>OY365816.1:27499461-27749461 GCA_959347315.1 Bimastos eiseni
CAGCCTTCCTGGTTATTTGTCAAAAATACGAAAGTTTCCTATCCCGGATCGAATTAAGTAAATTCCTTTCTACCTTCTGACAGCGTCTGAGAGTCATACGAAGATTTGTATCTCTCCTTTCTTTACAACCATAGTCCATGCGTGCTTTCATCTTTGTCGCATTAACTACTGCAATTCACTGCTTGCTAGGCTTCCCAAGGCACGCTCATCTTCCCTGCAGTCGGTTATGAACTCGGCAGCCAGGCTCATAAGAACTCAACAGGGTCTAACCCCTAAACATCCTGTGTCTGCTGTCTCCAGACTCTCCTCCCACCCTCTACGCTCTGTGGATCGACTTGATCTCCTTGTTCCAGTGCTATGACCCAACACTGTGCCTTTGCCATTGTGGACCATTCCCATAATCATCCAGAACCAGGTTTTGCTATTTCACGTACCCTCATCCATTCGTTGCAAAAGACTTTCTTATTTCCTCTGCGCTGTCACGCTGCAAGCGCTTCTGAATTGCTAGTACTGTTAGAAGCGCTATATAAATGATCAGATACGACACGTTACATTGGCAGTCTTCACGACCCATTCATTCGTTTTCTTAGCTGTCCACTGTATGATAAGAATCTACCGTAAGAAATCAACTTGAAATTAAACGAAGAAATTACATGACTCCTATGTAATGCCCCGCGCCATGCATATATGCCTACGTTCAAGGCTTCACCCACCTGTTCTAGATAGTCCTCGCCGCACAAATCCGCAGCCTACAGACCCTACAATAGAGTCCAACGATAAAAGCTCAATAATAACGGTCCATTCTGTCCCTTGTGAAACACATCCTTCTGGTCGTGTATAGCCTTAACTCGTCTGCAAAAGATAAACTGTCTTTTGACCTCACAGCGCAACCTTACGCATGCGCTCGGCAACGCGGACTATAGGCCTGTATTGGTATTTATATAACCTATTATATATATATGCGAAGAAATTGTATAACTACAATGCAATTGTAAGCGTAGGCCTATATAAAGTTATATGCTCAAGACAACTCAGGCCGCATATACTCGTCGCTCGTCGGCCGTCGCTGCTGTATAGTATAATATATATATATATATAGTGTCAGAGCCCGAAGCCTATAATTTAGATAAACGTACATAATATCGGTATGTGTGTGTGTGTGTGTGTGTGTGTGTGTGTGTGTGTGTGTGTGTGTGTTTACACACGCGCACACGGGCACATGTATATTATCCTCTGTCTGTCTCTCTGACTCTGTCTCTGCTCCTCGGTCTGTCGCACTCTGTATCTGTTTGTCCATCTGCCTCTGTCATTTCTCTCTGCACATTTGGCCTATCTCTCTCTGTCTGTGTGTCTCTGTCTGTCTGTCTGTCGCTCTCTCTCTCTCTCTCTCTCTCTCTCTCTCTCACACACACACACACACACACAGACAAACAAACAAACATTCACAAATACAATTACAAACACACGTACATCTGTCTGTCTGTCTGTCTGTCTGTCTGTCTGTCTGTCTGTCTGTCTGTCTGTCTGTCTGTCTGTCTGTCTGTCTGTCTGTCTGTCTGTCTGTCTGTCTGTCTGTCTGTCTGTCTGTCTGTCTGTCTGTCTGTCTGTCTGTCTGTCTGTCTGTCTGTCTGTCTGTCTGTCTGTCTGTCTGTGTCTGCCTCACACACACACAAACATAAACACGACTCATATAAGCATACAACAGACTGTGTTTTGCATGGCATATCACACGGCCTGAGCATCAGTACAATATATATATATATATATATATATATATATATATATATATATATATATATAGAGAGAGAGAGAGAGAGAGAGAGAGAGAGAGAGAGAGAGAGAGAGAGAGAGAGAGAGAGAGAGAGAGAGAGAGAGAGAGAGAGAGAGAGAGAGAGAGCTGGGCCAAGAATACAAGGACAAAGACCGACAAACGAGGGAGCATTCTCTACGACAACAAGAAGTTCAATGCCAAAATGAATGATGGGATGATCCCTTAGCCTTGGAAGCATAAGAGAATTAACGATCATCTAAAGGTTAGGTAGTTCTCAGAAATCAGGCTATGTAGGCCTATATAAATAATAATAATAATGTTATTATTATTGTTATTATTGTTAATAATAATAATAACAATTCTACTACTACTACTACTACTACTACTACTACTAATAATAATAATAATAATAATAATAATTATTATTATTATTATTATTATTATTATTATTATGAATCAGAGGTTAGGTCCAAAGGGTTGTCCTTGAAAGATCAGAGTAAAGTTTCCAGAGGGCCAGCTAGACTATATAGAGGAAGCAACAAGCGGAAGACCTACCTTTAATCTCTTTGGGATACAAGGTGGTAAAATCCGCGAAAATTACTCCAAGAAATCCTGTAGCGTAATTATTGCTTTCGTAGCGGTCAGTCCTAACAACAAAAACCTAGGACTTCTATCGTTCTTCTTATTGCGGTAACTTAATCAACAAGACTGCGTTTGGTAGGCCCTAAACGCAGGCAAAATTCATCTCTGTGCTATTATAAAACCTAACCAAATGCAGTGCATCTGAACGTTTTTCTCTAGCGATCGTATTGCTTCTAGCACGCTCAGTATCCAAATATCCAGCGCTACAGCACGCGTTTTGTTCTGTTGTAACACCTGCGAGTATTTGCTATGAGAATTGTTTGCACTGCTTATAAAACACGACTCCTAACGGGATACCTTTCCATACTCGCATAGACTAAGAAGCGCCATTGGCTCGTACGGACGGCGCCGACGTAACCCCGCTCCTCCTCTCACTCAAGGCTACACGGATGCGTGCAGGCAAGGCTACGAAATTCCGGTACGAGGTTAAGGTCGTTTCACCGAGTCCTAATAATAATGGTGATGTACGATACCGCTGGCAAACATGGCGCAGTTAACAGCTGCGTCGGATCCAACGTCCAGAGTCCGTTAAATGGGACAGAATCCAGCGTATACCGAAACATGGGCTACGGCAGGAACTGTATTCGCTCTGAGCTGAAGCTTTCCACTTCTAGTCTGCTATTGATATGAATGCTGATTGTTGTCCGGCTTTATCCAGGCTTTGGACTGGCACTGCCGGATTACACGCATAGATGTGAACATCTGAACGTCGAGGATCGCATTTGTTAAAAAGTAGCTGTAATATTGCGTTGTGGACAACACTAAAGTGAACTAGGACTAAGCCTAACTAAGGGTAGCAAATAACTTGACGGACAAAATTTAATGACAGCGGAGATAATTTATTCGTACCCGTCGCCGCCAATGAAATGGCTGGCATCAGGAACTGATGATGACGATGATATATTATTTGTATGGCTCGAGTTAGCGGCCTCGTAGCAGCAGCGAAAAAAAGGCATACGCCTGGCCAATGGCACAGATCAGATCAGATTGTAGCGGCCTGTCTACTCACGTCTTTTATCAGCACCAGTTCAGAGGTGCAACACCCGTTTCCAGTTAGCGGGTGTATCGCGAATCTGGTCGACTAGAAACGATGACAAAGATCCGGATTCCACCCTATAGACTAAGATTATGTAGCTTGAGCAAGTGAATGAGTCGGTCGGTGAGCCAATGAAATGACTCAAATGAGTGAGAGTTTATTAAAGTAGCATTTCCGTATGACTAACAGCTCAGGAAGTTGAGTCTCAGATCATGAGATAACACTTCTAAGTTCTATTTCCTGAACTTTCCACACGCTGGCTAAGCCTACTGTCCATCGGAAATAAATTGTCGTAAATGAAAAAAAGAACACTTCTACTGCCTCATGCTGGTTTAGCCGTTACCCATTATTGGAAGTAAATTGTACTAGATGAAAAGATAAACACTTCCATTCCGTCACGCTGGTTTAGCCATTACCAATTGGAAATAAATTAGCCATCTGAATTTCATGCGATAGTGTAGTAGTTGGCATGCTGGCAATCGAGAGGTCGATGGTTCAAATGCACACCAAGGCAGAAAATTAGTTCAAGAGTAGAGTATCTGGAGGAAAAATCTCAAACCAAATTCATGCACTGGCGGGGATTCGAATCCCGGCAACTATACTCTCTCGCACCTAGGGAGGAAGCCAAACTCTGCTCGAATACTCAACTCGGCAGAGTACTGTTGTATGTCTACTGAAACAGCGAGTTGGACTCGGACGAAGAACACTTGGTTAGAGTACCAATAAAAGTTGGCTTGTGAAAAAAAATCAGAATTCCGATTATTATTTGCTCTGAAAACTAAACTTGGATTTTTTTTACAAAACAACAGTCACACTTTTTTCACTTCATCACTCTCAAAGTGAAAATTACAAAACATTGCTCTGAAAATACAGGCCATTAGTTCCACATGTGTGCGGCCAAAAATCAAGAGCATGAGACTTTTTAAATATTCGATAGTCGGACTCGGTACAACTCACTCGTAATACTCGGTAATAAACGAAGACTCTCGGTTCATCCCCCCTAAGAACAGAACCCCAACACATACCTGCACAAAGAACGAATTTATTTCTTACTCAAATATCCTGAAGCCTGGAAACATGAACAGAAAATCAGAGACAGAACATCATACAGATCAGAACACAGCAATTAATTAATTGATAATTAAAACTTTCTCATTATGTACAGTGTCGATCAAGCGACTTCAACGGATAATAACGATTAAACGCTTAAAATGCTAAATCTTCAATGAAGTAAAACACGGAGTAGTTTTCAACTGCACCAACTGTCATTTTTACACATTAGATTAAAATCTCGTCAGATCAAAAGCTACACAACCTTAAAAAATTAGTTAATTAGAGGCAAACTCAAGACTCACATCCAAAACAATTAACGGAAATTACTACAAAGCTCATATTCTTCTGAACAATTAAACATCGGAAACGATAAATGGAAGCCTGACGAACGCGCAGCCCGTACCAGAAATGACACAATTTTTGGCAAGAAACGTTAAATTTTGCAGCAGAAATCACTGCAGCTGCAGACTAACACAGCGTCGAAAACAACGAACTTACTAGACTACTTTATACATCCATTAACTTGGCCATTTCTAATTATTTTTAAGTCAAAATGTCGTTTACTTAGCTTCAGCATGGTCGTTACACCACCGCATTTGCAGTCCTTTGAATAGATGTCCATGTGCACACAAACATTCAAGTTTGTGATCAAACACCTCCTGTATGTATGCATGGAAGAAAAATGTGTACATATATACAAATATGTATGCATATATAAATAGAGATTAATAGATGCATGTATGCATATGTGCATATGTATATATGTGTATATATATATATATATATATATATATATATATATATATATATATAACTAAACACATATATAGCATATTTCAAGTACTCAGCAGATGCTGACCCAGATAACATTGACATAATTACAAGCATTAACACAAAGACATTTCTACAGATCATTAATGTTTTCAAACTGGAGAACTTTAATTCCCATTACCAAAAACCTAACACAAACCAGCTGTGAAGATATGTTTTCCCCATTCGTCCCAGGCTCACTACCGTCGCAACAAAAGTGGGATGCACTGGCTAAATATTAGTCGCTAAAAACATGGCTAGACAGGATTCTGCAAATAATCACCCACCATCCATAACCAACTTCCAACAACCCTACACAGCAAACCACCAGCATTCCTGCACAAAAAACCTCCAGCACAACCAAACTTCCAACATTCCTGGACAACCAAACTTCCTATTTCCCTGCTCACCCAAACCTCCAACAACCAAACTAAGGCAGATCAAATTCAATTGTCGAGCATTAAACCAGAGATCACATAAAACACAGTAAAAAAAGCAAACTGCAGAACTTAAACAGAGCACCAGAACACAGCACAATCTTCAGCGCTGGTCGAAGCACAAGGCGCCAGACTCGCGGTGCCATCAACAACACCAAATAACACCCAAGCACATTACCAATGCCAAACACACACCCAAAACAGAATCAAGATTCGTATTCATGACTAAATAACACCGCGCGCAAAAAATGTATGATGGTGACGACACACTGGTGTGCCGTCGACCGTGATTGCACCGGTGTTAACGGGGGAATTCTTCCCGGCGAGCCTCGACCATTTCTCTGTGAACCTTGCTGACCATGTGGGCGGAGTAGGGCTGTGGGCCGTTGAAACTCCTCTCACAGATCTCACAGTAGTACTTGGCAGCGACTGTGGTTCCTGATCCGGTTTTGCTGTAGGCTGATCTGTATGGCTCATAGGCTGTTCAAAACAAGAAAAGAACTTTTATAGAAGCATGTAATGACTTGTTGCTGTTCAGGACAACTTCTACAGAAGCATGCAACCACTTTTTGTTGCTCAGGACAACTTGTATAGAAGCGTGTCGTGACTTATTGTTGATCAGGACAACTGAACAGCTTACATAAAAGCATGCAACGACTTATTGTCACTTAAGACAAGGGAATAACTTGTTTACAAACACATAATGACCTATTGTTGCAACAGAAACTTGGGCCATAGCAATACAATTGTATCTGACAATGCTCCCCTAAAACACAAGTGAGCAAGCAGGTGACTGACTGAAAGATAGAATCAGGAGCATTGCTCAACCTTCTCAGAGTGACAATCAAAGTGGAGATTGAACCAATGCTCGGCATGTTACAGGTCAAGAGATCTAGCATTTGGCACAGTTCTGGAAGATATAACCGGCTTATAACAAAGAACTGAATGATAACAAAGAACTGAATTAAAACAAATAACAGAATTTTAACCAAGAATGCTAATAACAAAGATCTAGCTTACAGCAAAGAACTTAATAATCATAAATAACTGAATTATAAAAAATTGAATTATAACAAGGAATTACTTAACCCATATAAGAAAGAATTGAATTATAACAGACATAACATAACATTGAACTGTCTAACAACCGAGTTAGGCTATAATAAGTTCATCTTCTACAGATTATTAAATGGAAATTATATACAGACACAATTCAAAATCTCTACTCCGAGGCAACAATGCCAATTCATGCACTCTGGCAGTGCCAGTCCTAAGACTGGATAAAGGAGGTATGCTACAATGATGATCTTTGTTACTACACAGGACTTGTAGTTAAACTGCAACTGCTGTTACCAGTTTTACACAAAGAGGTCACTAACAGCAAGCAAGGGTACCTTAGAGGCTACTAGTAATAGCTCAGAGGTTACTAAATAAAAGCAACAGGAAATGATGATCTCACGTTTTGCATTTACAGGTTCCTCCACCGTTTCTTCGATGACGCGGTTCTGCAGCCAAGGCAGGGTTCCAGTGTCTTCGATAACCTATCGAAACCAGTACGCAACAGCTGATTGCCTTGCTCAACAAACCAGGGTCAACTAAGATTAGCAGAAAGCAATGATGTACACTAAGGGTCCCTTGGACGATGCACTGGGGCGCAAAGCGAAGGAGCCGAGTCCAAGACCTGTATCCCCGTAAGGTTGACTAGTCCTTTTTTTGCCAGGTGGTGGCGCTGGTTAAATTAGATTACTACGTAATGGGCTGTTTGTGCAGCTGTCAACAGTTAAATTCTACTCCTCTAATAATTTGCCATCATTCGTTTAATCTATGTTTGTAATCATAATAAATATAGTTTAAGAGACGTGTATAAATCGTTTCTGAAACTCGAATCGGACATACTCAGACACGATGTTTAACTAACTAACTCCTAAACAATAGCCTATGTAGGTCGACAGCAAAGCTTGCATGCTGTCCAATCACGCGCCTTGAATATGACAGACACGCGTAGGTCACGTGATTTAGGTAATTCCATAGATAGGCTGTGTTAACAAGAATGGCACATACGCTGGGATCACACAAAACACGCCACACCCACATTTATAAGCCAAGAAATCATCTACCATCATGTAGGTGGATGGCACGTATCCCTGCTGTCCCTTCTCGTTCTTTGCTCTCCACCAGAGATCCTGCTCCGGGTGCACACCGACCTTCGTCAGCTGCTCGGCCTGCTTGAAGCTCAGCTCGGCTCCCGCTCCGAGGGGACTGTTCGCGTTCGCGGTGTAGTTGTGCTTCGCGATGAGCCGGTAACCTCCGCCCTTCGACGGCTCGACCTTTGGCGCGACCTCCGAAGGTCCACGGTTGGATGGCTGAGGTTTCGGTCGACCAGAATCCTGGAAGGAATTGCATGGGTCGGATCGAGGAGGATTGTCCTTGGGAGCAGATGAGTTGGAACTAGGATTTGGCCAGTGCCCGATCTCTCGATCCTCCCTTCGTTTCTGATCATCCGAGTAAACTCGATCTCTGGTTGACCACTGCCTGGTTTCGAGCGTCGACGGCCCGTTCTCCTTGACCGCCGACCACTGGTCACTCGCTGACCGTTGCCTGTTGGATGGCTGGGCATTTGCAGGAGCCGACCACTGCCTGCTTTCGCTGACTGGTTGGGTATTTCCAGGTGCAGACCACTGCCTGGCTTCGTTGACTGGCTGGGCATTTGTAGGAGCCGACCACTGCCTGCCTTCATTGGCTGGCTGGGCATATCCAGATGTAGTCCACTGCCTGCTTTCACTGATAGGTTGGGCATGTCCAGGAGCAGACCACTGCCTGCTGATGTTGGCTGGTTGGGCAGTTCCATTAGCCGACCACTGTCTGCCTTCATCAGCTGGTTGGGCATTTCCAGGAGCTGACCACTGCCTATTTGCACTGACCGGCTGGGCATTTCCAGGCGCTGAACACTGCCTCTCCTCACTTCCCTTCTGGGCATTTCTGCTGGCTGATGACCACTGTCTACTCATCTCACTGGGCAGTCGATCCTCCCCTGGAGACCATTCCCTGTTCATTCCCGTCGACTTCCCATTCCCGCTGGCCGTCCACTGCCTGTTTTCGTCGGCAGGCCACTGGCCACTCATTATCACCAACTGCCCATTCTCAGTTGCTGAACACCGCCCGGCATCCCTACTATCATACGTGGTCATATCCATCGGTGGAACGAAGACTGACGACACAGGGTTTGGCCATTGATCAGTCGGGTTTCTTGGGTCGTGTGCAGCAGAACCTAGAGCATCACAGAAACAGCTTTAGATACAAGAGAGAGAGAGAGAGATAAAAAGTGGGTAAATAACAATCAAATGGCACCTAAACAGACCTTAGAGCAGCGTCGGCCAATGTTTCTTTGCCGTGGAACCATTTCGACTGTTAATTATTTTCATGGAACCAGGTCCTAGACTAAGCATACCTTTTGTAGGTACAAATGATTGCGAGTGTAGACATTTATAGGCTTAGTCCTCAATTACATCAATAATAATACAAATATCCACAACAATGACATATGAATGTTCTTTTACATAAAGATATAGAGTGATCAGTATAGAAAATAATAACAGAAAATTTATTCAAATTATAAGTTATCAGCGGAAGCCATTTCTTTCCCTCTCGGAACCCTAGGGTTCTGCGGAATACCATTTGTTGCCTCTTTCTGGTAGCGCTTTAGAAGTCTGTAGTTTACAATTACGAGTTATCGCACGAAAAGGCTGTCCCATTAACAAATGATGACGAGTTCTCTGCCCCCATATGTAGGTCCATTCCACTCGGACACCACTTGTCGAGGGTCGCTACACAGTGCCATGGGGTAGATTCGAACCTGCGACCCCATAGTTACAAGGTCCAGAACATGCTGCTACACAACTGCATCCCACTAGAAATACACTGCATATTCTAATCTGCCTGGGTTGAATATTTTCAAATATACCATTCAGAATGTTGGTTGACGAACCATTGGTAAAAAAATGTGGGGGAATTGAGTCGATTTTGTATTTTACCACTTTCTGACAGAATACACACAACTTGAACAACAACCACTTCCTACCGATTTCTTAATTTTCATAACTGTAAGCAGAACACAAATTATTCGACTCTCGATAGCTGAATCATACTGTCAAATTGAAAGACCTCTAAAGAATTGTGATTGTGGTCACACCATAAACATTTGCAATTACAAAACTTGTACCAACCTTGAGCCTTGTTCCAATCACAGCCTCCCAAAGAGGTGTTGTTTCTGGAGCTGTTTGTAGCCTTAGCCTGTGAGCGAAGAGCCCGCGCCGGATCCCACGACTTGAGACCGAAAACGCCCATTGTGCAATTCTGGAATCGAATCGGAATCATTCTTTTCTTGATCAGCCGACAATCTGGTGGGAAAAAAGGATTACGATATCATAACACATTTATTTATTCTACATAACAGTAGATAAACAAGAGATAAACGCGTGCATCTACATACTTGCTAAATACAGGCGTCAAATCGTGCATGCCCTACTTGCACTACCAAAAGCATTGCAAAGTAAGTCGTTATTAAATGTAAAAATACATGTTTCGCGGTATATAAAAACTGGAAAAACGACAAATAGATGCTAATTCATTACATTTTGTGACACCTTCTTTAAAGTCACAGCTTTTAAAAGAAATGCGAATCGTAACACGCTTCTAAAATTGCAGCTAATCTGGTTTCCGGTACACCGCTAGCAGCTACCAGCTGTGGTTGCTGAGGCGCCTTATTACCTTAGCGCTAAACTTTACCAACATCCCGTAATCGCAATCGCAATCGTCCGAATCGTAATCGTAATCTCACCATTTTACAGTGCCCACAAAAAAGCCGCGAGAACCAGCTTTTTCACAGGCGCTTACTCAAAACAAAATCGATACGCAGATGTTAAAATCCAGATAGTCAGACAGGCTGGCAGACAGACAATCAAACGATTAAGGCGGTTGATGTTTTGAGTTTAAACAACGAATGAGATATAGGAAAGAGGATCATCGGGATTGAATTTGCGAATGAGCAGTCTTTTAAGTTTTGAGTGAAAAACCTTTGAGGCGACAGCCATAGGTGTGGTCTTGATGAATTCGTAGGATGGATCATGGATCGGATATATAATCACAATACGCTACTGGAAAGAGTTTATTCCAACGAGGCACAATCAAACGCTTTACTTACAAAGCTCCACATTTTTCAATCCCATAAATAAAATGGCTTCCGTTTTAAAATTTGTATATCAAGTAATACAGTTAATAAAGATATTCAAAATAAGTAACCTTACTTAATTACTTGCTTTTCTGATATTACTCTATCGCTCGTAAATAGATACGCGATGTCCTGCTTTGAGGTGCGATTTGATAATAATGTAGGCCTAATGGCCTATTGACGACAGCGATGAGTTTAGTATTTTCACTGAAGTCTTCACGCTTTTGTGTTTCTAAATAAATTCCTACACATTAGTTGATCTCCTCGGATAACTTACACGAACACCTAAATTTGTTCGCTTTATTTTCGTCAGTAGGCCCTAGGTGTTACTTCTAAGCCAAGGACCAGTAGTTTTGTTTCTTTTCCGCGGTGTCGTCGGTAGGCTATAACTTAAATTCAGACTAGTTTTAAAACACAACTGGTTATATGTACCAACAGCCTCTCATAAGGGCCCATCCACATAATTTTTTTATGACGTACGCAAAAAATCGGATTTTCGGACCCCCTTCCTTCCCCCTTTTGCACCGCATACATTTCATCGACCCCTTTCTCCCATGCGTACGTACATTTGAGCTCTACCCGCCCCCTCCCCCATTGCAAAGGTTAAATAGCTAAAAACATCTATAAGACATTGATTTTACCACAGGCTATTTAGTTTTTTTAAGCATCATTTTTAACAGCTTAAATTTGTTAACTGTTCTGAAGAAATAAAACACTAACAATACTTGCATTAGAAACCGTTTTAATGCTACATATAATTGATTAAGCAGAAATATAGTATGTGATTAGGTTTACAGTTCTGATTTTCATAGTCTGTATTGTGGACGTCATAATTAGACAATTATGTTTGCGTACTTACATATTTTCTGGACTCCCTCCCACCATACGCACTCGTACGCAAAATGGCCGAAATTTTAAACCTCCTCCCCTTGCTGCGTACGTAATATGTGGACGGACCCTAAATTGACAATTTCGTTTTTTATGGACAGTTTATTCAAGAGGACACACGAAACCACCAACTGGTAACTTACTAAATGTAGCGCAGTATTAATAACTCACTATGTTGTAACCTACACCTAGTATATAAATAAGTATGTAAGTAAGTATATTCCTTAATCAGATGTCTGCAAACGCATGACAGGTACAAATAAAACAGGTACGAACAAAACATCTATATACATAATCTGTCGAGAGTATAAAAATTAGTAAAATGCCAGGATAGCAACTATTAGGGCCGGACAGGAGGGAAAGTCAATGGGGGCTAAGGCGCTGATACAATAATCTGATAATAAAGCCACACCGGGTGAAATCATCAATCAGCCCGGGGGAAATGCCTGTTGTGAGCACGCGGTCGCAACTGCAACAACAGTCATTAAATTAAACAACTGGAGGGCAACTGTTTAATGAGTCGTGATCGTAATCTTCGAACTTCTGAAGCACCACTCGAAAGCCAAGCGTAGGTTTTCAACTCATTCACGAGCGCTGCGTCAAGTCATTGAGATTGTCAGAATGCTAGTCAGAGTCTGGAGGTAGAGATGCTGTTAAGGAGGGTGTCGTTTAGGTCGAGAATAGATAAATCGGGGTAAGAAGTTCATGAAGATACACATACTTTAATTGCGAGTGGAATGCAACGAAATACCCAGTGGTTGAAGGTAAGAAGAGCCTGGTGCAGACGATATATAGAGGAGGCACTGAAAATATGGGGTGCAATGTTGGATATGGGTCGGTTGAAGAAGTTGAATTTGAAACACTCAGTGAGCTAGTGACTGGGGTCTATGAAGAATTGAGGTTTGAGAACTCAGAAAGACACATTTAACGTTTTATTTAAATATAAGATTATCACTAATGCCAACCAGGGATGTAACAAGCGGGGGCAAGGGGGGCACCTGCCCCCCAGTTTCAAAACTGGAGGGGCAAAGCCCCCTCAGTTTTAGGGCTCAGTGCCCCCCATGTGCCCCCCAAATCGGTTCTTTTTTATGTTTATCCAATGGCTTTTTAAGATTACCTTTGTTAAAATAATGTGTGCCCCCCATTTTTCAAATTTCTGGGGGGCAAAATTCAAAAAGTGGGGGGAGGCAAAAAAAATTTTTTTCACTTCGCGCAATATTTTATAAATTATGTCCCCCCCCACTTTTCAAAACCTTGTTACATCTCTGGTGCCAACATTTAAGCGTTATTGACAGATTGTTTTCTCAACAAACCGAGTATTCTATAGGCTATATAGGTTTTACGATGCACTACGTAATGTACGCCCTGACTAGCAGTCGCTATAGTTAAATTATCGTCACTTGTCATTCGTGCTGTATACTTGCAATCATGCTGCAGGTTGTCAGTTTAAAGTCACAGGTCGTTAAACGAAATTCAACGAAAAAATTAAACGAAACATTATACTAAATTATTAACATTACTGGTGAAGAAAATGCTGTCTATATATATATATATATATATATATATCCATTCAATTAGTTTTGAACTTTTGAGACAAGATGGCCGTCGGTGACGACTTCTGCAGACTAATGACGTCCGTTAGGCATTTATGTCATTGGGCATCTACTGACGTCGGTTAGGTATGGACTGAAGAATGAGATTGCAAACCCCTCTGCCTACGATCGACCCCACATTTCCGGTGAAAGCGGCGCCTCCCTGGGTTTTGAACACGACGTTACCCACCGCGGTCCCGATGGTCCAGCCCAACTGCTCTGCCATGATGGGACCTTCCCTTGCGGCCATGGCCCTCAGTCGCGGCGCAAGCCTGTCATCCTTCTCTATGATCGAATCCGCACATTCGTGCAAGGCATGCTGAGCTAGATCAATAGGTTTGACACAGAGGTACCTCATGGCCCTCCGGACTTGCGGAAACAAACGGACCCTTCCGTTGCCTTCTGCATCTTCGAGCAGTTGTTCCATCGCTCCCCTTATGTCAGGCACGTGTCGTCTGCCATTGATAGGCCTACCATCCTCTGGGCCTCCTCTGTCTTGAACACCATCTTCCTGTGCCCATCCGACACCATTTCCTTGTGCTCTTCCATCGTCTTTCTTTGCCCAACCGACACGATTTCCCTGTACTCTTCTATCGTCTTCCTGTACCCATCCGACACCATTTCCCTTGGCTCTTCTATCATCGTCCTGTCCTCTGAAGTAAACAACATAGCTGCAACCAGGGCAGAGAGCTCGAATCAGTTCTTCACGGTCGTATTGCTTCTCAAAGAAATCAGAGGTCATCTCCGGACAGAATGGACAGACCAGGTCCCTTTCACGGCGGCGTGGATTAGGATCCGGGTTCCCGTGGCCTCCTTGAACGACTTCATAGTTCTCGCCGATCCTGTCCTTTCCCGCACGCTCCGTGCCCTGAACGCTCTGGCAATTTCGGCAAATCAGTTCTTGTAAACCGTTTTTATCGATCACCTCGAACTCATCCAGGCTGTCGTTGCCGCACATGACACACGGCTCCATTCGAGCGAATTCCCTCACGAATTCCTCCAGATTCTGCGTGTCGTCGAAGCCCCAGAGGTGGCCGCAGCCCCTGCACTGTCGCAGGTCGTCCTGGGGGGTGTCGACGACCTCACCCTTGCAGTTTGGACACGGGCGGTTGAGACACATTTCGCGTATGTAATCGAGGGCTCGCATCGTCTCGTCGGCCACCATATTCTCGTCGTAGTCCGCACCCGTCGCCATCTGGCAAGGTTCGGGGCAATCTGGCATGCAGTGACAAGGTAGGTCTGGGTGAAAATGCGGCGGTTCATAGGAAGCAAAGCAGCATTCGGCGCTCATCGCACCAACAAAGTCTGCAGTCTAGATGCAAAGAAAACAAATACTTTTAGATCTAAACCTTGAATATATGTATTCTATATATTTATATGTTTGTCAAGAGGAACCATAAGCAGGTACTCTGTTTCAACCGCCCATTAGACGGAATTTCTGTCGGCGGGCCTGGCCTATCATGAAGTCACAATAGCTGTAACTATGGGGTTTATTTATGAAGGATAGGCCTAATCGACAAATAATTATATTTACAGAATAAAACAGAGCCTGTGGAGGACAATTATAACATCATATTAATACCGGACATAAAACTTAAGTGCAGCGACATCTGGGTCAATAGGCCTATCGGCCTATAGCCTACGCACAAACTCCACCACTGTTTTGCACTCTGACAGTGCAAGTCCCAACCCAGGATAAAGGAGGAGGGCGACACTAATGATCTATTTTATCACGCAGACGCAGTGACATGAAACTGCTGCTTACTACTATTGCCTAAAGGTGAACAAGCACACTAGCTGGGACGCAGAGCTGAGGAACTCATTTTATTTGAAACCCGTATCCCCCCTCAAAGTTGACTATTTATTTCGCAAGGCTGCATTTGTTAAAATGAGATGCATGCAAAATGAGATGCATACAACAACAATGTGCGCCTTGCATGGCTGTCGACGGTTAAATTCGACTCCTGTAATAACTTGTCATCATTCGTTCGTACTATGTTTGTAATCATACTGCGGCTTGTTATTATTATTATTATTATTATTATTATTATTATTATTATTATTATTATTATTTTCATCATCATCATCTTTAGTAATTTTTATTATTATTTTTTTTTTAAACCAGGCAACATGCAGAGACTACTCAAATAGGACGGGGCACTTATTTTACTATTATTTTATTTTGATCATAATTATTATTATTTTATTAATATTATTATCATTTTCATTATTATTATTACTATTATTATTGTTATTATTATTATTATTATCTTTATTATTATTAATTATTATGAACTTGTTAGAAAATCGAGTCAACAAAGACAAACATTCTGAAACAGCTGCTCCCTCGTCAAGATCCGTCTGAGCAAAAGTTCCTCGGAAGGCAACGGCGTTGTATTGTTGCGTTTATTGATGGCTGAACAGCGTTTTGTACTTGCCTTTGTTCTAATTTCCTATGCTTAGGTGTTGCAAAATCACAGTTATTATACTTCATAATATGAGCCATGTTGATCGTGTTGCAGCGCCATCGCCATCTAGCGAACTGTTAGTTATTATTAGTCACATATTACAGCCATTTGAACTCACTCCCATGTATATCTTACAACATGTCTTCTTTTGTTTTATGCCTTTTTGGCAGGTTCGTGTGTCCAATGTCGCCGCTTCTCTCTGTCCTGGGCATCCTTTTTCATCTTCTTGTAGTCACCTCCTTCCGTCATCCAGTCCAAAATAATTTTTCTCGGATTTCCTCTTGTTCTCTTTCCCTTCATTCTTTCCCTTCATACGCCATGCTCCCACTTTAAGACAGCTAGGGTTACCAGGTGTCCGGTTTTCAACCGAACAGTCCGGTATTTGAGTAGACTGTCTGGGATAAAATTAAAATAAATACCGGACATGTACATGTCCGGTTTTTCTAAAAAAAAATTCACATGATAATGTGCGTGTGTGTAGAATACAATAAACACTTGATTACACACGTTTTTAACATTTTAATTTATCATTCATTTGCAGCATGTTCATTAAATTTGCAAATTGCAAATTATAAACTTTAAATAGTATTGAATTAGAAGTTTAGAACTATTCTCTTATTATTTACTTCAAGTCTTATAATAATAGTCTAAGTCTTATTCATTTTCTGCCCACGAAGCCCCGAGGGAAGCAGAACGGGTTTTGAAAATGGGGAGGGGGGCCGGAATGAGGACTCATGTATTTAACCAGTTTCCTGACTTTTGACTCCACAGAGTAATAGTGTTTAGGAGTAATAACCGTTCAGAGCTTTTGGGGGCGTTTGTGATGGCCCGATGGGGAGGGTTCAGAGAGGGTTTTTTACGGTTTTACCCCCTCCCTGTGAGGAAGCCCATGAAACACAATCAATCCTATGATTCCTATTTTTTTAAATGCACTGATAACAATAATATAACAATATACACAATTTTCCCATGGGTAATACTCTCGTACCCCTACCCCGCTTTGCGTGATACCCGGGAAGGGAAGGATGGGATTGGGAAGGTGTCCAGTATTTTCAGAAAAGGTATCTGGCAACCCTAAAGACAGCTCTCAATTTATCCCAGATCATTATACAAAATATTCACCAGTTTGTTATTCAAATCTAGCTATTTTTCCCACAGCATATCAGCATTTTTTTGTCAGATTGTTTTCTTCTAAATAAACGAATATGATTATGAGTTTTGATAGTCCTAATTGGTTTGATTCCAGATATTACTTATTGCAAGTTATTGGGAACGCAGCGCTATCGTGCCAAAACAGTGGCAAATTGTGGATATTTATAGCCCAAATGACACCCCACCGAATTCGACTCCAGAGTAGCTGTTAAAGTAGACACTAGGCCTATGTTATATTTAAGCTAACAGAATTACATGTATTTGCAACAATTACTTACCAGCACAAAAACGTAGGATACGTCTATTGAATTTGTAGAAACTAATAACGAGGAACTGACTTCGCGTTAATAAGCACACAATTTCCAAACAGGAACTTTAACTCGGGACTATCCCACATTACGGAAGCATAACCACAACAAACGAATAATGCTATACGCCTATGGAATAATTATAAAAATCACGGCCTGAATGCTGAGGGAAACCCCACTGATCTAACCTCCTCCCCGACATTGGTAGCCATCGCCAATCATGAAAAAGTAGGTCGTCCTCAGCCAATGAAATGCAGACAACTAGGTCACCTAAATCGAGCCATAGCTAAACATAATGATAATGGTGAATTCGTTTAGTCGAGCCTGGGACTAATATTAGTCCCAGGTCGAGCCGTGGCTATTACAGGCTAAAGCAGGAGAATTCTAACCATTGGACATACTTTAATTACTGTTGCAATTGACGAAGCAGATGCGAATTTATAGTCGTTAACACTTTGTTGCACTGGCTAAACGACTCGCAGTCACTCGCTAACACGAATAAACAAGACGTCAACAGACCCTTGGCGAATAATTATGACGTCAACCACACAACCATCAGATCAGACTAGTCACTAAACCATGGAATTTTGGACATTTCACTACAAACGAAAATTTCGGCAAACACAACTTCGTCAGTAGGCAACTAGATCGTTAAATTTCTTCAGATATTGGGAACTTTAACGCAATGGTGAATGATATGACCCGATCAACGTCATTTAAATACAAGACGTCCTCTTTATTGATGACAGTAGGCAGGATTAGATATTTGTTTCTAAACTAATAACCAGTATGGTCCAGTAGGCCTATATAGCACAGACATAACTGCTAGCTAGAGTTCCTTGGTAAATCGCACTCATTTATTGGCAGAACAATAGCATTATTATCGAGCATCTCCAACTTTGTTCTCATGGTTTGTTCAGTATTTTAATGAAAATATTGGGATTCAAACCAAACATACAATCATACATGTAGAGCACCTAGAGTATGACAAGGGGTTGTTGTATCAGAAGTCTTTTAACAGCAAAACAAACAAGTGACCACTGTTTTATTCAACATTCAATGCTATTTAACTACCAGCATCTTTACCATATAGTTGACCTTTTTTACACTGCAGTACTATTTATATGCCACAAACTCCTGTGACAATCAACATGACAACAGTATGTATGACCAGATCTCATTCTGTAACAAGGGTTCCCTAGACAAAGTGCATCACAATGGTTTGTTCAGTGAAGAGACTCTTAGACTTTCCCTCGCTGCTGTGAACTCCCGAAGCTCCTCATCTCTATTTCGACAAATCGAGAAACATTTGGACAGACTTTTCTAAGATTTTGATTGGTTGAGCGAGTTCCTCTGGTAGTTCGTTAGTCACTAGATCGAGGAAATTCTTCTGCAAGTCAAAGTAATCAAACAGAAATTCAAATATGGCATAAAATGAAGAGACATGCAATATTTCGTTTTGTTTTGGCTTGGAATAAAAATTATAACGGGAAACCTTTGAAATTTTTAGGTTTGAAATCATGTGCAAGGCATTTATCACGTGATCAGCCTCTAGGAATTTAGATGCTGGAAATCATCTGCAAATAACTTATTACTGGAGACTGAGGTCTAAAATTTTGAACATCTGATCTGGTTGAACCACATAATTTCAAGTTTAAAAATTCAATATTTTTTTAAACACTTCCAACTTTGCTCATTCGACGTGTTTGTCAATTAGTGGTAAACTCCATAAATTCTGGCAACTTCCAGAAACTTTGTTAAAAAAGATGACTTAAAGGTGTACAAGTACCAACCTCAACTCTTGATACTAGTCCTCTGATCGACATCCTAGCAGATGCAACCATCTGATTCTTCTGTGTACCACTTTCCAATCTATTCAGACCTTCCTCATATACTACAAAATTAAAACATTCATCAATGTCAAAGCCACATGACACAGAATTTACATGATAATTATTTCTATTCTCGGACTTGCCCAAAGGCAAGTCCATTGGCTTTTATGCCACAAAAGGATGACATGAGTGAAGTAGTTTCCCATTGCCTTCCTCACCGACGACTGCGAAAGAGCAACTTGTCAAGGGTCGATACACAATGGCTTGAGGTGGGTTCGAACCTGCGGCTCTCCGGTTACAAGACACAGAACATACCATTACACCACCGCATCCCATATAATTTACATATCTATGAACTCGACAATACATCATAAAATTTAGCATTCACAGTACAAAGATACCATAGGCCAATAAACAAAATGACATTTCACACATTTTAAATGTAAATGAAGCCTAGATCATCTAATAACAAGGTAAAAACATGGATTTTTCGGGACCCTCTTTCTTCTGGTAGATGGTGCAATCATTCCATTTCCTTAACAGATTTTTGATTAGACATCATTGATGATGAAAACTTGCCGGAGTGGACCTCATCAAGGAGGACTAGTTCGAGTGGCTAAACATTATTTAATTGTTTTGCGTATTTGACATTTTTTCATCGATTTTTTAGTGATGTCCGTAAAAATTTGACACGTTGCATTGTCACGCAAACCTGAATATTTGCAAAATTTCAGCTCTGTAGGTCGACGGGAACATACCTGAAAAAGAGTTAAAAGATGTCCGACGATCCGTCCATGACATACTTTACGTAAGCCAAGTTAAATAAAAGAGGGTAAAAAGCATGTGTTTCCTTTAAAATGAAAATGCTGTGTCAGAGAAATGTTCCTACGTTCTGTGAGTTTCACAAACTTTTCGCAGACATCCCTGCACTTCTCCAGATCCGAATCCCAGTGACTGTCGAGCGTATAAAATCTGTACGACTTCTGCACGTGCTGAATTGCCTTGTAAAGTAATTCAATTACACAGTTTACGAATCTTTAATAATAATAAAACTAATAATATTCGTTTAATTTCAAACTGAAAACTGCAGTATGATTACAAGCACAGTATGACTGAATGATGACAAATTATTACAGGAGTCGAATTCAACTGTTGGCAGCCATGCAAGGCTCATTACGTTATAATTTTAACAATGCACAGAGCTGTCACTTCAATAAAAAAAATGGAGACTTACCAAGCAATACCAAACATAGAGCTTCATTAACAATTTCTCAATACCATTGATTGCAGCTTCATCACAAAATAGTATAGCTAAATAAAATGCATAATAATACCAATATTCAAAAAAATTACGCTGGACAACAGAAGATAATTACATCGATTTGTAAATTCACCGATGTTTTCGTTACACTACTCAGTTTTTTTGCCTAGCATTTGAATAAGAGAACTGGTTGCACATACTCGTTCTACGTCCGTCTGCGACATTTCCTCTTTGTTAGCACCGAGCTGGAGCTGCGCATAAAGCTGCCAGATTTCAGCATTGTTTGAGACCTACATAATATTACACAATAAACATATGTATATATATATATATATATATATATAATACACATAATATTACATTTTTTTTATCATCTGTTTATAATTTAATTTATTTTCTCGTCTGTACAAAAATGATCGCTGGCAATGATCATCTGTTAAATATTCAGCAATTTTGTGTGGTACTAAAAATGTAAAAATTAAACTAAAATAAATATCGTCAGTTAATAATTAGTAAATGATCATTCTTAAAATCGTTTAGTGGTACAATTTAAAAAATAAACTCAAATAAATATTTTCATTTACCATTTTTCCTAAATATTAAAATAAATTGCACCAGCAAGTGATGTTTTTCTTACGGAAATGGAAAATGGTGTCTACTAAAGAACAGCTGACTGAAAAGTAACCAGCAATAGTGTTTTTTAGTAATCTCATAGAAGTGCCGCACACGTAGCTATAAATATGATCGCGGTGTTTTTGTGAGTCGCCTAAATTGGGTTACATTAAACGTCCTGGAACACACACACATATGTATATAATATATATACACACATACATGCAAACATACATACATAAACACAAGCCAAGAACATACATATACATTAGGCAGAATGTGTAGTCAACTCAACCTGACTGTACTCTACACTTACCGCTGCAGTGATGTGACCGAACAACTTCTGCACTTTTGCTCGGAGATGAGACGAAGGTCGACCTTCGGAGTCCTTCAAGTCCTCGTTTATCGCTCGGACCAGGATCCTCAAAACCTACACGACAAAAATCTGTTTCGTAGGTGGAATAACGGAATGCGCCAGTGAATAGCCGTATTTGCTCCTGAGCACATATTCCTAGGCCTGTTACTCATCTCTAAAAACCATTACTTTTCGTTGTGGGCGGGGGCTCACCTTCGAGTTGGTAGGTATCTTGAAGGGCACTATATCAAATTTATATTGATTGTATCAACTAATCAACTAGATATTGATTGATTGAACTAATTAAATTTAATTCAATAAAAATATTTTTAAATGATTGATTGATGCAACTGATCTGGGAACAACTTGATTGACTGATTGAGTCAACTAATCAAATATATATTGATTGATTCAACTTATAAAATTTATATTGATTGACAGCTTGATTCACTGATCTGGTAATAAATGCTGCTGTCCTTCAAACAAACAGCAACTCTAACACTGATGAGTTCTTTTATACAAACAAGAGACGCTGCAAAAAACTCTCACCTGTACATCACTGTGTTTCTGCCTCAGTTCAAGCAGTCGATGATACGCTCGAATCGTCTCCTCGAATTCGCCAACATCGACCGAAACCTTGTAATCGAATACAGTTCACAAGAACTTAAAGCACAATAATGTCATTATGCACAAATGTTCACCCTAATACTAGAAATTTATAATAATAATGAAATATTTATGAAATATTTGGGCAAATAATTATAAGCAGTTCCATACCCTACACGTTTAATTTTGGAGAGGACTGTCCCCTCCTGTCAACCACCCTAAGTTCCTAAGTCTCCACCTCTGATCACCATCATCACATCACCACTAGCAACACCATCAACACCACAGCAGCTTTCCTTCACATCTTCATCACAGCTATATATATATATAAATATATATATATATGGTTTTTTGTTCATCAAAGAAGTGTATATCCCCAAACAGTAATCATACCAAGAGATAATTCTCCCAAATTCTCCAATTCTCATAATCGCATCGAATGGCTTCCTGGAGCGTCAGGAATGCTCTCGGCCTAAAGGGAAAAACATCACAGAAATTAAACACCAAACTAACACTAATCTTTAAATTATCATTTTACTTGATGAGCATCTAATGAACATTTAATTATGTCCATCTCCTGCCAACCCTCCGACTTGCCGCAGCACTCTAGAATTAACTGGCGCATAAAGAGTAACAGTCTAGAAGTTTAGAAAAAAACAGAAAACTTTGGCTTACTTGTTATTGGCCCGAATGTAAGCTGTGGCCAAGTTATTCCATGCTTCGAAATTCTGAAGAAAAAACAAAATTCAGGTTTCATGAGATCAGCATAGAGGGACTTCATAGAGCTATCAAAAATAGTTTACTGCATAACACATGACAACAACTATTAAACCCACTGTTTAATGACCCACACCAATAGATGTGAGCAATTTTGAGTAAAGCACTTGCTCAAGGTCCCTACACAGTAACCGTCCCAGGGGAGGAGAATCGAACCCATACTCTCCATGCTACAAGGCGAGCACTCTAAAAATATGCTACCAAGTCCCACGTAATTACATACATTACTGCGCCCTTGTTTTTGAAACAACCGAAAACGACAAACAAGCATTTACACATCTTCAATACAAACATCCCCAAGACAAACTTGTGTTTACATCTTCACAACAAACACATGCTTCAGTTTATAAATTATTTCTTCTTCCATATTCGTTTGCATCATTAAGTTTAGACCGCCTCTTAAGAGCATCTCCTGAATAAGGAGCTATATAAATCCAAGATCACAAATACACAACTCGTATATCGCAAGTCGATAATACGTGCAAGGAAATAGCTGAAACACTTACGTCGCTGTTGAGGTTGACACATCTTCGAAAACCTTTCGCGGCTTTGTCGTACTGACCACACGACAGACATGCACAGCCGTACGAGAACCAAACTCCGATCTATGCAATCGCAATTACAATCACCACTAAAATTCTAATGTAAAGAACTCTGGTTTTGATTGAAAATCCATCTATTCATCAATCAATCAATGAAACTTGATATAGCTCCTCTTAAAAAAGCTACACAGTCCAACCTCAGCCAAAGAAGATAGATTTCGGAGTAGAATAGAAAGGGGACAGAACAGTTCCAAGGCAAGAGCCGAGATCCAAAGGGAGGCCATTCCAAGCAGTCAGGCCCACAACCGAAAAAGCCCAATACTGCATCAATAGAGAGGTCAGTCATCTATTCATCTACCTGCCTTTTCATCCATTCATCCCTTAATCCACCATCCAGTGAAGTCACCTGTATCCATTCACCTGCCAATCTTACATTTATCCGTCCATCCAGCTATCCATCTTACATCCATTTCTCCATCCATCGACAAATACATCTGCTGATCTGTCCATTGACTTTCTCAAGTCGATTAATCATCATTTAATGAAAATTAAATGCTCAATTAATGATCTACTTATACATCCATCTGTCTCAAAAACCAAGCACTAACAAGACTTAACCAGTATAGCCATCAAACCTACTAAACCATACACCCATTAATTCATCTATCAATCTATCCATGCAGCTATCTATCCATTCATCAAACCATCCATTAATTTATCTATCAATCCATCCATGCAGCTATCTATCCATTCATCAAACCATCCATTAATTTATCTATCAATCCATCCATGCAGCTATCTATCCATTCATCAAACCATCCATTAATTTATCTATCAATCCATCCATGCAGCTATCTATCCATTCATCAAACCATCCATTAATTTATCTATCAATCCATCCATGTCCAATGTTGCAACTTCTCTTTTCTGAGCCTCCTCCTTCATACTCTTGTAGCCTCCCCATTCCATCATCCAGTCCAAAATCATTGTTCTCAGTCTTCCTCCTGTCTTTTCCACTTCATTTTTCCTTCTACGACGTTTCGTAGTAGGGAGTCGACACTTAGTATGTGCCCCATCCATCTCCTGTCGTTCTCTTATTGTCTTCGTCATTGATCTTTTCTTTCCTACCATTTGTAGTACTGTCCATCCATCCATTCATGTATCAATCCATCCATCCATCATCAGTTAGCCTCAAGCCTTTCACCAAAGACGAACCTGCAATGGATTGATCCCAAGCGATTTCTCGAAGTACGGCAGCGACTTTTCGAGCTGAAACAGAACGAAACGACAAACACTTAATTCTCAACTAAGCCATCAGCTTCTATAGAGCCCAACACACATAACCCCCCCCATAACACTACAGATGGACACACCTTGTAACACACCTACTATAAAAGGTATGACGTAACAGCATGTGACATTGCTCTCAAATCAGTTCATAAAAAACTTCCCACATTATGAGTCAACCTTATTATACAGAGCTGCTCGAAATGGCAACAAAAAAAAAACAAGATTTCTATGTATAATTGTGACCGAAAAAATAGACCAATTGTTGGTTATGTACACATTGAAATTTTCATCCGCTCATCCTTACAGAAATCAGGCAACAAATTTCAGAAGGTTTGGTCCAAAAATTAATGCATACTTAACAAAATATAAGAAATCATTTAACAGGGAATCGCCTGTAAATATTCAACCTGCCTTAAACACATTCTCCCTTCTTACCAAGTTCAAACATCTAGTTAATAAGAATAATAATATCGCCCGATGCATCAATACCAGATTTTGGACTTAATTCATCAAGTGGAGTAAGATAGTTTGTTTTACAGTGAATCTCATGTGCAGATTCATTAATTGGAGAAATAAATTCATATTCAACATACTACAAAAGTCAATTTCTCAGGTTATTTAGCAAGTAACAGTGGCTTCTTTCTCCACCAATGAAACAAAGCATAAAATATACAAGCTACATAATAAGCTTAAAAATATCCCAAGCAACACACATTCTGAACAAGCAAATGTGGCATTAGTCCATAATTCTCAAACCTTAAACTTACAGTTTGGAAAACAATTCACATAATTTTGAAAAAATCAGACCTCGTGATTCCGTAAGTACAGGTAGCCGAGCGCCCGCTGAGCGCGCGAGCTGTGGCCCTTAGACAGATCCCATGCATGGAGATAGTCCTCCGGATTATGAGTGACATCTCCGAGGTAGCACCAGAGCGTCGGTGTTTCCTTCGAAGCGATCTGGTCACGGATGAGTTTCTCAGCCTGCGAGAAAACAAGATAATAAAAGGATGAATTATAATCAGAATTTTAAGCATAAAATATGAAAATCTACAAAGATTTGATTAAATTATGGAGAGAATGACATGAATTGCCACTATAATACATAATATAATAATGATATTTGCAATTTTTTTTTAATTTGTAATGGAGCACTTACATAGCACCACTGAAATCAGAGGCGCTCATGACTCAACACAAAGCTAAACAAAAAAAGGGATAATTATAATTATAGTGTATAATCATAATATATAATTATGATATCTAATCAAATTTAAATAATAATAAATTCCTAATTTCAACAATCACAATTGTAATCATTTATCCATTCATTGAAAATTTATATAGCACCACTTAAGGGAGATACCCAGAAGTGCTCCCAACTATGAGGCAATCAAAAGGAGCCCCATTAAACTACCATCATACATACAATAATACATTACAACTGTAATTTGATAATGCCCACCTTGCAAACATTTCAGATTGGCAGACATGCATACATACATACATACATAATGCAAAGAAAGACATGTATGTTATACAAAGAAAGACGTACGTCATTTTTGTGACCGAGTATCACGTAGCACTTGATGACGTCCTCCCACATCTGAAGTCGAGTGTAGACTTCGAGAGCTGAAGCGGCTGCACCGATGTTCATCAGGTGGTTGCCAAGGAGACGCTGGAACAACATGACAACAATGCAGCAGAAGAATATGACAACAATGCAACCTCTTAAAAAATGTAACAACAATGCAACTGAAGAATGTAACAACAATGCAACTGAAGAATGCAACAACGATGCAACAGAAGAATAGAACAATAATACAACAGAAGAATGTGACAACAATGTTCTTTTGTAGATCCGTTGAGGATCTCTGACTGTTGAAGGAAGACGATATCAAAAGCAGTTTTATTGCATTGTATATCGTAAAAATGCTGACCTCTGTGCTCCATTTTGGAGGCATGGACACGGTATAAACCAATGGCAGACGCTTTGAACCCGGAATGTCGTTACGGTTGTACTGTGTTACCAGTTCCTAAAATTAAGAACATCCGGACTTAATTCAATTGAAACAAACCTAGTGACAACCAAAGTTGCATAATATAAATATAATGAGTTAGGAAAGAGATATAATAATTAATGTGATGTATTAGAAAAGAAATGTTATGAAATATAATTTATTAGAAAAGAAATGATTTAATGAGCTAGAAACATACTCCCAACCAATGATTTAACTTTCTAATAGAATCAAATGAACCAAATCACTAATGAATGATTTCAGAAGAGAGAAAACCTCAAGCTGCGTTATAGATCGTTGAATCTGTCGCGAGGTCTCGGTTTCCCATCGCGCCCTCATCAACAAGGCTTTACTCTGCACAGACCAATTGCACGGCTGACCCAAGACACACTGTCAAGACAACAAGGGTATCAATACAATAGGAAGACAACAAGAGTATCAATACAAGAGGAAGACAACAAGAGTATCAATAGAATTATAAGACTTCACTTGATATCGCATGCCTTTCAAAGTTCAGAAGAAACATTGATCAAGAAATAATGATTGAGCAGATTGAAAATGCAATCAAGAAACTACACAAACAAACGATTAATCATTAAGTAACCAGTCAATTAGTTGGCATATAAGATTATTTGGAATAATTAAATATAAATGAAGCACAATTACAAAGTAATGAAAGTATCAATTTATCAAGTTCACAATGAACCATATGAAATCTGATGAATTAATTTTACTTCTAATGACAACAATAATACTACTACTAATAATAATAATTATAACATACATAAGCTGCTGTATTAAACAACAATTCCTTTCTTAAATCCTCAAAATGCCTTTTAGGAATAAAGAGCAAAAAATCCAATGCTATAACAAAACACTCCATTTTCTTAACTCCTGACACATGAAAAACTTAACCCCAGAAAAACGAGTTATCTCAAACCGCAATAGCAACATACATTGATGAACGCAAGAGATTCCTCCTGAACAATTCGTCCCTGACCTTCGTGCGTCTTGCGATGGTGGTGGCTGCAAACAGTTAGCAAAACAACTTACCAGGTATGCCTCCACTCCCACTCATCCACCCACTCATGCCACCATCCATTCATCCACCCTCTCATGCCACCATCCATTCATCCAACCTCTCATGCCACCATCCACCCTCTCATGCCACCATCCATTCATCCACCCATTTGTCCAGTAATCCACTTGAGCCTCAATCTATTCACTCAATCATCCATCAAATCACTTTTCAATTCAATTCAACATGTTTTTATTGCTCCAAACAGTAAGGTTGAACCGAAACTCGGCTCGGAACTTGGCTCGAGTTTCACAGTACTCGGCTTAGTGCAAACGAAGGCAAAACTGTAAAATTCTTAAACGTTGTGCTAACTGCCAAACTAAAACTCAAGAAAATTAGACTTTAAAAATATTCTAAACTCGAACGAGGACTCGGCAAAATTCAACTTGTAAAACTCGGAAGAACATATAAAGTAAACTGCATACATTGATAATTATAATCGACAGTAGTGGAACAGTAGGGACAAAAAAGCCCTCAAGGGACTGATGGTCCCGCTAATCGGGCTACCCTTTTCTAGGAAAACAGTAAGCAGCAGTATAATAAGACATTTCAGATTGAAAACCGTAAACTTAATGAGTTAAATAGGAAACGATCAGTGCACATGTGTTATTCATGTCACCATTTATCCAACACTTCCCAATCCATCCATCGATCCACGTGGCTCCACCTACCAGAGTCCGAGGACCAAGGCCTGATCAACGGCGGTCATGGCAGCCACGGCAACGTCTTCCGGTTCGGCCAATTGAATTCTTTCGAGGATGGTTTCGTCATCAAGAGCACAATCCTACAGCGAAAAGACATCGATCGACAATCACACAAGAATTCTATTCAACACAGTCAATATTTCACATCTAATACGCTCAACTATCTAGTCACCAAGCATCTTCAACAAGCAACGGGAGGAGGGAACATAGAGCAATGGATAACACACTGACGTTGACTAGTAATTGTTCGCTAGGTGGCCGCATTGGTTAAATCAGATGTATAATGTAATGAGCGCCTTGCATGGCTGCCAACAGTTAAATTCAACTCCTGTAATAACTGGTCATCATTCTTTCATAATATACTTCAATCAATCAATCAATCAGTCAATGTGACCTTAACATAGCCCCATCACGACATCTATTTGTGATCACGCTGCAGTTTGCCAGTTTGAAATAAAACGAAGATGATAAAAATGGCAAATAACTGCGATCAAAGAACTTTTCATAACATCAAATCCAAGGATAATAATATCATATCGCTCATTTTAAGGTCATATAAGTGAAACAGATAACCCGAATGGCCAGTCAAAAAATTCATATAGCTCATTTTTCCAATTCCAAATCCAAGAATGATAACGATGCAAGTTGCACCGACCTTTGGCAGCTCCCTCGGCTCGCATTTCGATCTCTTCCGATCGTTCTCCAGTGGATCGTCCTCCTTCCTTACGACCTGCAACACCAACTGCGAATAATTCTTCTCCTGAAACTTTGTTCGTTTTCCAAGGGCACCTACACAAACGCAGACCAACAAACCCCGTATGACACAGACAGACAAAGTACCTATCCAGCCGAGGGAATACCGGGCCAGTCCTCAACCTCTCTGTCTCATCTTCCCATCAACAGAAAATGGTCGGTGTACTCACTATTGCCACAGAAATCTTGAACTTAATTTCTGCCCAGTCAGGGATTTGAACCCCTGACCTCTCGAGCCACAGTCTCACATGCTAACCACTATGCCGGCAAACACTTTTAAAGTAATTTTAAAATGTTCACTAAATGTGTTCTATTGCAAAGCTGAATAGGATAGATGGATGGATGGAAGAATAACTGAGAGAAAAATCAATGGATGGATGGATTAACAGATATAAATTATATATATATACATGAGTGGATGAATTGATAAATGAATATTTGAGAGGAGGATGGATGGACGGACAGAGTGACAGATCAATCAATCAATCAATCAACCAACCAAAAACCAATCAATCAATCACTGCAATGGCCTCTGAAATAGCCATTATAAAGCGTTAACATAAATGTCCTAAAACATTCCGCTGGTTAGGGAGACCTTTAAGCTCGATGATGAGCCCCGACATGTCCTTTGCCCGATTGAAGTGATCCTGTGCCTTGGAATCCTCATAGTAGAAGTAAAGAAGGTGACCGGCCTCGATGTGGAACTGCATCGACAGCTGACGGTAGGAGCCCTCTGACCGGAACAACTCGTTGTCACCAACTATCCACAAAAATACTTTAAAATATGATAAACAGATAACAATGTCTTCGTACAATCCAATATGTTTTTCTTGACCCAAACAGAAGAACAGATGAGTAAAATGCATCGATAATCAAGAGGAATGGGAATGATAGGGAAGAAAAAAGGCCCAAAAGGGACCGACGGTCATGCTGTACTCTTTTCTTGGAATGCAGTAAGCAGCGATATAACAAGACAGTTCAGATTGAAAACCGAAAAACTTAACTAGTCAAATAGAAGGCGATCAAGCGAAATTGTTAACAGGCGATTTTTGGCTTTGGTGCTGGTTGGACAGAATTTTCTAACAGGTGATTTTTCAATTTAAAAAAAATAGTTTTATCCATCCAAGCATAGATCACTTGGTGCACACCTTAAAATACAACTGCAGTAGACATGATAATAATATAGAATTACATTGAAACTGGCAAACCAAAGCAGTATGATTAGGTGAAATAACAGGTGCACACGATAACAAGTTAAAGAACAGTCGATTATTATATGATTGTCAGGCAATGATCAAGCTTATTTACCCATCGCCCCCTAGAGAGTGGAAGGCTGAATCAAATTTAAAGCCCTTCTTTAAAAGTTCACTTAAAAATATGCAATCAAACGTGGAAAAGGCAATCAGAAAGGCAAAACATTCTACTGCAATTCAATTAGTGCCTCTACTTACGGTTAGAAATGATTTCTAGAATGGTCGACCTCAGCGAGGGCGATCTCTCCTCTAGCAGGGCCTGCTGCACCTGTAGGCATCGCATCAACCACAGACCAACCGTCTACAGCAGAAAGGAAATCACCGAATACAGTACAACAACTCAAAACAAGAACTTTCTTTCAATGCAGCCATGGAATTGTTGGCGACTCCCCTTTCTTAGCTTTGGCATACGATGACTAGTCTTTTCTCTGCTGTCAGATCTTCTCTCTATAAACGTTCTCATAATATATGACCAATCTATGACTGCTCTCACAAGAAACTATTCTTCTCTTTATTTCTATGTAGAATTTTAGAACTGTGCTGATCTTGTACCTCAGTGTTGAACCTATCTTGTTATCTTGAATCACAGCAACTTAGTCAAGTTGGCCTGTGTCCAGACTGGACAGAATTCAAAAAACTTCACTCCAGGCAGAAAATTAAACCCCCAACCTCTCCTCGACAGTTCAGCATATAGAACTGACCTCAAAGTAAGTAACAGATCTGAAATTGTGAAGTAACAAATCCTCAACCTTGCAATTGGAAAGATAGCTGCGGCAGTCAGAAAGAAGGATCCGGGCAAGTGCCAGAAGCAGGGGACCGGTAGAAAGTGGATATATCGGTTCTCCGTCGATGCTTAAGTGGTCTGCAGCAAAATCGTGCAGGCAGGTTTCCTATGAACAAATAAAACGTCACATGTCAAACTTCAAGCAGTATACAAAATATTATAAGCTATTAAATGAGTCATTTTGGATTTAATTCAATTTAATTCAAAGTAATTCTTAAATTGATTTTTAATTTTTATTTATAATCACAGTAATTCCTAGATTTTATTCAGAATTTTAATCCAAAGTCAATTTAAAATTGATTTGTTTAATATTTAATTTATTTTAAACGGATTTTTTTAAATATTAACTTTTATTACAGTAACTGAATTTTTTTATCCAAGTTCAACCATGTCAGATCAAAGTGGTGTTTGAACTGGACATATATAGGCCAACTCAACAAACAAACTTCTAACCAAATAATTAACATTTAACTTCTTTCAAGTCTCTTTCAAAGCATCAACAGATTAAATTAAATGATCATTTAGAGTGAAGAAAACGTACGTGTGAAGTAGTTTTCTCTAGACAAACAAGCGAAATCGGATCGAATTTTATCGGAGGACCAACCCAGTTGAGCTGCATGAATAACTGGAGACAGCTAATTCCAATGATCAAGACTAACAATTGCCTGTAAGGTAACACACGGTAAGTTATAGTATGGAAACAAAGAAAGGTAACATATATGATAAAATAATGTAATGTAATAGCGTGTCTTGTGCAGCCTATATTATGTTAGATGTCCTCATGAACGACTATATAACATGAGTAAACAAAACAATGCATAACATGCTGAAAGAGTCTGCCAATGGTGGGCCCACACACACACATGGAACCAACCAAGGAACTCTCATTGACTGCCGACAGATGGTACGAATGTTCAAAGTAAGAAAACAATGCAGTTAGAAAAACTGTTTAAACGGCAGGAGATCATAGTGCCTTGCACTGTCGCCAAACAGTCAAACTCGACTGCTCTAATACCTTGTCATTCGTTCCTTCATTCTGAGCATTTATATAGGGCCCTTTCAAGAAACAACTCAGGAGCGCTCCCAGCCCAGCCACGACTATACTCGTAATCATAGTGCGGCTGGTCAGCAGTCTCAAATAAAAAGTGAAGATTATTATCATTAGAGATGGATATAAGACAGGTGAGATTGAAGAATGGGGCAGAGAAAGTCTTCAAGAGTTGAGCCACACTACAATGAACAGAGACATGTGGAGAGATTTGGTCAGAAAGGCATCAGACACCTATGGGTGATGAGGCCATGGTTGTTGATTGAATAATTGATTAATTGACTGACTGATTGATTCATTTATTGATAGATTAATTAATGGATGAATCAATTCATTGATTTTTTAATGTACTGATTAATTGGTTGATTAATTAATTGATTAATTAATTGATTCATTCATTAATTGATTTGTTAATTGATTGATTAAGTTATTGACTCAGTCATTAATTGATTCATTCAGTCATTGATTGATTAATTTATTAGACATCTCTCCAACCTGAGCAGAGCCTCGTCTTCGGAATCACACAAAAGAAAACACTTCACGTTCTCTTCGATCTGTTTCTTGATCATGTCAGGTTTGCTCCCGTCATCCTCAATCGTCAAATTCAAAATCTTTTGACTCAAAGGGTGATCAAGAACCAATTCATACTGACCAGAAAGGATGGAATTAAGAAATTCCAGATATTCATGCACAACAAGATCTGTAGACAAAATTACCAAACATAGAAAATTGCTAAAAATGTTGAATGCACAAGCTTTTGCATTAATATCGCTGCTACCCAAAATATTATTCCCACCGTCAATATTGACAGTCCATAGTTAAGGTGCAACATTAAACAGAGCTGCAAACAAAATTAGTAAGTATGTAGATTGGACTGTTCGCCTGTTAGGTTCATAGGAACTTAGAGGTAATATGAAATATGTACAAGAGGTTTGGATAATGCAGAATTGTGTTGGTATAGTGTCGGTGAATAAGCTAGTCTCCTGCTGTGGTTTTTGTGGGCGTTGAAAACTTTTAGAAGATTTACATTACCTATATGTAAAGTTGGTACAAACTACCACAAAATAATACCCAATAAACCTCGATACAACATACAAAAATTCAGACATTTTCCAGGTTTTTAGCTCGGCCTGCAGGACATGAGGCAAAATGGAGAATTGTGTTCTTTTCCCCCACGTATGGCAACCCTAATATTCATAACCCACTACAGAAGCCTGTTTGAAGTTTTAGATCTCCTTTCCGTAATGACGCTGGTTACATATTAAACTCATCTCGCTCATTGTCCAAAAGATTTTGGTTGATTTATTGAGAACGGTGATTTAGAGTACTTCGCGTTTTGCCAGCAGAAGAAATACGACATTGAATAACCCTTTAATATCGCCCATAAAATATCAGAATTAAAGCAATATCACACACTAGGACATTCGTCCGCCGATAAAACTTCGTTGACATTCTCTAATAAAGTTATTTCTGTTTCATAAATAAATTGCTTCATTTTCAAAGACCAAACAAGCAAATATTGAAATCATGCGCTACGATAACACTCGTGGCATCCAAACGAACGCTCACATAAAATTCGATATCTTCAACACATGACGTCATAGTCTTAAATTAGCTTCATCGATTTTTTTAAAGTTTACTATTTGATCGGCATGATCATAAAGCTGCTACTGATCGACTTTGATATTGGAATTGATCTATAAAGAGATGAGAAGACGATGAAGAAAGTTATTTCATTTTGCTGGATGCCTGACTATTGAGGCGTAACCGGTTATTTTGGTTAATATATCAATGTCCAATTAATCAGCATAGCCTGAAGGAGAAAGAGCATTATCATCTGCGATTAGCAGTTTTTCTCAAATGGTGTCATGGTGCATTGTTCTTCCCTATCCCCTCGTCGTTTCAACTCTGAACACCATCCACTATAGTCTATAGCCGTATGACAATCTGCGTGCCTGACTCTGTGATACCTGTCTATCGATTTGTTGACTAAGCGTCTATGAATAAGCTGCTTCCCGCGACTTCGCTTTTTCGGGGCGCTGTAAAGATGCCAATCGTACGATTGCAAAACGATTCTAAAGCGAACCTATTAAGGATTGTAATCAGTCACACGATGTCGCTCTTCTCGTAATTCAAACGCGTTACGACAAATTTCAAAAGTTTTGTAGTCTGAGGCGGAAACTAGCAGTTGTTTTGTTTTAATTTTTGTTTTAAGTCTTCAAAGTTTTATATAAACGTTCATATTAATAAAGTTAACCGTTAAATAATAAGTAATTTAAAACATAACTTGTTGTTAAAAACTTTACGGGTACGTGTTGCTCCGTAGGATTATACAAAAGTGACTTGTCACCGACTTGTCTTTCAAGGCGTTATTGTCCGAGTTATTTTATGAGGTCAGTGCACGTATATTGATAACTTTTTTATAATTAATAATACTTCTTAATTGAGCGCAGGTGATCTTGTGACAGCCATCTAATTGTCGATTACGTTGTACATGACCTTAGTAATTTTAGGAACGATGACATTTATATAATATTAGTTCATGATACTCCTAGGTGAAAACAAAACCTCAGTGTCCTACAGCCTACACTCTGACAGTGTTATATGGCCGGAAAGGGGCAATGTGAATTGTGAGCATGGAACCACTCTGACACAAAATAGATGAAGTATTTGCAAATGCTTAGTGCTGTTACATTTTGTATGTTCTGAATGATATTTATGCATGCCTTGTGCCATTTCAAGAGAATCTCATTTGAGGCGTTGATGACTGACAGGTCAAAGTCATGATCGAATTGAATAATTTAGTGATTGTTGCTGATGATCGAATAGAATAATTGAGCGATTGTTGTCGAAGATAAAATAGAATAGTCCAACGATTGTAATTGACCGAATAAAATAGTTGAGCAATTGTTGTTGATGATGATCGAATAGAATAGGCAAGAGATTTTTATAGATGTTTGAATAGAATAGTTGAGCGATTGTTGTTGTAGATGATTGAATAGAATAGTCAAGTGATTTTTATAGATGATCGAATAGAATAGTTGAGCGATTGTTGTAGAGGATCGAATGGATTAGTCGAGCGATTTTTGTAGATGATCGAATAGAATAGTTGAACGATTGTTGTTGTTCTTATCTTAACCCTTTCACTGGCAACCGCGCTTCAAAGCGCGGTCGCATTTTGCGGCTGTATGGCAAGAGCGTTTTAAAGCGCCGTTGCCTGTAGTTGATTAATTCAGTTCCTTACTTACTTAGCCATTGGAAAATAAATGATCCCTTGATATCTGACGTTTTAGTTAGTTTATATTAGAGATTGGTAAGGTAAACATGTGTATGAAACAGCGATGGATACCAAAAGGTTTTATGGAGCTAAAACTAGATTTCACGGCCGTCATCTCAGATTTCTTGTTTCACCTAATGTTCCGCCTGACGGGGAAATATTAGCAATTTGTGTGAAGACAGTGATGTAGAAGAAGGTGACTTGGCTGATACTGCGTGTGTGGAATCGTCGTCAGATTCTGAAGAAAGTGGCCCAGAAACTGATGCTGACGGTTGGTCAAACCAGTTTTCATCCTGTGGCTTACCAACCTAGTTTGATGCTGATCACAGCCCATTCATATACTTACCAAAAGACAGTGATGCTTGTGAGTACTTTGAGCTGGTCTTTCCAGCAAGTCTATGGCAGTTGATGGTAACAGAAAGTATGCAGTATGCGCAACAGAAAAACAGGTTGAAAGGAGACGATATTAGTCTTGCTGAAATGAAGGCATTCGTTGGCCTTGTACTTGCGATGGGTATTCATGTGTTACCACGCATAGAGAATTATTAATTATTATTATAGTAAGTACAATACATTTTGAACTCGGTACAATATAGATTTTATTGTATATACCATATACACTGATGTAAAAAAAATCTAAAAAAATCATTGCAAGAATGTGCCATTAACAATTGAAAATCCTGTATAATTAGCAGCTTTTCCGAAAAAAATAGGGCAAGTCAAAGGGTTAATCTACCAATGGTTGATTGCATGGCTGAGATTGAAATCCATCTGTTCTGATCCATCTGAGCACCAATTATCTGAACCATTGTTTTAGTTGCTTGTTTAAGTTACTAATTAGTTTGATTACTAATTATTATTTTATTCCCAATTGCGGCCAGTAGTAGGAGGACATTAGTTAGAGACTAGTTAATAATATAATTGAACTAATTAACTTTATTTACTAATTATTTTCCAGACCTGATTATTTGCTTTTACACCCAGTTGCCTTGCCTTTGTTTGTTGGCCTGTATGATAAGCTGCTTGATAAACAGTTTCAGTTTTTGTTTTGCTATCATTTATTAATTATGTGCTACTTCCTGATGACTAAGCATATAAAGCGTAAACCTTTAACTGATGTTGGGTAATTGTAAGCAAAGGTCTTGCTTAACCTCCTTAGCGTTAACCCCGAGCGCCACTCGGGCCGGTAATTCTGTGTAAGAACGGTTAACCCCGAGACACGCTCGGGCGCCTGGAGAATTGCGCTTCGTGTATGGTTAACCCCGAATAACGCTCGGGATATCTAAAAAAATTTTCAGGCATCTTATTGAACAGTGTCTTTGGAATGCTTTTGTGTTGTTCAAAAAGTATGAAACCAAGAAAGTCTCTCATGCTGACTTCACATGGAAACTTGTTGACCAAATTTTTGCCAAACATCCGCCATCTGTGGTTCCTGGTAAAGTTGGTCGTCGTAGTACAACCATTGTCAATCCAGAACGTCTTACTGGGCGACATTTCATTGATTTCTGTCCGCCAACACAAAAAAAACAAGCCCCTACACGAACGTGTGTAGTTTGTTGCTCAAAGGTTGACGAGTCCGGCAAGAAAGTAAGGAAAGAGACCAGATATTGCTGTCCGGATTGTGATGTTGGACTATGTCTGGTGCCTTGTTTCAAACTATACCATACTAAAGATGTTTACTAAAGGCAGAAACTAATAGTATTGGTTTAAATTTACATTTGCAATAAATAATTACTTTAGATGGCACTGTCCTACTGCGGTATTTCTGTTTCTTTGTTCAATCGACAATGTAACGTCATCAGCAATGTAATGTAACGCTTTTTGCTTGATTTCTCGCAAGGTAATGTAACGCTAAGGAGGTTAAGGTGCCTACGCAATAACCATATCAGGAAGGGGTTGCTATGCTGGACTACTGTTAAGTACTGAAGGTCTTGTTGAGGGTCCCTACAGATCAGGGAGGCCACTCAATTTCATCCTCCCTGCGCTGCCCTATCAACGCAACCTGGCTCAGAGACTCTGAGCATCCTTGCCATCTGTGAGCTGTCAACGGGAATCCATTGGTTGGTTCCACACAAGTGCGTGGGACTACCATTGGTGACTCTTTTAGCTTACTGTGCACTGTTTTGCTAACTGTTGTAACTTGTTCGTTAGAAATTACGTTTAACATCATACAGCCTAGCGTGCAGAGAGCGCCTCTGAGTCGATTTCTTGAAGAGGCGCTATATAAATGCTCGATTAGATTACATTACAAGGTAAGGGCTGCAAATAGACAGAGTTTTAATATAATGTTATCAAACATTTATATAGCTTTGTGATAGTTTTGCTGCTGTGTTGTGTATGTAGACAACTTTTCATGGCAGTAAAAATTCTGTGAGGTATGTGAGTCGTTACATATGTATGTTACAGGCAATGTGTGAAATGTAAAATGCCTAGGCAATTTGTAAACCTGACTTAACCCTGCACTAACCCTAACCCTGACCCTAGCCCCAACTCTAATCCTAACCGTAACTGGGTGATTTTGTATATTGCCTGAAATCTAATAAATTAGGCATTTTACAAAATCCCTGTTTGATACATTGCCTGTAACGTTATATAGCATTTCACTAACAGATGTAAGATATTGGTTAGAAATGACATTTAACATAATTTCTAAGGCCAGCACATAGAGCGCCTCTGAATGGCTATTTTGTATGTGTGCAATATATAAATGTTCTATTAAATTATATCTATGTCGCTCGACTTCCTCTTCAACTAAAGTTTTCAGATTCTCTCAGTGCACAATAATGCTTTTGAATACTTATTTATTAACATTTCTTTCACACACGATGTCTGATGAAAGTTCTAATCTGAACTTTGTGTCAGTCATGAGCAATCAAAATTTCCATGGTTTTTGCACGAACCGAGAGTTACAAGGCCACTCGCTCGCTATATATCAATGGTTATGAGTTTGTGGTTCAAACTTCAAAGGTGCTTTTGTGTGTTGGTGTAAGTTGATCTGTGTGTTTCTGTGCTTGTATCTGTGTGTCCTGATGTCTGTATGTTTGGATCTTCTTTAAATCATTTTTTATGTCCACGTTCTGAGTCAGTTATAATATTTACGTCACGCGCTCGGTTAATTTTCCTGATGGCTTAATTATGGAACGTAATGACGTTTTCAAAGGTGCAGCAGACTTGGATGTTTTTGTGATGGATGCTCAGAGCTGCCTTTGTTATTTATTTCGAGTGGTGAAATGGGCTTATCTTTGATTTATGGATGTGAAATGTGCTCAACTGTTACTTAGGGATATTTGTTCACATCTGGTGACGGTTACATTCTCTTCTGTAGCCAGAACTACCTTATTATTATTATTATTATTATTATTTTTTTTTTTTATATATATTATTGTTATTGGTATTGTAATGCGGTGGCGAAACAGTATTTTCTGTGCCTTGCAACCAAAGGGTCGCAGGTTCGAACCCACCTCAAATCACTGTGTTGCGACCTTGTACAAGTTGCTCACCCATAATTGTCTGTGGTGAAGGCAACGGGAAATCATCTCACTCATCTCATTCCCAGGTAGCAAAATGCCAATGGACCTGCCTTTGGGCAGAGAAATCATCATCATCATCATCATCAATGGCATTGTTATTATTGTTTTTATTATTTTTTTAGTAGTAGTAGCAGTAGTATTTAATTATTGTTTTATATTTTTTATTATTTTTATTATCATTAGACAATGACGTCATGATGTTTTGGAACTGCAACAATTTTAAGATATTTTCTCCAGTCGAGGTTTGAACCTAAAAAGCAGGAGATGTGCCAGTGTCTTGATCACTGTGCTACCTGTCTTTACGTTTGTTAAATTGCCCTGCTTATGTTTGTGTGAGAGAGAGAGACAGAGAGAGAGAGACACAGAGAGAGAGAGAGACAGAGAGAGTGCAAAGTCCTATTCTTATGACTCATCTGTGATAAGGAATTCTTGAGTAATCGGGAAGACAGAGCTGGATATTTGGAGCAACACCTACGACCAATGATATATATTTATCAATGTGGCTGGCTATATTGCGAGTGGATGAGAGCTTATTATTACTATTGGATTCTTATCTTTGTGTGAGAGCCGCTCGTGGGTCAATGCTGTTCATTATAAAGCTACATGGATGTTGATTGATTTCTTGATTGATGTAATGTTTTGTATTAGGTGATTGAACTTGGGGTAAGTTCTGTGAACCAAATCGCTTTACGTTAGTTTTTTTCTATTGTTTTTGTTAATTTACGTGGCGCCACTTAATGTGACACTCGCCAGAGGTGTTCCTACGACAATGACGTCACATTCAGACGTTTGCGGGGGGGGGGAAGAGGGAATAGAGGCCGAAGTGCCCACGTCCGCCTCTTGGTGAATCTGGACTGCCACTATGGCATTTAGCTTGGGACCTTGGTAGCTTAGATGAGTATAGAGAAACACAGGCAGAGAAGGAAGAGAGAAAGAGGGAGAGGTGAGGAGAGAGAAGGATGCAGAGGAAACTTAGGAGAGAAGAAGCAGAAGGGGGAGAGATGGAGACGGAGGCTAAGCTGCTAGGGTTGCTTCCAGATGAGGTGAGAAAAATGGACGTGATTATGTGAGCAGAAGGTTCTTTATTTAGACTCGATATTTTGACCGAAACTTCTTGCTTTGGCTTGAGTCGAAGTTCGAATCCATAGTTTCTCATTTGAAAGTTAATTTAAAAAGCCAACCGTTCTTAATTCAAACTCAGTGGTTTGGCTTCATTATTTATTTAGCATTGATCTTGGTTTTCGAAGCGCAAACGTGTCCTCTTTGTTTCTTAAGACTCGGGAGCTCTCCTTCTCATTCGAGGTTGAATATCTCAACTCAGACAATGTCGCTTCTGTTAAGCTCTGAGGCCACAATAGGCGTATAATATTTGCCGTCGTATTCGATGTGGTGTTGCCCTGTGACCTAGATAGATAGAGAAGTCAGCTGGGCTCTTCTTATTCTTCACATTGGCTTGTTATAGGTGTCTTATCGTGATGGTGTACCCACATGACCTCACTCCTCCTTCTTTGTGTGAGAATCCAGGCATCTGATGAACCTGCTTCGGTTGCATAATCACTATACAGTTAAGCAAAAAGCATAAAGCTTATTCACCCAACCGAAAGTTGTATGAATAAGCTCTTGAATAAGCTTTGTGCTGTAGTGTGTTCAGACAGGCTGTAGAAATTTGTAGTATGTGAAATAGAACTGAGTTTTAAGTTGTTAATAAGTGTTACCTGTTGGGTAATTGTTGTGTGAATGCTTGCAGAGGGGTTTGTGTGTGTTTGCTGATGAAGTTCTGTAATTGTCGGCATTGTGTTATGTGAAGTTATGTCTGTTGTTGCTCTAATTACATTGAAGGGCGGAGGGGGGTGAAGAGGTAGGCTTGGCTAGCAGGGCTTAGACCTCTTTAGGATTATGACATTGAACCAGATCCTATTGTTCATCATGGAAACTGACTAATGGGTTGACAGGATTTGCACTTAATAAAGGCTTGGTTAGGGTTATGCATGCATTTGTCACTCACTCACTCACTCACTCACTCATTATGCAAGAGCAGTAAGACAATGCAGTCCCTTAAACAAAAGAACTGCCATGGGTATGATGTGCTAGCGACTTCATTTTCACAGCCTTGGCATATGAGATTTTGCAACGAGTCCTCTCCCTCGCCGTCTCATCTTCACACCGACAGTGTAAGATCAGTGTGCTAATTATAATGGAGTTGATTATGGATGTAGATTGTGTCAATAGCTTTAACCAAATTAAAGACAGGAACGTATACATATTTGTGTTACGTATGTAAATGCGCGCGTATCGATCTCTTGGCTCGCGGCTTTGGAATTCTTTTGGTGTCATTCAGTTATAAACCGGTGAATCACTTGTTTCAACTTCCTCGCTCAGTGTATAGCTTCTCTTCGTCTCCTTTTCAGTTTGTTTCGAATAATGTGCTCGTTTGGCAGGAAGTATATATCTACTGATCCACCACCGAAAATCAACCAATTAGTGACGCGGTCCATGAAGGATTCAGCATTCGACCTTGGCATTGAGTGATTAAGATAGGATTGCAATCTCTCAAAGGAGGTTTTTGACTGCGTTCTAACTTCGGTTTTTGAGAAGACGAAAAATGTTGCGACGCAGATTTTGGAAACCTGAAGTCATCAAGGTATTCGATGATGTTGGATGGTTGATTTGAATGAGGTTGTTTCGTTGCAAAGGTCATTAGTGTTGCCCTCCTCTGCTATGGAGGTTTGGTACTGGCATTGCCAGAGTGGGTGGTTGCTAAGGGAGATTGTTGTTTTGAGGTTATCAATTTTGGTTTTCTGATGGGTTCTTTGGATGAGTTAAATTACAAAATTTGGTTATCAGAAAGGTTACGAGTTGTAGAGGACTAGGGGTCGCATTTGAAGAGAATTGTTGAGACTCTTGGCTATTTATCTCTTTCAACTGTTTCAGTTTTTCATGCTCTCTTTCTTCTACCGACAGAATTCGTGAAAATTATGGTAATTACGGTTTTAATCTATTTTTTTCTAGGTTTGTCGGATGGTCCGGGTAAAGTTAGGCATATACTTAACTGGGTTCCTGTATACTGATGTTCTGGTTAATTTTCACTTGTACTTGTGTAATGGAAAGATCATGTTTACTGGAAGCAATAAATTGAATTGAATTAAGGTTCTTCAGTGTTGTTGAACGCTATAATCCAGTATACAGGAATGGGTAGTAATAGAACTTTCCCATTGGTTGAGGACATATAATAGCTGCATAGAGTTGTTGAGGTCTCCCTCCTCTTTCCACGCTTTGGACCGGCTCTACCTCTTTGTACTCTGAACGCCTCTGAGTAAAGAGGCGCTATATCAAGTCTCGTTGATTGATTACCAGTGGTAACCATACTGTTAGTGGCTGCGTTAAATTATGAGGCAGTAGATACATTTTATGAGGGTTGTTATTCCAGTTAACCCTGGACCCAATTGCCTGAACTGATGTTAATTGGATTGGAAGAATTGGAATTAAGGTGAGGAGGATGCTCTGAAGTGTGTACTCACAGGGTCTGCAGAGTGCAGTTGCATTGTGTACTGGTACACACCACTGTGTTGATATACCAAGATTATAATTGCAGACTCGTGTGACGCTTAAACGGAACAGTTTTATAGAAGTGGCTAAATTATTACGAGGTTGGGGATAATTACTGTTATACTGTTATACTCGAGTTATACAGCTGACTCATTTATATAAATGGTTCACCTGGGGTATAGTGAGGATTAGTTCTACTGTTAGCACTCAGCCAGTGCCAGTCCCAATCCTGGATAAAGGAGGAGGGCGACGTTGTTGGTCTTTGCTATCTCTGCAGCATTGCCCATGGACATTAGTGGACAATGCCATGGATGTCATTAGTCATTTAATAGGCCCCACTGTATAGTGACCAAGCATCATGGTGCTGAGCAACTGTATTGTACCTTTAGATTTATATAGCGCCTCTCACAGAATAACTGTTCTGAGGCAAAAAAACACACACACATGCATACCTATATACAGACACACTCGAGATGTGTATACTGTTCTGATTATTCTGACAGTTTGCTTAACATAACTGCTTATCCAGGAATGTCGTGTGTCATTCACATCATCAGATGCTGGTAATTTCAAGGTCTGGGAATTCCGAGGGATTTTCCTGGAATCACCGAGTTTCATCAATGTGTATCCAACTAACGATAATGTGGCCTTTCTATCTTAGAAGCTATTCCTGGTGCCTACTAATAGCAGATACCACTGTTGTGCCTCTTCTGTGAGCTTTCCATATCCATATGTCATCGTCCAATCCAGCATATATACTTATAGACAGTTCAAAGGCGTGCATTATCTGTCTAAGCTTCCCATTCGTTTTTCTTCTATGACTGTTCTTAGTAAGGAGTCCCTCTCAGTGTTTGTGTGTGTGCGCGTGTGTGTGTGTGCGTGTGTGTGTGTGCGTGTGTGTGCGTGCGTGTGTGTGCGTGCGTGTGCATGTGTGTGTGTGTAGACAATATTTATGGTGACATGGCATCACTTTGACCAACACTTAGAAGAGCAGTGGATTTGACATATGGAAAATACTAAATGGATAATAATTTATTCGTATCTATCGCGGCCAAATGGCTGGCGTCATTAGCTGCTGCTGATGAAATACTACCTGATAGATTGCCCTGCCATAAATGAGTTCTACTCTTATTAGATACTAGTTATGTTTTCAGGCTCCCAACAGTTTTGGCCAAGAATTCGGACAAGAAATAGTGGATCGGTTTTCAGTTAGGCAGTCTTCTTTGCCATAATTATACTGTTTACCCAGTATAATAAATTATGTAATCAGAACGTGCTCTCTGTCACCCGCTTAGATTGTTATTGTATTATGCAAATCATGGGTTTCTCCTGTTTTAAAATGAATGAGCTGCATTTGACTTGAACATATATATGACTTACGTGATTTCTCACGTCCTGGTTGCTTTCTGTGTTTTGTTTTCGTCCTTCCTGATGGTTAGTAGCCCAGCATTAAATCTATCATTGGCTTGACTACAGCGATGGATTCAGCTGACTCCATAACTTGCCAAATGTTGAGAGGCTCATCTTACTTGGTGACTTTCTTAAGGTAGCCAAATGTTATGAGACTTGGCGACTTTCTTTGTGACTATCTGAGTGTAGATAGATACTATAGCCGGATATGCACGTTTTTCTTCAGCAACTGTATTACCTACATCAGGCCCTTAGCCAGAAATCCAGAATATGGCGTCCTTAAGCATTGGAAGTTAAAAGTCGTGACCGCTCGATGTGGGTGGTTTTAATATACCATTATGCCGTAGTAATGGACCAATACATTTAATTGATAATTGTTCGAGTTTTTAATAGTTTTAAATTGATAGGGGCAGGATGACTCATATATGCACGAAAGAATCCTGTGATGTATTCGTGAACATTAGATCCTGTTTAGTGTTTAAAAATATTTTGAAAAGGAATCTGAGACCAATTATTTATGGTGATGGGGTACGTTAATAAGTACTCTTGATTTCGTTTATGCTTATCGAGATAGAGTATCTTGCGCGTTGTGAATATTGCTGGTTATTGCTAGTTTTACAGTGAGTACCATGGAGTAATGAAGATTCTAAATTGCCCCGTTTCTGACCTTATGTTTGCCTGCGCTGCCTTCTTTATCTCCTCAATCGTGTCATTCTCTTCTACTAAACAGGGTATGACTTGTAGTTGGATTCCTAAGATATGTTACAGTAAGAAAGATACAGAAAAATGAGAGTATACTATATAGGTTAATTTGAATGAATTTAGGTATAGGCAATGTCTAATTAAATTTTAAAAAATTTAAAGATAGCGGCTTAGGGGTGTTACCAGATGAGGTGGTGATCGCAACAACACCAGAACATTTAGATCAGGTTGTTTTGGTAACAGGCGAATGATTGATATAAAGTGTGCAAGTACTGAACGTGATCCATGCATTAGTTGTCCGGGAGTATTATGTGCCGGATGTCTATGAGCACGCGTGCTTGTAGTGTGTGTATCTGCGTTTGTGTGTGTATCTGCGTGTGTCCGTGCGTGTGTGTGTATGTGTTACTGTTTTGAACATTTAGATATATGTTGCCACTAAGTGCAGACTAATCAGTGGATCTCTGCACTGCTCTATTAATGCTGTCAAGCGTCGCTGAGAACTAGGATGACATCACTTAGAAAAATAGCAGCAAACTAGAATAGTAAGGCATACGCGCAAGTGTGTAGGTGTGCGTGAGTGTATCCGGGTGTGTGTATATGTGAGTGTGTGTCTCTATGTGTGTATATGTATTTACTGGCTAGTTTTTATCCTGTTGGTCCAATTAACCGTAAAGCACATGAAAGCAGCCGCTCTCTCTCTGAACGCGGCTCTTTCGGGAAAGAACCGATAAAACTTTCAGTTAGCTGAGGTTAGACTCAAAACTGTGGTCGCTGTCATCTCGTGCGTCGTGACTGAAACCGCTATCAGACCGTTTCGTCATGACCTGTTTTGATAATAATAAGCCAAGAAGTTGGATCTGCCGTAACTCTTCTTATCGAGTGTCACTGCATTTTGGCACCGGGCGTCATATAAATCTCGTTCTGGGCGTGATCAGAGTGCTTCGAGAACGCAAGCATGGTGCAGGGAGCGAGCAATGACACCCAGATGGTGGTAGGAAAATTCTTGTTATGATTTCATTTTTATTTGATGAGATGTAGACCAGCCATTTCTGGTTGGCCATGCAGGTGGCTTATTGTAAAACTGTTCATATTGAATAACCGGAAGGCGTTATAGAAACAACAACTAACAGATTAATTGCCATACTGGAACAGGGTTTGTTTTTGGGTTTATTGTGTCATTATTTAAATATATTTTAGAATCAGTTGCTGGGGAGCTGATTTATTTGTTGGCCCTCACAAACCACGATAATGAGTCCTTGATATATAAACTTATTTGACTAACCATGTTACTGAAACATACTGTTACGATAGCTGACTTTCTAACTGTCAGACCATCAACTGAGTTGATAAGCTGTCAAAATTTTGCAGATTGTTGGAGTGGCTTTGTTTTGTTGAAACTAAGCTTGAATGCTTTGAGTCGATGTATAAATTATTATTTTACAGATAATTGTTATATAAATGTGGGTTATGTGAATTATCTGAGTGAATAAACGAGTAGTGCTTATTGGTAACTTTCTGAAAAGTTGTAGCTTGTTCATTGAGAAGTGCCAAAGACTACTCAACACAAAGCAGACAATTTCAAATTCCCTTCAGAGTATTGCTGTTGCCTTGTGACAGGATTGATAAGAAGTACCAATGAACATTTTCCTGATAGCCACATCGCATAATCTGTCCTGTCAATTTTATGTTTCATAATAAATTTCATTATGTCAAAAATAAAAATGCTGGGGCATGTTTACCATAAGTTATTCTCACCCTGGAAATCAACTACCTATGCCTTTTGCCCACAATCTCATGACGGGATCCTTACTATCATACAGACAATGAGTGATATGAAGAAAACATTGATAGGAAGAATGCTGTGATCATATTGATTTGTATTTGTTATAATTGTGATGTTTTTACGCTGGAGTGCGACTGTGCTGCAGCCGGTTTACTAAAGAATATGCTTACTTACTTTATTAGCTTCGTGTACTGTGTGAATGAACTTTAAGCTTGTCAATTTGACCCCTTTGGGCTGTCTCATTGACCCACATGGTTGTGCCTGAATTGCAATTTGATTATACCTACCCTATATTACGTTGCACCTCTTATATGTTGGTGCTGGTATATAAGTGTGTGTCTATGTGTGTGTGTGTGCATGATGGGAGTGTCAATAAATGAATGAATCAATAAAAAAATAAAAATAAACATACTGTCAAACACCTTCTGAAGATCACAGTGAAAGGCCAATCATGTAACTGATTCTAAGCGGTTCATTGTCACTAACCTTGCTGACCTGCTCTTGTCAATAAATTAATGGATGACTTCCATTTCATCTTACTGTGCTATGCTTTGCATTGTATATTGACGATGTGCTCCATGGAGAAAAAAGTTTTGCCATATCTGCACGTTTCTCGGTTCTATGGAGTGGAGTTTTAAGAGCCTATTTAATGCATTTGCGTTGTATTCTTTCCAGGTCTCTGAAGAATCCCGTAGAAGCAATCATTGGAAAAATACTTCCGTGACCAGAGAGAGGCCGCATGCATTTGACAGTGGTCCGGTCATGCATCTCTACATTCTGACAAACACTGTAAACGTTGACGTGTCCGACATCACACTCGAGAATGGCTGTCTCCCGGTCATCAGCGGTCACCAGGGCTTTGAGGACGCCACGAAGGGCGTCCACATCGAGCCCGCGATCTGGTTCAAGGTCCTCGTCATCGACGCGATCAGCATCGACTGCACACAACGGCGAATCTCGTGGAGTTCTGTGTCAGGTGTCAGGGTCGACTTCAAGGGCAGCGATAGTGGAATCGAAGCTGGGATCAGCTACTGCTCCAATGACGAGAGTCAACCGGCCGGTGATGCTGGACGACTCACGAGGTCCATCACGGACTCTGCGTTTGACTGTGGCGAGTGCTATAACTACGACCGTGACCTTGATGAGGTGTTTGACAGCATTCCCAATCTGGTTTCCGAGTACCAGGAGAATGTTATCACTAGGGAACAGTTTCACGAGCGCCTGATGCACCTGCTTCACATTTCCGTGCTCCCGATCATCAAGCTTGGCTGCGAGGATATTACAAACGTGTCGGAGTGCTTAAAACAGCAGGACGTGTACCTTCAGGAAGTCGACAAAAGGATTCTTGCTTTGACGGAAAACCTGGAGAAGAGGCGGAAGGACAAGAAGGAGCAGCGCAGGAAATTCATAGACGAAATTCTGAGGTTGTCGCCAAAGAGTCCCGCCTACCCAAAAGATGTTGTTCAAGTGCTTGCCGACGATATTTCATTGGATGTTTCGGAGGCATACGAAGCGTTCGATAAGGCGCAGAGAGAAGTCGATCAGGGCAAGAAGTCAGTTTGTGATGAGAACCTGTTGAAGACGCTGAGAGAACATCGAAACCAGTTGCACAGCAACTACGAAAACGTTGTCACCGTTCGAGAGAGACTCAGAGAAATGAAGGAGCCGAAGGCCTCGATCGTGAGGAAGTTCACGAAGACCTTCACGAAGAGCATGCAGCCCGACCATCAGGACAATCCAATTTACGCCGTTTACCTGCTACTGACAAAAGGAGAGCAAGACAAGTTGTTAGAGATCCGGAATCTCACCGACAAGAAGCTGCTGATGCTAAGCGTCAAAGAGGCGATGCGTACCACGCTTGACGAGCTTCTTACGGGCGAAGAAACATTCGGAGTGGACGCCGACAGCACCGGTTCGCTGATAGCCACCAACGTTCTCAACAGTCTTGCTGCGTCCACTTCGTGGCAGACCCTGGCCGAACAGATAGCGCGTGTTCTTTCCGATCGAGACCACACCCTGGCCAGGGCGCACGTCAAATTCTGTGCCGAGGTGAACGGTCGCTGCCAGCGCGCGGTCGAAGAGATGACGATCTACAGGAGGACCTCATCGCAGAGCACGCTTTGCATTCGCAGCTCCGGCAACTCGGGCTCTTCGGACAGGTCGATGACGGACAGCAGCCCGGAGAACTCCGTCAAGAAGGACTCGCGTGCGTTTGCCGAATCCGTCGAGAGTTCTGGAAGCAGCTGGGGTTCAGGCGATAAATCATTGCCGGTCATGAGGACGAGTCGTGACTCTGCGGTCTCCGAGAATTCGTGCATCTCAGCGCGAACGTCCAACGCTTCGGGAGTTTCCAATATCCATCTGTGGAACGACGCTGCGGGCTCTAGAAAAAGCGAGTGTTCTGTCATTTCGGAAGTTTCTACGGTCGATGAACATGGTCGGAAAAGACGGAAAGGTAAGAAGGAGAAGGCGAAGAAGCCGGCCAGCGCAGCAACCTTCCACAGCTACCTTGGGGACGAACAGTGCGTCAACTCGCCCGTGTACTTCGAGAAGTCCACCGACGAGTCGGTGCTGATCCTAAAGGACGACCGGAGTTTTCTTCGTAGAGAGATCGACGGGCTTCTTGAACTGATCCGTGAGCATTTCAATGACATGTGCCAGAGGCTCCAGCTGGAACTGAAGCTCACGCGGCAGAGGTACTTCCGCAAGATCTGGCTCTACTACGAGAGCCACTTCTACCAGGAAACGATGGACTCTCTCGTCCAGCTCTACCAGTTCGACTACGCCAACGTGACGGAGGCACTCTGCGATTCACTGAAGACGCTGACCGTTTCCGACCTGAGTTTGGACGACGCGCTTCTCGCGCACATGCTCCAGGATGTCAATGGGACACAGACGAGCCCCTTGGGGGAGGAGCCCTGCACGCCTGCCTCGGACGGGACCGAGCAGACAGGCTCCACCGTGGATGGCCAGTTACTGAAACTCCTGCGAAACAGAAGGAACAGTTCCTCGTCCGTGGGTCATCAGTCGGCCTCATCTCCGAAGGATCCCACTCATCGATACTGCAGCCTGGTCGCCGAAGAGAACGACTACCTCGGTCTCGCCACCCCAGATCACTCGCCCCCTCCCGATCGCACCAACCCGACCCTTGACCCGACCCTTGACCCCACCCCTGACCCCAGCGTCTGCCTCCTCCGGCGTCGTCTCAGCGAGCTCCCCAGCCGTCCGAAGACCGTCCGTATCTCGCTCAACGTCCAATATCCGAAGTCGGGCGTCATCGTCTACGAGCGCCTTCTCTGTCCCGTCCGTAACTCCGTCCTCGTCGAAGGCGTTACTGCCTCCGCAGGGACATCGCCCGGTCTGCTCTCTCCCGCCGACAGCACCCGCAGCGCCTCCACCTCCTCCAACCTTCCCGAGGAGGACCAAGGTCTCTGCAAGGTGAAGACGACGACGATGAAACCGAAATACCGGCGACAGTTCGCGGCGGCGCTTAGCTGCGTCGACGTGATCGTTGCAACGCGCTGTCCCTCGGCCAAGTTCCAGCACCTGACGAAGTGCCTCCGCGAGGTCAGCCACCAGATAGCGAACTTCTACCATGAGCTGCATGAACGCTCGGATGGAGTGTGCTCCGACGAGCTCATGGACGCCCTTGTCATCCTGCTCTGCAATCTGGAGGGAGCAGTTTTGTCGCAGCTCTACTGTCAGATCATGATTCTCGCCGACATCATACCGCCGTTCTTTAACGGAAGTCCGTTCAGCTTCACGCTTGTTCAGTTTGTTGGCGCGTGTCAGTTCGTCCAGGAGAGGATTCTGCTCAAGAAAAACCGCATCAGCTCCTGAACTGGCTGGTTCAGTTCCATTGACATATTGATCATTACCATGGCTAGTGGCAGAGTACTGATTCGTTCTTGGGCCAGTGGGATTCGTTCCTGTGCAAGTGGTATTCGTTCCTGGGCCAGTGGAATTGATTTCGGGTATGATCGGTTGTGGATGATCGGTACCTGAGCCACTGCGATCAGCTCCACGCTCTCTAGGATAAAACTGGAATGGAGATGGAAAACGAGACACTTCCTGCAGACTGTGAAAGTTCCCAAATGCCTTTACTGGAATTATACTTCTACTGGAACTGATACTGTTTGAAGAGGTGGAACAGGCGGTTCCAGTTATTCGTGATGGTAACCTATCCACTATCCAATATTAGTGGAAATTCAGGTCCAATTACTATATGAAGATTTATAAAACTCAAGTATATAATTATGACAAAATACACGGGCGTTGCGCTAAAGGAAGACCAGTTCCAAGTTTACAGAAAACCGATTCCAGTTCTTGATGAACCAAATGGAAGAAACTTGCAGATACTTGTCTGGGATTTAGTCTTCCTTTAGATTTTCGTTTTCTTACAGAGGTCTTACATGCTGGAAATAATGTCCTTTTGAGTTAACTTGCGCTGCGTAGAAGGTACTACCTTAGTAGGAATTTCACATGTGGATAAACTGTCGAAATGATTTGAAATAACTCCTCCACTGTTCGTACTCTGACACAAGGGTTGTGATCCCGGGGTCGAGGTGGACAAGTTCCCCTCACCTTTTACAGAGAGGGGGTACGTTGTACGTTTGTCACCCTCATCTCTTACCCCTCTCATTGGGTGTCCCCCGCCTCTTTGACATTGTCAGTGTCAGTCCCAGGCGTGCATAAAATAGGAGGGCGACGCTGATGATCTTCGTTATCAGACAGTGTCGTTAAACTGCAACTACCACCACCAATCTGGCAGTGCCAGTCCCAAGCCTGGATAAAGGAGGAGGGCGACGATAACGATCTTTGTTGTCACACAGAAACTGCCACCTTTGTCGAATTGTATCCATACAGTTCTCTTCCTCCGTTGCATTGGCCATCAACATTTACTAACTCTCTATAGTCGCCTCATATATCGTTTGTACTACGATGAAGATTTGTCATTTACCCAACATCTAGTGTCCGCTGCTGTGTGTCATGTATATATATATATATACTATATATATATATATATACAGTATATATGTATATAATATATATGTATATGTACAGATTGAATTCTTTGTTCTTTTGTCAGCTGATTCTCAGAACGACTTAGAAATACATTGGACACAGGGGCGTCAATCCCCCTCTGAGTGATGGAGGCACACCCCGGTCCCAAGTGTCAGGATGGCACGATATCCTCCCCTAAGATTCAAAAAATATCCCCCTACCTGAAATTGAAAGCATTTGCCTCCGGACCCACCCCCCTCTATCTGGACGCGTCTGATTGGACATGCATGTATGCAGATGAAGAAGTAGAAGCAGAGAGCAGTTCTTTGAGCTACCAAGGGCTGCCGACTTCATTTTCTTAGCCTCGGCGTATGTGGGTGGGTGGTCAGTCCACTCCCTCACCGTATCTTCTTCCCCCAGACAGTGTACGGTCGGTGTGCACATCATAGCTGAGCTGACTTTGGAATAGGTGGAGTAGAAATCTCGAATCAAACGTCTGCTGTGACGGGATGTAGTCACGAGGAGAATTATTCTTGCGCTTTTTCAGTGCTTCACAAAGCGCTCTACCTATAATATACCTTTTACAGCTATAGACTAGCAGAAAGAAACTGGTCTGGAATTGATCCAGTTACCACTCAACTATTTTTGAATTGGGTTGAATTTGTAACACTTTCAGTTTCTCAATTCTTTGCAGTATCGTGTTTTGCTGTGAAACTGATCATCCGATTAGGTCACGGAGCGTTAGGTCACAACCAGAGGCGGTGACCTCGTTTGACAGGTGGGGGGGACACTCAGTTAGAGGGGTAGGAAATGTGGGAGACACACGTATAGCGTGTTCCTCTGTGTAAAAGGTGGGGGACTTGCCCCCTCGACCCTCCTCCCCCCGTGATCACCGCGCCTGGTCACAGCACGTTGCATAACTATCGCATTACGTCACGTAGTATTATACAATGTTAGGGTCACATATTACATCACCTGCCACATGTCATAATATGGCATTTTGTTACATCACATCAAAATATACGACCTTGTTTTACAAGTTAATATAATTACTGTTTGGTACAAGCAGTAGGCCTACATTACAAAAGGCATTGATTCAGAAATTTTGTAATTATTTTAATTTTATTTATCTTGGATGATAAACGAATGAATGTATTTTGTGTAGTTTTGTTGCATCTGAGAGCTATTTTTATACTAGTGTTGTTTTGAAATTGAACGATAAGCTTTGTTGCCTGGGTTTTTTGTCAAGTCATTGTTATTTGATTGTTTAAAAATTTATAAAAAAGTGTTGTGTTGAAATGTTTGCTTTTGAGGCAAGGCTGTGACAAACAGTGGGTGTATGTATGTGTACATTGCTATGTATGTATATAATTATACTATCATTATCTGTGTAAGTATGTGTACAAGTGTGATTGTATCTGTATTTGTTTGTGTGTTATGTTATCAGTTCTCATAATTATTTTAATGAGGACGAAAGCTGTGTTAAAACAATTATGAGAGCGGATGTCAACGGACGACGCAGTCGTGGACTGCAGAAGAAGAGATGGGAAGATTTGACTCAAAAGAACATGTTAACTCTAAAATTTAAAAATGAAGACACTCGTGACAGAGTCAAGTGGAGAAGATGGATCCGTGTGGCTGACCCCTTCCCTAATATATATTGAGGGATTAATTCAAGCCTAAGGGATATATATATATATATATATGTTGTGTACTTGTGTATGTGTGAATGTATGTGTGAATGCGTTCTGTGTGTAATTTTGTACGTGTATGTATGTTTGACAACATATATTTCATTCATTCATTCTTGGCATCTATATAGCGCCATTCAGGAACCTGCTCGGAAGAGCTCATAGGCTCATTGACCAGCCACGACTAAAGACAAGAGATTTGAATGACTTGTATAACCCTTCCGCGTGGACTACAAGTCCAGCTGAAAGCTCAGGTGCATTAGAGGTCATTCCAGACGTGATGTGCTGCATTGGCTGCCAGTGTCCCAGCTGATTTCATACCTCATTGCTGCTCTGGTTTTGCGTTGCGTTCCTGGTTGTGCTCAGTGGTTAAAGTGGTTTGGGTGAGCAGTGGGAAAAGTTCTATTCAGTCTATGATGTTGTCTACACATGAAAAACTCGATAGACGGCTGTAACCTGAGTGATGTGCAGAATTTATATATTCATTTAACTGAACCCCGTTCACACTCGCCGTGCTTAGTCTACTGGTTAAGGTGTTTATTCGATTCAGTAACTCTTGGAAACGATCAGAAATCCTGTCACCTCTACTATCTTAATAAATATCGATAATCTTGCTCCACAGCAGTATATTGACGTAGAAGGAACTTGCCACGTAAATGGACAAGTATCTCTCACCCCCTCAAGGTCTCTTCTCTGCCGATCTTCGCAAACTCTGACACTCATCTTTTAGTGCATCGGGTTGGGCTAATTACCGCCCTGCAATTTCAATCAATGACTTCTGATATAATTATGCCGTTAGAGTTCATTTAACGTGCCACTGATCTGCATTCCGAAGGACAGTAAACGACGGTAACCACATTAGTTACATTAACGACGCAATTAAATCAAAGTTTCAAGTAGACACTGCTTCGACGTATGATCGTTGACGATGCAATGTGCTGTAAACTTTGGCTTTGCAAAATACGTAGATATGTCACACAGTACAACTTAAAAATAGAGATCCCTAATGTGTGTAAGTAGTATTACAGGATCATCTGCGTGACATAATTCTACAATAGGCAACAAACAATAATTTTTAATCCAGAAAACTGCATGACAGCTAGGATCTATATAGACTCCATTGTTCTAGCTACACAATAATTGTAGGCCTATACGCTGTGACTCTTAATTTTATTTAATATTTAATTTTGCACTTCATTTGCCATTTCTGAAGCTTCCCATGAGCTCAGATATACATAATCGAAGAAACAAGTATTGAGATTTTACTTCAGATAAGCGACAGAGAATGCTGAAGTTCAAATGTGTTGGACAGACGGAACGCGCCTCTCAATCGGTAGGTGGCGTAGTACGTGTCTGAAATTAAAAATAATAATTGGTATTATTGTGGTGGCCTATTTATAAAATTTAAACCTATTCATTTGTTGACTAAACGAAACTGCATTCCTTTCTGTGCGATGATTGATGTGAAATTAATATTAATTAAATCTAAAATTGTACACTCGTTTGTGAGGTGTCGCGCAAACGAATCGCTAGGTGACATCGTACATGTGTTTATTGAATTTCAATAGTAATTATATACTAATACTACTTTAGCTTATTTACCACTGCTACTTAGTGAGTAAATAAAACTACTTTCCTTTATGTCCAATAATTGATTGCCAAAAATAAGGCGCAGCTGGCTGTTGATTAAGGTAGTTATTCTTTTAGACACCTTTATTTAACGAGGTATTGCTAGGATACCATATAAGTAGTGTAACGCGTATATGATATAGTTGGGAGTGGACGGGTTGATAGCTACACATTCTGAGGATAATCCAGTGAATGCACAATTGCATTTGAGGAGGAATGTGTAGCGGTTCCCCGGCTCCCAACTTTTGCAAAGCTTCCGCTTTGACGTTTAAATTTCGTGTTTCAAGAAAGCTTCGTTTTTTCCTGTCCAACCATAATCATTGATGGACAAAGATAGCGATGCTGAAATTAATACTAGAAGAACTTTGTTCTGTAGAGGTATTGCATGGGTTACAATATACTGCCTGTTTTCGTCCTTTCTCAAGACGAATTACTTTTATCTGGAAGCGATTGGTGTGAGCTGAGAGAGCCGCTATCTAAATACAGAGATTTAAATACAATACAATGCAAAATGTGATGGCCACCACTTCTACCAATGCCCCTCAACTTCCACTCCCTTTCACCATCTATCATCCTCTGCCTCTTCCTCGTCTCCTCCTCTTTCTTTCTGTTCTCATGGATCCTCTCCTTCCGCTGTCTATTACTATCTATTGTATTCTCATTCAATTCCCATGCTAATCCTCTCATTTTCCCTCCTCCCATTCGCTACCTTCACAATTTTTCTCCACCTCCCTCTCATTCATTCCTCACCTGCTCATCCTCTGCGATTTCAACACTTCGTCCCATTTCCATGCACCTCGTTTTATACTCCCATCCTCATTAGACCTTCCCTCCGTTCTAATCCTCACCCATCTTCCGTTCTCCACCACTCCTCATCATCCTCTGCCCTCCACATTATCATAGTGATCCGTTAACAGACCCGGTTTAAGGCCTTATACACCATGTCTTTAGGGTAAAGCTGCTTACAAGAGGACAGCAATCACACTGTAATAGGTAATTCTAAATAAGACTCATAAGAGTCATGAATTAGTTGTCGTTCCGGAACGGAAGTTCCGAAGAAGAGTTTTATTGGAACACATGCGTTCTGAGGGTTCCATAGCATTGTGAGCAGTGGGAACGCAGACACAGGATTACGAGAGCAGTGGGAACACCGTTCCAACGTGTTCCCACCTACTTTTAACCCTGGTTGTGCTCCATCTTACTTGCGTGATCTCTGGCGCCCAGTGTCCGACGCTGCAGCGCGTCGGGTGATCAATCTGCGACGAGGGGTGAGCTTCTAGGTCCGCTGGCTCGCTTGGTCATCAGGCAGCCCCGTGCTTTTTCGCAGAGACGGGGAGAATTTAGGCAACCGCCCAATGAGCCGAGCAGCCGTTCACAGAACCCTATCCCGTCACTCCATGCAGGACCCCAAGAAGAAGGCCAACAAGTAAAGATCCAAATATAAAGAAAACCCTGTTGACCTTTAATAACTATCATTAGTAATGTATTATTAATATCCCGTGTTCAACACCATAGCCGGCGTCTGGGTGTTTATCATCAGTTCTTATAAGAGCAGGGGTGTAACAAGCGGGGGCAGAGGAGTACCGGCCTTCCAGTTTCAAAACTGGGGGGGGGGCAAAACCTTTTTAAGATTGCTTTTCTTAAGATAATTTGTGCCCCCATTTTTCAATTTCTGGGAGGAAAAATTCAAATAGTTAGTGTGCAAAAAAATTTGCTTGCGCTTCCCGCAATATTTTAACAAATTATGCTACCCACTTTTCAAAACCTTCTTACATTTCTGTATAAACGTTCTAGTGAAGCGAACCGTGGAACGAGGTTGGCGCTTTTATACATACTGTCGGAAATAGCCAATTTAAAGGTGTCGAACGCAACCTATATGCTAATATCCAGTGCCTATGGCGACAACGCATAGATCAGTGCGCCGTACAACGCCACTGAAAGTATCCAGTGTGTAACGACATCATTCTGGCAGTGGTGAGTATTGGTCTAATCATGCAGTTGACGTCGTTGGTGAAATTTACAGCTAACTCGTGATCTGCTTCGTGCCTTTTTATTGGCTCTTTAAGGACGCTGCGTCATAACAGCGATGATTTTAGCGTTGATCGCCTCCCTCCTTATCAAGGCTTCAAGCTTCAGGCTTCAGTACCAGTCCCAATGGGACTGGTACTACCAGTGCACCGGCAGTGGCGGTTGAGCTCATGCTGTTGCCTATGTTCGACACTTACCATCTGCGCTGACGGTTGATGACATAAGTCTGCAATGTAGACTTGTGATTTACCACATCTAGAATTACTAATTGCGTCTTTCAACGAAGAATTCTCGCCCTTTTGAACGACCTGTATATAGCGAGAAGGAAACATAAAAATGGTGCCCAAGCATTCTATATTGACATACTATAATTATAGGGCTTAGACTAGGCCTATATCTTAATCGTAATCGTTATCTCCAAATTTCTAAAGCGTCACTTGAAGATCAAGCGCAGGGAACCAGCTTATTCACGAGCGCTGCGTCAAATCGAAGGGTTGTCCAAAGGATAGTCCGTGGGAGGTCAGAGTTAGGTTTCCAGGAGGTCAGCAAGGAGGTTGTTAAGGACGGTGTCGTTTTGGTCGAAGATTGACAGGTGGGATGACAAGTATAGGCCTACTAATGAGCCTGGGTAAGAGTTCTTGCACCTCGAAATATCTGTATATGCTTCAGATATTAGAAGATCCATTTCTAGAAATAGACGTCTGTCTTGCTCTGTCGATTGGGCGTATACTCTGGCACTCGTTGTTTTATGGTAGTGACAGTGCCAGTCCAAACACTGGAGAAAGTAGGGTGGCGACTCAAATACAGTGGCGTTAAGTGACAACTAAGAAAATCAACAATAGTGTTATATATCTTATGGTCGCATCCTTAATAAATTAGCGTAAAAAAACATGTTAGACATCAGCGGCGTCGCCAAAGCTTCGAGGTTGAAGGGGGTCGGGCAAAATATCCCTATCGCCGCAGGGTCTGGGGGAGCGTCGTAAGCTTCCCATTGGGATCTGGGAGGAGCCTCAGGAGCCTGCGAAATTCTGAGCATTTGATGCCAAATGGAGTGCATTTTGGGCTCTTGTTTAGCTCGTAGTTCTACAACCATTATTTCTAAATAAAGGTACCTAAGTCATCTCGATGCGTTAAAAATTTGCTAGTATTAGGCCTTTAGGCCTATGTATGGAAGCTGTGAATTTAGACGTTAGAAGGCGTTTAGACGTTAAGGCGTTCGCAGTCGAAGCATTTTAAATTGCAGCGTCTTTAATACCTCACATGAAATAACGAAGGACATTGGTCCCTGCATGACATATAGGGCCTACTATATTATATTCATACAATAATTATAATAATTATGTAAATAGAATAAAGCTCTGCATCTTGTGATCCATGAATTATGATAATAATGATGATATTAACTGCTATTCAAGCCCATAATTTCACTTCCGAAATTCCGGATTTCGTGTTAAAAAGATTCCGGATTTTCGGGATTTATTGACGCTTTTTCTCGAGACCTCGTTGAGGTTTCTTGTTGTAAACAAGGATGGAATCAAGCGTCTGCCAACGCAGTGTTTACTTGCTGAAACTTAAATTTTTGTCGAACGGTAATGCCTACAAGTTTTGTTTTAAATTTTATTTGTATAATTTTGTACTCATACACTCACAGCGATTGACAGGCTGTATAACCGTAAAAACTCAATATTTAAATTTTTCGTACACACGAGAATGAATCCTGTTGTTAGGGTATTGAATTATCGCTCACAGACGCCGAGGTGTAGTAATGGGCTTGACCTGAACGGTTGTAAAATAAAACTCACATCGTGCTGATAGCATTCTTAGCCTTGATAGCGGCTATCGTTCGACTGATAATAAAAACAGCCGTTACGGCTGTCAGAATTTAGCGTCTTCACAGGGCTCCAGTACTTACGAAAATTGCGTTCTGCGGACTGGTTACTTAATTTGTTTTTGGACATTTAATAATATGAATTGTTCGTGCTTTGAACCTACAGTCGCAGTCCAGAACTTCAGACATTTACAGCCATTGATTGCTACTTTAATGTTTTCGATGCAGTTCAATTATTAATTTATCTCTGTTCAGTACTGGTGTTTCCTACACACACGAGAAAGCTAGACTTGATGCTTTTTAATTGGAATAAATTTGAGGAGAGCGAAATCAATTATTTAAATCTGAAATGATTTTTGCATTTACGTTTGTTTTAGACATCGTTTTGATAACTGCGCTTGAAAAATGAAACTGGTGAGACGCATTTTAAAAGTATTTTTCTCGATTAATCTTTAGCATTGGCCTTTTGATGATATCTCTGTTGTTCATCATTGCTGATTTTGAGCGGTGCTTTAAAAATGTTCAATTGCAATTGCAATCAATGGCATATATATTATGTTCTCATACCCTACCATTTTATTTGACATCGATGCACTGAAAATCTCCTCCACCTCTTCTCATCCTTCCTGCTTTGTCTGTTAAGTGTTCCATTCTTGTATTTGTTTTACACCTAGGTTAATTAACAGGACAGAAATCTTGAAATCTATTTTGTCTTGATGGAAATTTTGACCGTGATGAGAAAATGAGAACGGTCTTTTCTATTTTTGTAGTACAACTTATCGTCGCATCCGAGCCGACCGTGTTATGTTCTGCGACTGAAGGACGTTTGTCTTATGCTCGACTGTGGACTGGATGCTTCGTCGTTGACTTACTTCCTGCCTTCTTCATTTCCTGCCAAGTGGGTTCTTTACTTGTTTCTTCTTTGTTGATTAGGACTTAAAATTAATTGTTGACCACGATTTAAAAATCTTTGTTGATTATGATTTAAAAATCTTTGTTGATTATGAAATAAAATTCTTTCCACAATGCATCAATCAGTCTTATATATTTAATTTTATCATATTCGAAAATGTTTTTCCCAGTTTTTTTATCAGAAGACATTATCTAACTTTGTTAAAAAATTACAATTTTTTTCTTTTGTTCCAGCAATTTCAAAGTTCCTCTGAAGCCAATCAATGCATCAGGAACTGTGATACAGGTTAATGTTCTGAGCTCTATAATATTGTATAGTTTCTTATTCATGTATTGTTTTAATTATCTTATTGCTGCACTGGAAGTAATAAATTTTTATCCAGAGATTGGCATGGATGTGCACGGATGACCTATTCAAAGTGTTTACAGGAATCTTTAAATGTAGGTGAAAATAATTACCTTTGAAGTGAGTAACATACTCAACCAATGTGAATCACAAAAAGTAGGTCGTATTCGGCTCTCTCTCAATTACTGTAAGTTACATTTTCAACCAATAGGAATCACAAACTGCAGATCACGTAAACGTTGCCTTTCAGTCAAGTAATGTATCAAACCAATAGTGATCACCAAAAGTAGATCAAATAAAATTGTGCATATCTTTAAAATAAACCATTTTGTTTTTTTGAGTGATGTTCTAACGTAAAACAAGTTATGTTTGTCAATTTTGAGACTGAAGACATTCACGAGGGGTTAGGGTGTTAGAAAAGCCACACAAAGTTCTCCATCTCTATTGTCTTGATTTCAACAGGGTTTGAAGGCGTGCGAAGGGGGAGTCTTCATCGATGGAATTCCTGAGTTTTCTGCTCCAGAGGTGAGACCGGTTAAGTAACATCTCACCTATTGTCTGACTGTACCCTGTGGATTATATATATAATCGTCCATAATTAATCGAGCTGTAATGGGGTCAACATCCAATAGTTCACTCTGCAGAGACAGCCTGTATGAATATGCATGCTCATGCAGTCATTGTGAGCAGTGCTACATAAATTAATAAGGACAGTACATGCAAATAAACTTGTCACACACACATGCATACATACATGCATAACTCTGCATAATATGTGCATTGATACATACATACATACATGCATACATACATGTCTTTCTTAATGCATGCATATATTATGTACAACAATCAATCAATAAAGCGATTCTATTGCCTTAGTCCAATAAAAACTATTTAATTGATACAAAGACATACATAGACACACATATAGGTAGGCATCCTCCTTCTCTTACTCCTTCTACTCTTCTTTGTTTCTGCGCCTTCTTCCATTCCTACTCGTCCTCTTGATGTTGTAGACGGGTATGATCGATATGTCCGATGTTGATGTGATTCTTCTCTCAAATTGTAACTGTATGTTGGCTCTTCCCTACGTCACGCAGTGTCTCGGCTTTAAGGGAATCATTCTCTGCACGGAACCCACGCTACACATCGGCAGGTATTGTTCACATATGTGCAGACATCCATCTACACATGTAATGTAATCAAGCATTTATATTGTGCCTTTCAACATATCTATTCAGAGGCGATCTCTGTGCTGGCCTAAATGATATTAAATTTTGTTATGATCGAATAAAATACATTGGTTAGCAAAGTAGTGGAAAGTAAGCTGAGAGAGTCACCAGTGGTGGGCCCACGCACAAGTGTGTAACCAACCAACAGATTCCAATAGCGGTTTTGTTGTAATTTGTACCACCGTTATTAGCACAGAATTTTGAAAAATAATTCTGTATGATGTTACACAATTGGAAGATCTTGGTACAATTTAATACACGATGTAATGAAGGATGAGATTTTTTGTAAAGCTCAATTAAAGTTAAGTTTCAAATTTTTTATGTTTTGCACTTTCACATGTTCTCTTTGAAGTGCAGAAGCAATTTCATGTCCCAAATTGTATAGCATTGTATGTTATTATTTTCAGAATTCTTTGCTGATTTTGGTTTTATGAAAGTCTCTATTTTGAGGTTCTTGTTGCATTGTGGACGTCATTGAAGTTTATTTGAATATTCATACATTTTGGATTACATGTTTTTCAGATTATACATGGAGGAAATTGTTGAATACATGGAGAAGATTCCTAAGCTGAACAGATCTTCTGCCTGGAAAGATCCTTCTATTTCAAAGTCAGTTACCGTACTTTGAGAAATCAGTGGATTTCACGATAATTTTTTATATAATATAGTTGTCAGTGTGTGTGTTTGAATGTGTATGTTTTTGTTTGTATATATTTATATGCTTGTGTGTTTGTTTGCATGTATGTGTGCATGTATTTATATAGCACCCCTTTAAGATAACTACTCAGAGGTGCTCTCTGCGCTCTCTCCTATTTGTTACGTCCATTGTCGGTCGACAGTCTCTCCGATCTGCTACTTGGGGGAACTTGACTGTCCCTTTTGTCCACACTTCTAGGGAGCAGAACTGGGCCTCACTAGTGGTGGGTTCAACTGCTACCCCAAATACTTCACCTTTTCCCATAACCTCCTCTTCTACACTCTACTCATTACTGAAAATTGCACTTTTTAGCCGTAGCCAGTCCGGGAGCGCCTCTGAGTAGATATCTTGAAGGGGTGCTTTATTAACCTTCAATGATTAATTTTTTGTGTGTGTTTGTTTGCCTTCATCTCTTTCCCTGTCTTTCTGTCTTACTCTCAATTAATCTATTTGCTAGTATTAACCTGTTGAAGTGGGTGGAATGTTCCAGATTTCTTCCGCTGAGCCTGCAGGAGATTTTGGCGTCTGCTCGCAGTTGGAAGCAGTGCTTCAGCGCATCATCGATCCAGGATGCGATCAGAAGAGTCAGCATCGTCGCCTTTAACGAATCAAAGGTTAATTAGTGCAGACTAATGAGTCTAAGGTTAACGAGTCTGAAGTCAACGAGTCAAAGGTTAACGAATACGGACCAATCCAATGAGTCAAGGATTGAACCCGTGCTCTCCACACTGCAGGGCGACTGCTATTACCACTGTGCTGCCAGTAGTGTCCCATGAACATCACAGCAAAGTCAAACAAATTTGAATTTATGCGCTGTTTGAAACATAGTGGTCAACTTGCATGGCTGCCGACAGTTAAATTGGACTCCTATAATAACCGGTAATAATTCGTTCATATTTTACTTGAAATCATGCTGTTGTTTGTCAGTTTGAAATTAAACGGAAATTGTTATTATTATTACTTTTAGAGGAATATTGTTCACCTTTGTGTGAATGGGCTGCTGTTTTTGAAATTTCTAGGAGGTATTTGGCGGTTTGAAGGTCACTGCGATCAGCTCTGGTTTCTGTATCGGTAGCTCAAACTGGATCATCCAAACCGCTTGTGAAAAGGTAACCATTCTCTCCCTAATTATTTTTTACAATTATCTTCTATATAATATTATGTTTAATAATATACAGTAATATATACTTCGTTTTCAAAATCAACATTGTTGAAATATTTATCAATAATTTTATTTTCAGTTTTAAAAAATTATATGAAAAGGAATGATTTTTAAAGTTATTTGAAATTTAATTAATTTTAATTAAATTCAAAATTTCAATTGATTCTGAATTAATCTGCATCTTAATTAAATTTTAGATCGTATATCTGAGTGCGTCTTCAACGCTAACGACACATCCAAAAGTAAGTTTCAAAATACGATTAATGTATTTAAAATCATATTGTTATTTGATTTCATTGTAATTTCATTCAATTGAAATCTTTCTGAAATGTGGTAATGTGTTGATTATTGGAATATAACTGTAACATCCTGAGACATACGAATTTACGTCAGAAATATTGCATTACTAATTTGTTTATTAATGTTAAGGTTGATAACATTTACATCACTTTTACTAACACACCGTCATTGGTTCACAGACGTTGTGTTCTTCTGAATAGACCTTCAGTTAATCATCATCATCATCAATTCCTGATGCCAGCCATTTTGTAGCGATGGGTACGAATAAATTGTCTCCCCCTTAGTGTAAGTCAAAGCGATTGTGTAGCCTCCTCATTTATGTTGTCTATCGAACATTGTCGTCTTTATTCGCAGCAGAATGAAGCACAGTTGTGTGTAACTAGAGTGTTGTTCGTTTTTTTAAAACAGCCAATGGAACAAGGTCCTCTGAAGTCGAGCGATCTCCTCATTCTCAGCTGCCTTACCCAGACTCCTCTCAGCAACCCAGACTCGATGATCGGCGACTTCTGCATCAATGCAGGTCTTGTCACTTGCTTTCGATCCTATTCTCTTAGTAAATGCTGGCAGTTGCAGTAGGCATAGCAGTGGAACTGGGTTGATACAATCAGACACTGTGGCTTCATTGTTAGATTTCCACCTTTGCAGTGTGGAACGATGCCTGGGATTTTTGGAATGTTAACTGCACGCTCTTTTTTATGATGTAAAACTGTTTTTGAACTGGTCATTACATTTCAGGTTTAACGCCGAATTTTGTGTGTAATTCTGATTTTATAGCCCTTGGCAGTGTCAATTTCCCACTCGACAATGTCAGATGCACACCTTACCCTACACAAAAGGTTACTATGTTTTGACTCTGAAAAGGTACTTAAGACTCCTAAGTAATTTTGTCAGTACAGTTGAAACTGCAGGATAGCTTTGTAACATTTTCACTCTGTTAATTTGATCGTCATTTTTCTATGTGACTTTCTTATCCATGCAATTCGTCTTTCTATGCTGTAGCCGTGACGTTGAAAAATGGTGGAAATGTCCTAGTTCCCTGCTATCCGTCAGGCGTCATCTATGATCTGTTTGAATGTCTTTCTGGACACCTGGACAGCTGTGGCCTATCGTCAGTGCCAATGTACTTCATCTCACCAATTGCCAACAGCAGTCTGGCATATTCTAACATCTATGCTGAATGGTTAGTCTGTGGGATAGGTTGAATAGCAGCGATTATGAGAATTGCTAGTGTGTAGAAAATTGTTAGTCTAGAATATTCTGAATAGTAGCTGTTCTGCTGAAAATTACAAGATGTATTTGAAATCTCTTAAGCTATCTATTCCATTTGCAAATTGAGGGATTTGAAATAATTTTAACTTTTATTTGAAATATTGTTTTTCAAATTATATTTAGAGGCCTTGCAATTTTTACTTGTTATTTTATGAACCTGGAAAGTTTAGTGTTTAGTTATTATGAGCTTTGAAATTTTTAGTATTTTATAGTGATAGGCCTTTCAAACATTACGGTTTTCTTGGCAGATTAGCAAGGGTGGTTTGCCATTGCCTTCCCCTGGGTGTTTTTATTGAGACGCCATCTCCTTGGGTTGATGACTTCCACCATCCGTCCTTCAAGATCTTCTCCTCTGGGACTCGCATATACCGGCGAGGGTTCGGTCATCCACCACACACTTTGCTTCCAACAGGGGTACCACGGGTAGGTGGTGTGATGAGCAATTGAGCAACAGAGACTTTATGAGACGCATGTTGCTCCATTTTACTCATGACAACAGCTGATTGGGACAGTTTCGAGATAGACGGAGAGGAAATAGAGGTGGTAACAAGCTTCACGTTCCTGGGATCATTAATAGAAAAAGAGGGAAAATGTGACTCGGAAATAAAGAGAAGGGTGGTGATAGGGAAAGCTGCAATGAACGGACTGGAAAAGATATGGAAAGACAAACATGTTAGCATAGACACAAAAAAAGATTAGTGAGAGCAATGATCTTTCCTACAGTACTATATTGCTGTGAGACATGGACAATGACAAAGAACATGGAGAAGAAAATCAACGCATGCGAAATGTGGATATGGAGGAAGATGCAGAGAATATCATGGACGGAGAAGAAGACAAATGAAGAAGTGCGCAGGAAGATTGGAGTCGAGAATGATGAGACGTTACAACAAACAGCGTTGAGAAGGAAGCTAGGGTTTTCCGGACATGTTATGCGATCAAATGGAATGGAAAAGGAAATGATGCTGGCATGTGGAGGAGGAAGGAAGAAAAGAGGGCACCCAGGGAAAAAATGGATGGATGTGATACATGAAAAAACTGAAATGAGCCTGGAGGAATTAAGAGATGCAACTTTGGACAGAAAAAACTGGAGAGGATTGGTCAAAGTCGCTAGATTTCCAAGAAATGACAGCACAAGATGAGGCCTTTCAAATGTTACTGTTGCTTTTTCGATATGCCTTGAAATGTTTTATATTTTCTGTTTATTATCCATTATTTCCTGTGTCAAGTGAGCACTGCTTAATATCAACATTTTATAAGTGTGGTTAATTATCGTTTAAGCAACTTGTTTGCATAAATTTAACTTGTTTAATAATTAAAATATAGTGAGTAATTTTTGTTTTAGGCTGTCTGTTGTCAAACAGTCAAAGATCTATTTGCCAGAAGCTCCTTTCCCACATTCAGAGGTGAGCTTCAAATGATTCAACTTATTTTCAGGTAAATTTATTTTCACATGAACTTATTTTCACATGAACTTATTTTCAATTGAACATATTTTCAATTGAACTTATTTTCAGATTTATAGCATAATTTCAGATAAGCGTGTTTTCAGGTAAACTTTGTTTTCAGGTAGACATATTTTCAGGTTCATTTTCAGGTAAACCACATATTTTGGATGATTCCCAAATTCTTTGGTTATTTCTTTATTTAATGATATCTTCGAGCATCTCACTCAAATAAAAAGGAATTCGATGGGAGTTTATGTGACATAGAAACTTTTTATAAATTCCTGTTACCTTACATTACATACGGAATGAGCTGACTATGTGCATACCTATTATTTATATCTACTTTACATTACAGTAAGGATTGAATTGACCACATGTTTAGTTTGTTTGCTTATTAATTTGTTTATTACTTGCAGCTGGTGAAAACGAGGCGTTTACATCATTTTGCCAGCATTAGCGGTAAGTAAGAGTGACGTCTTCTCTAAGCAAGTCATTAAGGTGCATTTCCTGTTTGTTTTGTTATTTTAAATATTGGATATTATTTTTTGCCGATTTCAGATATTTGACATGCTTCCAGATTATAAATGCAATTGAAGGATATGCACAATGACTATAATGATAAATATCTATGCATCTTGCCGATGTAATGTATAATCAGATGCCTAGATAAAATACATTAGAGAAGAAAGTTCATATACATGCACACAATTGAAATAATAATAAAAGCTCCTAGGCGAGTGCTGAAAGTGCAGCACCACCAGTTCATGCTACTAAATATATAAAATGAATTTACCTGAAAATAAGTCTTTATAAAAATAAGTTTACCTTAAAATGAGTCAGTCTAAAGATAGGTTTACCTTAAAATGAGTCTGTCTGAAAATAAGTGGGTTTATGTATGATCTCTTTTTTTACTTGTGACTGACTTTCAAAGATATGTTTTAGATGGGTTTTATAGCGAGATGCGAACACCGTGTGTCATTTTCACTGGCCATCCTTCGCTGAGGTTTGGAGACGTCGTTCATTTCATGGGTCTCTGGGCAAAGTCACCTCAGAATACTATCATATTTACAGGTAAATGTCAGTTACACGTAAATGCTTTTCTACATTTACTAGTAAATTTGTTGGAATTATTATTTACACCTGGAAACAGTCTATAATGTTTACTGATGATTGTAAAGTTGCAATTACGTGTAAATGTTCGTCTAAGGCTCAGCTCATATTTTCATGTAAATTTTATCACAATAAAATGTAAACATTGTGAGAAATTTTATCTACAAGTATTATTAAATGTCTTACATTTGTATGTCTTTGTTTTCATATTTTAATGTGGTCTGTTTGCATGTAAGATGTCTGGCATGAGAATTACTTGCATAGATCATTTTGGTATGCCTGTGGTTATAAATTTTCCCACTTTTTAGAACCATTGCATTGTTAATTAATGCTAATTCTTAGAAGAATTGATTTCATTGTCTTTTAGTGCCCGATTTTTCATTCACGGAAGCCCTGGCACCTTATCAACCAGTCTCTATGAAGGTTGGTACTGATTACAGAAAGCAGTTGCCTACTCCATACATCTATTATTAGTATTGTTTTATTTATTACTGCTATTAATGTTATTAGCATTTTACACAAGGTAGGTTTGACTGATCCTAGGGAAAATGTGTAGCAGAATTCAAAAGCATCATTGGTAATATTACTAGGAAATTAAGATTTCAGTGCATGGTTAGCAACACAGAAGTTGGTATTTAGCGATTGCTTCAGTAACACTTTAACTATGGGTTTTCCCAGTCGCTTTTTCATTAATGCATTCTGGAATTTATATAGCGCCTCTCAAAGGGAACTACTCTGAGGTGCTGTCAACTCCAACACCAGAAAAATTTTTGTTTTAGGGTCAATATACAACGTGACAGAGAGAGGGAGAGAGAGACACAGACACAGAGAGAGATAGAGGGAGGCAGGGAGAGAGAGAGAGAGAGGAAGAGTTCTAGAACTTCTGGGAATTAGGCATAGCAACATTGTGTATGCTATCATCGTTATTGTTTCAACTAATGGCTGAATAAAATTTTGTTTTGTTTCCCTCACAGATTTGCCACTGTCCAATTGACACGAGCTTAAGTTTTGCTCAGGCGAACAAATTGATTCGGGACTTGAACCCACGCCAACTGATCGCCCCAAACCAGTACACCACTCCACCCCTGCTTCACCCTCAAAGATCGGATCTCACTATCGACAGCGTATGTTCCTTGTCATATCTCCTTGCAACATCAATAGCCAGTTTTTTTTTAAATAAATTATTTTATGTTATGCTGAAGTCAGCATTGTAACATATTTTTATAGTAAAGAGATTCATAAATGAGTAATTATATTTTATGTTTAGTAAGAATTGTACAATTTTTTAGATTACAGAGATAGTGTCGATAGTGATCACAAATGAGTAATTATATTTTAATCTGAGTAAGAATTGTAACATATTTTTTAGATTACGGAAATCATAAATAAGTAATTATATTTTATTGCTTACATTACAGAGAATCACAGATAAATAATTATGTTTTATTTGAAGTAAGAATTGTAGCATATGTTTTTAAATTACAGAGAATTATTGTGGATGATAAAAAAGTTTTAATTTCATGCAGTATTTATTCTGAATTGCATTTTTTTAAACAAAGGATCTATCTCCAATTGTTTGCTACAAGAACGATGTACTAAAGCTGCCAACGGATCGAAAGTACCAACTTATTGAAATGGTCCCCGAGGTAAGTCTTCTGAAATTTTCCATGTTCTCGGTCACTATATTCTATTCAAGTCAATTTATTGTTCCAAGACAAATTTGGACAGGCACTGTACACAGGCTTAAGTAGCATTGGTACAGATTGTTTATTGCAGCAGTTTGCGTTAGAGAAAGAAGCACTTACAGCCATGTTTAGGAAGACACAAGGGACTTGGCTTTGCTAGATACGGACCCTATGTACACAACAAGGCATACCTGGGAAGTACACATAAAAAAAAATTTATATGAAAGAAATGAGGTGACAGAGATCTTTTGTCTTTGCAAGGCTACATTATTGAGTACAGGTATTTAAAATGTATACACAATGAATGTCCTATATTCACATACACTGCCTGTTTATGCAGACTGATGCGAGTAGCTCCCTCACTGTGGAGTGATTGTATTCATTCATTCATTTATATAGCACCCTTTTGAGGTGACTACTCAAAAGCGCTCCCAACTCGAGTCCAGACAAAAGGATAGGTTTTAAAATGGCCATAAAATGCACCACTACACGGTTTAGGGTGCAGACGTGATTCCAGAGAAAGGCCATCCCAAACCCTAGTGGAATTGGTCGATTGTTGTACTGGTTGATGATTTCAATATAGCATGTTGGAGAAAGTTGAATTTCATAGAACTTAATAGAAATATGGAGTTTGTTGGACATTGGTGGTTATTTTGGTAACCGTCTTGATTTGTGTCTGTAACATTTCTGCAGCTGGCCAACTCTGTTACTCCACAAGAAGTGTTGCCAGGCATTGGTGTTGCCTTGGTAACCGGTTGCTTGACGACCAAAGACAGCAAATATGTTATGCAGGTAGAGTGACATGTTTGATTTTCATGCTATGTAAGCTTGAAGAAACTATAAGAAAATCAAGCAAATATATTATATAGTCTACACGGATAAATATTTTTATTGGTGCAATCTCTTTGTGCGTGTCTTTCAATTGTATCTCTTCATGTTCTAATCTGTTTGACCATTCCATGCAGGACCATACCGCGGGTGGGCCAGTGGGGCCGTGGCCCAGGTCGCAAATATGGAAAGGGTGCAAATTTCAGGATGTAATAACTTATTATTCCATAAAATGCACTATTTTAAAAATGTGGGGGCACCAGATTGATGCTAGGCACAGGGCACAATTATAGCTTGGTAAGGCCCTGATTCCATGCCATGGCTAGCTTTCAGACAGATCTCAATCTAATATATTATACATTTGATCATGGCCATACTATGGGTCTAATTTTATTTTAAAGTTATGTAATTGAGTTCCCTAGCAGATTGCTAGTTATAATTACAATACGAATTGTCATTTCCTTAATTGCATTTCATTGCATTGTTTTGATATTTATTTTTATTACTCAGGTGCCTTCGGAAAAAGAATGGGACAAGAAAAAAATTAGTTCAATGGCCAAGCCGTACACTTATGGTGCTCTTGACATTCAAGAATTTATCAAATGTCTCAAACAGGTTTGCTAACCTATCAATGTACATCAACCTATCAATAACCTATCAATGTACATCAACCTATCAATAACCTATCAATGTACATATGTACATGAATGAAATTATTAACACACCTTAACATTCATTACATACTATTAACATACATTACATATATTCTGGTATATACTACGTGGTGCGGTGGCCCATTGGATGGAGCACTCGACCTGTAGCGTTGGTTTTGAGCCTTGCCAGTGAGTTACCGTGTACTAACTTTAGGCAAGTGCTTCACTCACAATTGCTCTCTGGGGCATTCTGTTCTTTCGTATGGTCATATTCACATGTGAACTTTTGAAGGAGGACTCTATCTAATACAGTTGTATTGTATTATTACCCACATATTGATGAATGTTAATTCATACATACAAGCACACCTTAATAAATACATGCATAAAAAAATTACAAATAACTGCAATTTCTAATGTAAATACACACATATTTTAATTAATTATTATTCTTAAATTTTATATTGCGCTTCTTCCATCATTTTTTGCTCAGAAGTGTATATATATATATATATATATATATATAACCAACTCGCCACCGTGCCACACATATGGTGACTGATAAATTTCAGTTTGCAGAAAATGCGTTGCTCGTATGTTACATCAACTCACATAATTATGTGTGTTACGTTTAACATTATACTTATTTATGCTTATTTATAAGATACACTTATTTAGTTTCCAACACAGAAAGCCAATGAGGATAGCTATTTTTATTAGCTTAGTGTTTCATTGACAGAACCTCCAACTTCAAGTACACAATGAGAATTTGTAGCTGGAGATTGTTAGTTTTCTTGTTCTTCACAGCATGGTATACACAGCAAGGCCGAGGAAGGCAAGAACGGACAGATCATCATTGAATTGGTGAGTTCTTATATTTTTTCTGTTGTTTGCTCTCAAACTGCCTCTCAGTTATGACTGTTTATGATTCTTGGCCTTTTTCATTGGTACTCTCTGAAGAAAACTCTCTATACCTTTGGAATCTACTACTAAATTTCCTTTATTATAACATACATAATAATAACTTGCAAATTCTGTCATACACCGTGTGGACTCGTTAAAGTTAACTATATGGGGACATGCCATTTTTAGCGGTATAGACAAGGCCACACATAACGATAGTCAATAATTAGTGCCATGCCGCAGTTCGTGCTAACCTCTACCAGCATGTTAAGCTTTAGGTGTTAATACTAATTAAAAGCGGAACGGTGCATAAACTGGATGCTTGCATGGAGTCGACACTACCTTTAAAATACCCCAATGCCATTGTGTTTTTGCTAAATGTTGTCTCAGTCATATTTTATATTTAGCTGTATGTAGGTAGATCGATAAAGTCAGGCCCCATTGTAGATCCTATTCCAATTTCATATGAAATCATTGTCTATGTCCATGTGCGCTTCTCAGAAGCAAATAAAGACTACTTACTTACTTACAGTTTGCGCTACACGTTCTCAAATCACCGCAGTACTGTTCACATATACGTGTTTTAGGGACCGAATTTTTTACCCTGTATTTTTTTCTGCACAGCCGCACGACGACACATTGATCACGGTGGAAAACAATTCGACTCACGTCTTCGGTCAAGCCAACGACGAGCTGCACCGTAAAATTAAAGACTCGCTCCTGCAGTGTTTGGCTAAGCTGTGTTAGCGATATCTGGCAGCAATTTTCATTGTAAGATTGACTCTAGCATTGAGGTTAGATTTGGTGCAAGACAGTGCACTTTGAGATTGTAAACTGATGTTTCAGTACTGCACAGAATCTCAATATGTGTTGCACGATTTGCATTTGTTCAGCTGTGCTGCAATTATTATTTAGTCTTTTTATTTGTTCCACTGTGTACATGGATTGCTGCAGTTTTTTGACAATACAATGACATGAAAACCGGTAGATTGTTTTACTTCTGCAATATATTTCTCAAGACATTGAATCTTATCAAGCATGTATCATTTACGGCCCAGGCTTCACCATACGATCATAGTTGAAAAACAAACTTGTTTCAATGTCAGAGAAATAATGATAATCCAAGAACTTTTATAGCGCTACTGGTACTGTATTAATACGAAAGGTTTTAGTCTATGGTCCATAATGAGTAAAATAGTTTAGCCGTGTAGATTCTCAGAAGTCCTTGTGACGACGAGAAATCCTGGCAGTGCCAATGAAGGAAACAATGCCAGGAAGATTAATTTTTTTATAGACTGTCAAAAGAAGCTTTCTTGACAGAATAATTATATAGCTTCTAACGGACAGGCTCACCGGAAAGTTGAACCAGGATTCGATTGACTTGTAATCGAGACTTTATTGCGCCTCCATTTCGGCAAAACAACAAGTCACGACCGATCAACTGTTTCGTTGTCCGATGTTCACGACCGAGAGATTATTGCTTAGGCTTAAGTTTAACAGTGAAAACGCGACAAACGATACGAATTGAAAACGATATCATAGACTCCTTCTTTCCAGATGAGACTCAGGCGCGACATCGCCCGGATTGAATAACGACCAAGTATATCATTTTTATAGCGCACTTTGTTACTAGGCGTCGTTTGGTGCTGCCCCAGTACTCCGTCACTTGGCCGATATTAGGCCTACTCGTGTTGCGCAGACGCTTATTCAGCCGGCAATAGCTTCGAATGTGAGCATTTAGTGTTTATAAGTTTCGATAACTTTTACCCAGCTTACATTTTGAACCTGTATACGTTAAAGCTACGAGGGTTAAGGTAAGCAGATATTGTAGCAGTTCAACGATATAATCACTATTATAGAAGTCTGCCAAATGAAAACTGGTGCGCGTTTAAGAGACACTTTATATTCTCATTTTTGAATAGGTCTATTCTTATAGCGCTTTAGTTAATTTCAGTGGTTCTGCCTGAGACAACAGGTCTATATTAAGTCTATTCCATATTTTTCATTCGGAGAATTTATGATGTGCGCCTTTATTGGTTGCCCCTTGTTAGCTGTCCGACCGAGTCTATACGGTCGTCGGTCTCTAAATAAAGACGCTTACATTTACATTTCTAGAATCCTTAAAATCTAAGCACATAGGCCTACCTTACTCTCTTGCTCTCTTACTTCGCTTCTTAGTTGTTTGTGAGGCGACCTTATAGCCGTACATATGGCCTAGGACGGCGCTATATAAATTATCATATTTAAATGCTATCTCTCTTATTCTCCGTGATCTAACTCCTACACTGTTTGAACTTCGACAGTGCCAGTCCCAAGCCTGGAGAGAGGAGGAGGGCGATGCCGAATCATCTTCGATATGGAACGGTGTCGCTAAAAAAATCAACAACACTCTGTGACCTAACTAATACTTTTTTCCTTTACTGCTACACAGAAATGATTAAATTCTGGTGTTACCAATGAGGTTTTGCGTGACGATTAGAACTCATTTACGTAAACACCGTTTCTAAATGCTTCCTCTTTCTATAAAAGTAGAGAATTCAGCGTTAGATATAATCGTTGTATCGGGATAATGCGCGGATATTAGGCCTAATTCACATTAGGCATCAAGAAAAACTTCACTGCTTGCAGTCCAGCAGAGCCAGTCTCAGGTACAAATAGAGGAGGAGGGCAACTCTAGTGATCTTTGTTATCTCACGCAGGCCTACAGTGTCGTTAAAATACACTAACCAACCTAAGGCTTCGACTCAGTTCTTACCCCAATTTCAACACAATCGACTGTGTATGGTACACAATTCAAGCCGAAAAAACATAACAGCTTAGGTTCCCAGCCAAAAGTGCAGCGCACACGCCTATCCGGCCAACTAATTAACTATGCAAGGTAAGATGCTACCACATCTGTTTAGCTCAGCGCATGCACTGACGAATTATACATATAATAATTGTATATATATGAGCCTATTATATATATACAATATATATATATATATATACGTTAACAGAAATGCGTGCACATTATGATTTACTATTATCATCACAGTTGTAGTTATTATCACTTATTTTATATATTATTATTATTATCATCATCATCATCATCATCATTCCTTTTTAAAGTTTATTATTTTATTTTGCTATCAGCGCTTCAAATATTTTATTTGCTGTCGTTTTTATTTTCACGAATATTTCAAGGTATTGCAGTCGCTATGGGTGGAGGAAGCTTCAACGTCATTGTTGCCATGGTGATTTTCACCACTCTCGCAAGCCATGCGGTCAATAGCGTCAGCTTTCCAAGACGAGACTCGCGCGCCGCAGTGAATGACGCCGAAACCTGGCGAACTGTGGCTGAACCACAACAGGAAGATTATATCACAAGAGATCGCATTGATGTGGTCGCGCTTGCGGCGCCATCTCTTGTGCAGACCGTCAAGCTCTATACGGTACTACTTCGCGGAGCGGATGCCGATAATTCGGGAACTTCAGACGAGGTTTCAGCGCAGAGGCAGATACGTGACGATAATCAGGGCGGGTGGAATGACGATGGGGAAGCCCCTAAGGGAAGTTGGAGAAAGAACGTAATGAGAGTTTGGGGTTGATACCGTCATTCGTAACGATTCGGCGATGCAGTGATCAGTGTTGGACGATGCCTTGAGGCTCACAGGGCAATCGGTTTCAATTTCTGTGTTACTCCTGCCAAATGGGACCGCTTAAAACGTCCCAATTCCTTAGTGATGGATATAACTTCCTCGTCTTTAGACTCTACTGTTTTTCGTTACAATTGTATATGTAGTTTAAGAAAGACCTTCTTAAGGGTGTCTAAAGAAATAGCGTAGGAACTGTATTAAAATAGTTATTATTATTATTATTATTGTTATTATTATGTCACATATAGTGTTATTCATCATTGGCATAGTTATTGTTTAAGATCCATCATTAAAGAACATCGTAATTGTTATAGATTCAGCCAAACAATTAAGATGACATAAATTTGTGCGAAAATACGTAGCCTCGGATAAAACTTTTGAAAGGTGTCTAAAGAAAGCGTGCAGTTTGTATTAAAATCCTAGTTTTACACCGTCTTCTATGACTGGCATAGAGTCGCTATTGTCTATTTAAGTTAAACTAAATAATAATAAACTCACTACAAATCAATAGGTTCAGTTAAATGGCTCCATGGAGAACAACTTAAAGGAAAAACACGATTTTTTCTGAACCCTCTTTCATCTGGTATATGGCGCAATCATTCCATTTCTTTAAGAGATTTTTGATTACATATCATTAATGATGCTAACTCGTCAAGGAGGACTGGTTCGAGTGGTTAAACAATATTTAATTTTTTCCATCTGTATTTTTTTCTCAATTTCATAGTCATATCCGTAAAAATTTGTCACAGTGCATTGTCATGCAAGCCCGAAATGTGTGGAAAATTTCAGCTTTGCATGTCGACGGCAACATACCGAAAAAAGAGTTGAAAGATATCCAACCGGTCCGACCATGATAAATCTTACACAAGCCAAGTGAAAAAGGACGACTCGTTCGAGTGATTAAACGATATTTAATTTTTGCATTTTTTAAAAATCTCAATTTTTGAGTTATGTCCATGAAACGATATGATACATTGCGTTGTCATGCAAGCCTGAAATGTGTGCAAAATTTCAGCTCTGTAGGTCGAAGGGAACTTACCTGGAGTTAGCGAGTTGGAAACAGTTAAAGACTAGGCATTAGCTGCTTAAAGACATTTAGTCCAAACAAGAATAATTGCCGTCGTCTACCTCCTCAGTTAGTAATTGTTTAACGACACTGTGTAATGACAAAGATTAGTGTTGTCGCCCTCCTCGTCTATCCAGGCTTGGAACTGGCACACTGAACAAGGTGAGCGGAGTTGGCATAACACTGCTTTTGCCAATTACACACCCCTTTTAAGCCTGATGTTGGCCCTATAAGTATGTAAAGTTTGGACTGTTTAATACCCTTATGCTAACGTTCATCTTCTAACAACAAATCGTAGTTGTAATACTAGTTACAGTTTAAAGGCACCGTGTGGTCAAAATGATCATGGCCGCCGTCTTCCTCATTTGTCAAAGCTTGGGACTGGCACTGTTACACTACACGAACAGTCGCAGAACTTGAGAGAGGTGGCGTAGTACCATACAGAATCTATAATTATCTACTTTCACTCGTAGTACTCGCACTGGGCCCGCTGCTGAATTGGCCACTGCTGAGAGCGACGCTATATAAGTCGCAAGTTATATAACTTTATTAACTCCACCACTATTTGCACCCTGACAGTGCCAGTCCCAAGCCTGGATAAAGGAGGAGGGCGACGCTAATGATCTTTGTTATCAAACAGTGTCGTTAAACTGAAACTTCTCCGATTACGTTATTAATAACAATATTTTCTGCTGTTCCTAGACATCATTTTCGATATGCTGTTGGCCACACTATGTGTATTTTATCACGAGATAATCGATTGTTTTCTGAACATTTACGGTGGCTCTCAGGGCCTTGCTGAGATGATCCGGTGTTCCTTGAGTTTAGGGATCGTGATCCTAGATTAGACCACTGGGGCTATGGCCAGACGGTGACAGAGCAACCAGGACCATACAACAACCAAGCTGCCAGCTTCTATGACTCAGGCTATGTGCTTGTCGAAAGGGTGACTCATTTCGCCCGTATACAGTTCCCATGTAGATCCATGCCGCTTTAGAGCGAGAATATATTATGAGCGTCAGTGTGTTTGTATGTGTGCTTTCGAGTGTGTGTGTGTGTGTGTTTGTATGCGTCTGTGTACATGTCTTGACGTTTTGTGTGTGTGTGTGTGTGTGTGTGTGTATGTGTGTGTGTGTGGGCCATTTTGTGTGCTTGGATCAAATTTATGCAATATGAGAATATGATTGAATCCTGCGTGCACCTGCATAATTATAATAATTCAATCGATGAACGTTTCCAACGACGAGAGAGAGAGAGAGAGAGAGAGAGAGACAGACAGACAGACAGACAGACAGAGACAGAGACAGAGACAGAGACAGAGACAGAGACAGAGACAGAGACAGAGACAGAGACAGACAGAGAGGAAAAGAAAAGAGGACTACGTTCGGTTTAAAAGACGACGGTCTCGCAACAATTGAAACGTCAGAAATAGTATGAAATCACGAGACACTGACTGCATAGGCAATGGCACGTCTATCTGTCTGTATGCATGCATGCATGTATGTATGTATGCACGTATGCAAGTATACCCAACAAGTATATGTATGCTTATATACACGTACGTACGTAAGTACAACATGTATATACATCTGTATGCATCCATGTACACTTGTGTATGTGTTTATGTATGTATATTTATATATAATTATATATATATATATATGTATGTATGTATGTATATATTTACATTAGTCTGTATATATGTATGTTCGTGCGTTTGTCTATAGCTTTGTCTGTTTGTTTGCATGTGTGAATGTACGGTTACTCCCTTTCTATGAATTGGTCGAGTGTAACTCATATCTACCCCCACCTCCTTCCTCCTCATTTCACGGACCGAGATTGAAATTTAATGTAAATTTTCGAAAGCAATTTCAACGCCCACAAAAGCGACGTCAGGGAAACCAGTCCAATCTCTGGGATGAGCCACGTTCGGGGTATGCAAACCGGCGCCTCAGGCACACGCAGCCGCATGGGACGATCGTAACGGACGAGTAATTAAACACCTGGGCGTGGAAGTTAATTACAGCAACCCTTTGTTGCCCTGACTTTAAATGGGCAACTCCACCTCGCAGTTTAACGTTACTCTGCCGTCTCCCGGCCTCTTTTACCCTATTCAGATGAACTGACCTACGTGCTATGTGACCCGTATGTTATGTTGTGTGCGTGCGTCTGTGTCTGTGTCAGTGTCTGTGTCTGTCTGTGTATATGTTATTTGGTACCCATATTATAATTGAAATGCAAATGAACTACGTCTTCACCTCGGATAGTGCGTCCATTGAAAGAGAGGCACAAAGCTAATAATTCATTGTTCCATAACTGACCACTCAATCGACGGCCACAGTCCCAGCTGCTAGACCCCTATAGGGTTCTGAGGGTTCGATATGATTGGCATGCGTACTCATTAAATGGGCGGTCCTGGTTTAACGTTAAACTGCGAGGTGGAGTTGCCCCTTTAAACCTTCGATCCGCCTCTGTGGGTAGGTCTCTTTGAATGGACCCCATAGCAACTGTGTCATCCGTTTTTGTCGGAGAATAGAACGGTGTTATTGAGACCATTAGTCAAATGGATGGGTAAATGAGACAGGAGGCTTCGTCTTAACGGCCTGTAACTGTTCAACGGAGCGTAGAAGACGGACGGACGGACGGACAGGCAAACAGCAAAGCGGACAAAGGTAGAGACATACTGACTGACTGACAGAGAAACATGCAGGCAGACGGACAGACAAACAGACGGAAAAACAAGCGGACAAATAGAAAGACTGACAAAGAAACAGAAAAATTGGCGGACAGACAGACGCTGATAAGTGGGTAGGGCAGTCTGCCACGTGCCACACAGAATCACACAAACATACGCATGCGCACACAAACATACTTGTAGAGAGATATATAGAGACAGACAAAGACAGACAGATAGACGAACAAACAGAAAGACACAGACAGACGCAGATGTTTAAACTTAGAGACGGACATATTTACGAAATACAGTTAAGATACGTCTTAATGACTTTGACTAAGCGTCGAATAAAACGATTCATATCAACCCTCGGGCAGCGCTACATCCTCCTCCTTCTCTACATCCCTGCCTCTTTCTGCCTCTTCCTCTGCCTCTCTCTCTCTCTCTCTCTCTCTCTCTCTCTCTCTCTCTCTCTCTCTCTCTCTCTCTCTCTCTCTCTCTCTCTCTGTTTCTCTCACTCCATACCCTCCACCCTTCTCCCTTCCATCGCTGTTTCATACACACTCATACGCCTAAACTACAGCAGTTTCCTTGGCCTGGGTCACCGCACATCATCTCAATACAATGCCCGCAGATAATAATAATATTCTACGAAAGCCCAAACCGTTGCAAAAACACGGTCGTCAGACGTCGTAAGGCCTCAGTTTCTATTGGCTCATCGGATTCGCCTAACAGTCGTGTCTCTAGACCTCTCGACCGCTGAGGTGTGACGGCTGGATTTTATACCTCGTCTCTAGGTCACCCTAGCGGCGGCTGACGGTCTTCTACTTGGTCTCATCAACTCGGTTGTGTTCCTTTCGATTTTAGAGTCGTTGTTTCAGCTGCGCTTGGTCGATTGTTCGTGTTGTTTTCGATTGGGAAGATACGTTGACGAAATGGTAAGTGGTACTGTTGTGCTGGTTCCTGGGTGCTGGAGATTGATTCGTGCAGGGGGTGGTGTGTGATGTGATGTGGGAGGGTATGATTCGTGAGAGGGGTGCTGTTTGGAGTAAGGGAACTCAGAGATGGAGAAAGTGAGAGAGAGATGGATAGAGATAGAGGCAGAGAGACGGAGTATGTGTGAGATACAGAAAGACAGACAGATTTGGGGAGTGACAAACACAGAGAGAAAAAGAGAGACGGAAACAGACAGAGAGCGAGACAGAATGACAGACATGCAGGCAGAGAGGGGGACAGACGGCGAGGGAGACAGACATGTCTACTGAAAATCACCGAGAGAGAGACAGAGAAAGACAAACAGAGAGACAGAGAGACAGACAGACACAGATAGATAGACAGAGTCAGACATATTCAGACAGACAGGCGGAATAAAATGAACGCCTTATTCTTGTGTTGAAGAAACTATTGCGGAGAACTTTCGAGGCAGTTCACAACTTATTGCGCTATATAAAGGTCCATTAACACGCAGATACACACAGACACAAACAGACATACAGACGAACACATACATACGAAAGTAAACGCACGCCAACACACTATATGATCTATTACATACAGACATAACACAAGCATACATACACACGTGCAAGCACACAAACACACACACAGGCACAAACAAACAAACAAGCACACACACAGACACAAACAAACAAACAAGCACACACACAGACACAAACAAACAAGCACACACACAGACACAAACAAACAAACAGGCACACACACAGACACAAACAAACAAACAAGCACACACACAGACACAAACAAACAAGCACACACACAGACACAAACAAGCACACACACAGACACAAACAAGCACACACACAGACACAAACAAACAAACAAGCACACACACACAGACACGAGAGGCGCCAGACAATGTTTATGTTCGCAAATGATAAAAGATTAGAAATATGAAGTTATAACAAGTTTCCGGCGCCGACACTTACGCGCTGGCGAACAAACGTGACCCAAATTCCAACCAATTATAGATCGTACAATGATGACCCAAATTCCGATTCCAGTAATTATCTATCGGTCGTTTTCGTTGAAGCAGGCTGAACAGTTAGCGGGCACTACTTAGTGGAAAGCCACAGTTCATGAATATGCATGTGTGTATATTAATTCATGAATATGCATGTTTGTTTATTAATAGATGTATTATATACATGCAGGCATACACGCCAACCTACATGACCTACATATATTCTTCTCTTCTTTTGGTTGTCTGCCTTCAGGCAGGTTCATTTGTCCAATGACGCCACTCCTCCCTGTGTTGAGCCTCTTCTTTTATTTTTCGGTATCCACCCTTCTCCATCATCCAGTCTAAAAGCATTGTTCTTGGTCTTCCTCTTGTTCTTCTCCCTTCCATTCTCCCCTCTATGATGTTTTTAAGTAGTGAATCTCCTCTCATTACGCGTCCTATCCATCTTCTCTGTCATTCTCGAATTGTCTTTATCATTGATCTCTTTTCTTCTACCCTCCTCAATATTTCTTCATTGGTCTTGTGCTCTGTCCAACTGATTCTTTCCATTCTTCGCCATATCCACATTTCAAATGCCTCTAATCTTTCTAGTCTTCTTTTCTTATTGTCCATGTTAAGCTCCGTACAGGACCACACTCCACACCTGAGTTTTGACCATTCGCTTTTTTAGACTTCTACCTAGTTTTCCCCTCAATAGTTCTTTCCTCGTGTAGAATGCTTCCTTTCACATGACTATTCTCTTCTTTATTTCCACGTGGCACTTTGCATCTTGTGTGACCAGACTTCCCAGATAATCTCTCTACTTGCTGTATCTCTTCTCCGTTTACGCTTATTCTGAATGTTGATTTCTCTGCTTTGCTTATTTTCATAACCTTTGTCTTCTTTGTCTTTGTATTTATTTTCATTCCATACTCTGTTGCTATCATGTTTAACTGGTCCATTATTCTCTGCAGTCCAATCTGACTAGTCGCCATCATTGCTTGATCATCCGCGAATCTTGACCTATTTTATTTATATTTAAATACTTTTATTAGATTACATCGGACTTATTATAAACTTTGTTTAATTGGACCATAGAATTATTATTAATTCAAAGTATATTACACCAACGACATCGTTATAAACTATCATACTCATCATTAGATAAACAGCTCTGCCTACAACAATGATCAGATGATGGAGTTGTATTAGAAAGTTATAGTGAGTAAGTTTAAATCTATGCAAAGATGCAGTTCACTGTATATTATCACTTGGTATAACCTGATAAATAAATAGTATAGACTTACATTATTAGAAAATATTTCTGTAATAATGTTTAATAGAATAAGAACATTATGGCAAAATTCCAAGCCCAAAATTCTTTGAAGGTATGATGACAAATGTACTTAGTGATTGGTCATACACAATTTGTTTTATTTTGAACATTTTTTGATCCAAATATTGATGCAAATATTGTTACATTTGCATGAGAACCACATGACATGTACTATAGATGATGTTAATACGTTATTATTTGTGCGTAAAACAATGAACATTAGCTTAAAGTTCAGACAGTTATGAATTATATCCTTTGGACGCTTTGAATTTATTATCACTGTGCTCTATATGTTTCAAATTGTCGTCAACGACCATTGATGTCATACGACGACGTTAAACTGTGGAATAATAACAACACTGATCAGTGGCAAAAGGGTTACATCTTCACTTGCCTAAGGAGAAGGACGTCAGTGATCATAGCAGTCATAAGACGTCTTTGAACACATGCAATCAGTCATTACAGAGATTTATATAGAGCCCCTTCAAGGCTACAACTCAGGAGCGCTCCCGACCCCGGCACGGCTAAAAAAGACACTTCTAAGGCGAGCATAAATTAACTTGGCATAATTGGCCTTATGACGTGCGGCAATGATCATATGTAGGCTATGTTACAGATGAATAATGTTGACTATCGAACAATAACACTTTATGATACTCTCATGCAGGAGGAACCTTGACAAATATATTACTGAAAATGCTTCCTCTTTAGGAATATGGCTGAGCTGCATTTTTATTGGGAGATCAACACGGAACTTTGTATAAACAAACACAGGCATTGAGTTGAATGAAAGCAGCGCTCGTGAAGAAGGTGATGCCCCAGCACATAGCATCGAGTACCGGATTTAAACACACATTATACATACATATAAATATAAACATGTGTATACATGCACTAAACAACAATAATAAAAGATGGAGAAAAGCCAGTTATCAGTGTTTATATATTGGTGCATGCCAATGTATTGTATGCCCTAAGTAAATATAATATATATATATATATATAATCTATATATATATATACACGTGTGTGTGTATGTGTCCATTTGCACGTGCATATGTATATATGTGCGAGTGATTGCCTGTGATTGTATGACTTACGCGTTTGTACGCAGTTGATTCTCGCAAGAGTCACTTCGCTACGCAGGGAACACGATCTATGCGGACCTAACTAACACTGCAGGGTCTTATAACATAGTTCAAAGGTTTCTGAGTAGACGACACGATCGCATTCCACTGTAACGAAGGAATAGCACAATGGGTATCAATCACACTGTTGGATGGTAAGGGTGGACTTGTTTGTGAAAACACGGGTGCATTGGAGCGATCATGCAGCGCATTTATATATAGACCGAGCACAATGCTCACTGCTCACTGCTCACCCCATGTCTATGGATAGATGATCACTTGGACTAAAAATAGGGGAATGGATTGACAAATGGCCTAGGATGATGGAGATCATTAATTCTATTCGTACCCGTAGCCATCAAATGGCTGGCGTCAGGAACTGACGATGATGATGACGGCTGACGACGGTGATGCGGAAGTCATTTTACAATATTACGTTACAATATTACGCGACCATCACAGAGCAGCTAGAATTCATCAATCCTGATTCATAACAGAAAAGATCTTTTTTATAACAAGGCTTCGCAACTGCTTGCACTCTGGCAGAGCCAGCCCTAAGCCTAGACAAAGCAGGAGGGCGACGCTAATGATCTTTGTTGTCACACAATGTCGTTAAGCTGAGACTAAAACAACTTTTACCAACACTCAATTCATGCATGTTTGCTTTGGCACCTTAGAAATTACTAGAAACCTGGAGACTGCTCTCTTCCTATACCGCTAGCTCAATCCTAGTTAATAACAAACCTTAAAGCTTGGGATTGACTTTTAGGCCCTACGACACCTTTAAGTTGACGCTCAGACGCTATATAAGTGCCAGATAATTCTAACGTCGATCATTAATGTCTCATACATCTAGCCATCTCATGCAACTCTTTACACTGTAAAGGATGTAATGCACTGTAATGTAATATAATGCAACACTTATATAGCGCCACTCAATTCAGAGTCGCTCACGAGGCAACACAAAGATAACCCGAGAAAGGAGAGTCTTTCAAGCCTGACTGAGGGCCTCCACGTCAATGCTGCCTAACTGGATTCGGCCACCAAGCCAGATGTACTGGGTTGTGCTAAGGCTGAGGGAGAGGCGATTACAAGAGAGCCAGAAGTCATTTGGACTAAAAATAGAGAGACGGAGGAATTTGACAAATGACGGAGGACGATGGAAATTGTTTGTTCTTACCCATCGCAGCCAAATGGCGGGTTTCAGGAACTTATGATGATGATGACGACGACGACGGTGATGCTATATTAAGATGTTACGTCACAATATTACGCTGCCGTCACAAAGCAGCTACGAGAGACCATTGGACAACTGGAGTCCCTCTGCTTTTACCGGGTGAACTGCGGGTACTTGTTTTTTAATTCACCCTTTAAGAGTAATGTTATTGGGGTGGCCAGAATACCTTTATGTCCTTAGGGTTGGGGTTAGGGTTAGGGTTTACCAAACATGTGCTGGATAATATGGATAATATTAACCCTAACCCTAACAGTATATAAATAGTATGATCTTGCGGAATTATTGCTGAAAGTGTCAGAAGATTCATGTTTATATGTTATATTTCAATTTCTAATCCAATCTCTAAATACCGCTAGAAATAAAATACCAATACGCAATTTATACGTCACTTCCGCTCACATCATTTAGGAGCTATAGCTCCTTTTCCTTATTACAATGTCAATGAAATTACATTTTGGGGGAATTAAAAAACAAGTACCGAACTGCCTTAGGCGATCAGAATGTTCTATAAGCTGTCTACACAATTAATTAAGTGTCGCTGATCTAACACTTAGCAATGCTTAATATGCCTGTTTTCGGATATTCACGCTAGTAAAAATTAATTATGCACATAATTAAGCGATATGCACATACACAGAGTTGTTTTTCATTAAAATATAAGTGAATTTAAAGCGTTATAATCTTACAGCCTATAAGCACTAATCCGTTGTGCACTCAACTTGCTGCCAATATTACAAACGCTATGTTTCGACACCTTTTTATTGCCATATATATGTATATATATATAAATAAATCTTATTAATCTGTATGTGATCTCAGCCTTTTTAATCTTGCGCCATCACTCCTGGTGTATAATATTCTATCAACTAGATAAAATGCATTATATGTAGTATGTTATGTGTTTTTATACAAAGTGGCTGTTAACCCATGAAAAATCACAGATGGGACATTATTTAAACCTTACTTACATAAGACGGACGCAAAGATTAACCCGTGAAAAATTGTGTTTTCCGGATGTGAATGGATGCGAACAGTTTACTGCGTAAATCATTAATTTTAGTGCCAACTGGGAAATGACCCGGAATGGGTTTGTTCGGAGTTGCCAATCCCAGCGTTTTGTCATTCGTCAAAGTGGAAACTGGGAAATGTCCCGGGACAGGGTTGCTTAACGTTGGCAACTCTAGTCAAGCCTAGTCGAGTTTCAATCATTATGTTTCCATTTAATTTTAATAGCGATTAACGTGTGAAAAATCACAGGTCACACATTATTTTGACCTTCCTATTAGGCTGCATAAGAACTAAATAACTTGTGCAGTTAATTATACGGCGACGATTGAACCGATTCAAAATTGAGTTTCATCCATTAAGTTTCCATTGAATTTGAATTACCTCATATGTATATATAATAAAACTTTTGTTAAACGTAATATTAACTGCCGTATTATTAGAAACCAGCACTTCTATTGCGCACGTGTCTGATGCTGGGTGCATCGATGGATGGCGCATCAAACCCAACCGTGATCAGGTCAATTCCAGAGGGTCAGTCCATCAAGACAGAGATACAGCCTACGGAGGGTATACGCCAACTGAAAAAGGAAGGCTTTGGGTCGAGATCGAAATAAAGAAAGAGATTGAGCAGACCGAACAGACACAGGGAGGGAGTTCCAGAACCTGGATCCAGCCTCAGAGAAAGCACGACAACCAAGAACAGTCCTAGTCCGAGGAGTGGACAATATTTCATAGCTGCTTACCCTATAGAAAAATGACTGGTCCGACATTTTGTAAGCATATTTGCATACTACGGACGATGCTTTATATTGTTAACGCACGGAGAAGCTAATTTACATACGATACGGAGGCAACAGCACCAGATGTAGTAAGGTTCGCACAAATCCGCTTCCAAAAACGAAACGTTTGGGGATAACACACGCTAGGTGATTATTATTGTTGATCCTTTCTGCACTTAGCTTTATAGCTAATAATGATAAAGGTCACGTATGTTTTCACACCTCTATAATGCTTGTGTACGATGCCTTAAAGATGTAAATTTTCGATAACGAATGCTAATAATAGACTTCAGTTATCCTAATCGCTAACAGAAAATAATATCCCTTTAATAAAAAAAATTCTGACACTGCTCGCGCTCTGACAATGCCAGTCCCAAGCCTGGATAACCTGGATAAAGCAGGAGGGTGACGATGATGATCATTGTTAACTGAAACGACATTTATACGATCTCTGTTTCGGATGTTGCCGTAGTTCCGCTGCTCAGCTTCGCCTGGGATTAACCTTTAACCTCAGCGGATGCAGTGTATCGTCCCTGAAATTTGTCCCTATCACGAGTGTTCCATCTGTGTGTAAGGGCGTGATTATATATGTTACAAGCAATTTATGAAACTAGGGATTTTGTAAATTTCCTAGGCAGTTTCTAAAACCTTAACCCTACTCTAACCCTAACCCTAACCCTGGCCATATTGCCTGAAATCTAAGAGATCAGGCAATTTACAATTTCCCTGTTTCACACATTGCCTGTATTCCCTGTAACATTGTTATTATATCTAAGGCGCCTGGGATTGATTGATTGACCTTTGAACTCAGCTGTATTCGTCATATCTTTAAGTGAAGCAGTGGTAACATTGCTGAAGCGGTTAAACTTCAATTTAAACGAGCATTACCTTCAGATGATGCGAATGCCAATGGCGATGTTTATTTTATGAAGTGTCGGTGAATTGCACAATTCGGAATTCAAAGTAAATTGTGTGGTGTTAACAACACCTTTAAATTGAGTTCCCCAGAAACTATATAAAAGCAAATTGTTACGATCGTTTTATATAAGTTTTCTCGACAATAATATCACAGCTCCCGTTAGTACTAAAAGTTCGCATAAAGAGCGCGTTGCCAAATTTATCACCGTACCAGAGCAATCCAATCGGCTGTCTTAGGGCCAAAAGAAATTTCCCGCTTTAATGGCGGTAAAGATAGTAGTGACAATAATAACACAAATTATTATTTTTAACAATTGTAACTGACAAGCGCGCAGTGTAGCAATGATGATGATGATGATGTGATGTAATGGAGCATTTATATAGCGCTACTCAGATCAGAGGCGCTCACGACTCAACACAAAGCTAAACAGAAGAAAAGGAAGATCTTCAAGCGCTTCCGGAAGGCAGCAGGGGAGAGAGAGAGAGAGAGAGAGAGACAGACAGACAGACAGACAGACAGAGACACAGAGACACAGAGAAAGAGAGAGAGAGCAGCTGATGATGATGATGACGACGTCGATGATGATCTTGATGAAGATGAAAATGTGATAATGGTAATCGTAATGATAATCTTTACGAATTCAAACACGGAGACTACAAAGCCTTATAGTAATGGACGACAACACTAATATTGCTACGCACTCACCAATGTTCGTTGGTAGTAGCCGTTTAACGACGCTGCCTGAAAAGAAAGTTCATTGTCGTCGCCCTCCTTTCCTTCTTTAAATTGGCTTGAGACTGGCACTGTTGCTTTTACTAGGTTTTGAGGTATTGTTTTGAATCCATCAAATTGTTTGTTTCATACGCCAGATATAGTCCATTTGCTACCGAACTCTGTTAGTGCCAGTCCCAAATCTGGATAGGGAAGGAGGGCGACGTTATGACAGTGTCGTTAACCTAAAACTAAACCCACAGGCATGCGCTATCCTATCGCATACAGACGGCGAATCTGAGAGGAAAGAAAAATTAAGTATTGTAGCGTAGTATAATTACATATTTCTATGGCGCCTCTCCATGTACAACCCACTCAGGGGCGTTCTCAGTGCGAGAAGCCCCGTGGCACTAAAAAATCTTAAGAATACGAGCAGAAACAGAAGCATTCTAGTTAATAGCAGAAGGTTGCAATCGACACCTTTGAATGGGTGTCTATGTTGGTATATAAGCGAAAAAGGAAATACATTTATAATTTTCTTCTTTAACACTGCAATATTTTGCTATTACATATTTCTATAGCACCTTCAGTTTCTCCTCATACGACCTAATCCGAGGCGCCCTCGATGTAAAAAGCCGCGTGGAAAAAAAGAGTATTAAGACTAAGCGCAGAAACAGAAGCACCAACGGTTAAAATCAAAGAGCGAGTCAGATTGGGAAGATCATTTCAAAGAAAAGGACCAACCGACGCACAAGCGCCGTGTTCGGCAGAAGTAAGCTCAGCTTGAGTTATGGTAGCTCACAATGAATCGATCAATGCAGGCGTCTGATCTGTATACTAATGTCTTTCGTTGACCTAAAACCTTCTGAAGTTATACGATTATAAGCAACAGTGCTACCAGATGTTCGATAATGGTACAAGCAGCTGTTGCCTCACCTCGTCTGCCTCCCTCACCCCTTCCCTCCTCTTTCGTCTTAGCCCCTCCCCGTTAACCCGCCATTCTCACCCACCGACATCTGAGACCAATAGGTCAGTGGTCTTGCGAGCATGACGCATGTTTTGATGGTTGATTGAACACAGTCGTGGCTCTACAGAGGGGAAATGAGAGGCGAGTGCCCCCCACCAACTCACCTCCCCTTTGCTCTTCATTTTAATCCGTATTTTTCAACCGCAGTCAGACTGGGAGCGCCTCTGAGTGGATATCTTGAAGGGGAGCTATAATAAGTTCACATTGATTGATTAATTGATTGATTGATTAATTGATTGATTGATTGATTGGGTGATTGATTGACTGAATGATTGAACTCAATTTGCGACCCCTCCAAATTTTAGTTCACCCTCAGTTTTTTGACGAAACCAGTCATCCAACTGGCTCCTCTATCGGGTTCTCCGGTCCCCTCGTGAGTCCACTGCTAAATAAGTCCAGAGAAATTACATCAAACCTGAACAGCAAGGGAGAAGGCTAGGGGCCATGCTATGGGTTAATACAGCTCTGCACATGTCATATACTTCGAGTTTGTTTGGGCCCCTGAGGCTTGACATCAATAACGCCCTTCCTGTCTCCCCGCGAATTTCACGTTCCTCTTTCGCATTCATGAAAACACTCTTACAAATGAAGTAACAAGTGGATTGGCTCAGGGTCATTCATTTTGGCTACTCTTGTAAATGAATAATTTCCTCAGGGAAACTGGTATTGAGGTTTTCTTGGTAGGTACTCACCAACCTCTCTGCCGAAACCCTCAGTTTGTCACCGTTTATCGAGGTCATTTCTGAAAAAAGCAGAATTTGTCTGAAACCACATCAATTTACGTTTGATTTATGTTTCTAGCCTCTGGATTGGATTAGTGTTCAGCAACTTATGCTATAAGTAAAATATCTAAGCACTGCCGTAATTAACCGATAATGCCGTGTGGGCCTCTGCTTTTAGTGGGCAGCTTAAACATCTATAACCAACCTCAAACCAACTATAATGTCGCTATACGGCCTTTTATAGAGCATCAAAAACTGATTTAGAGGTGTCTTTTAGGGTTAAAACCATCTCATCTCTCCTATACTGTATCAGTAATACATGCCACTCAAAATTTCTTTCTGATGACCATAGCAAAATATTACTATTGGCAGGGCCGTACCGAGGGGGGCAGCGGGGCCGCAGCCCAGGGCGCAAATGTGTGGAAAGGGCACAAATTTCAGGATGGAATAAATTATTCTTCCATAAAATGCACTATTTTCAAAATATAGCTCGGTACGGTCCTGACTATTGACAAAATGTTTTAAGCAGCAATTGTCATTGTTGACTGATTTTTTTTACCGTAGCGTAGTTCCAGTTAAGCGACGCTGGGATAGCAAATACTATTAGCGTTGCCCTCTTCCTTTATCCAGACTTGGGGCTGGCACTGGGAACAGTGGATGAGTTTTACAGATATGTATTATATTGCCTTATTTAAAAACTGTTTAGTTTGGTTTAAAATAATTTATTGCTTCTGACTCACGTATTTAGAGGTGTCTAAGAATACCTTTTAAAATGACCGCGTTGACATCCAGCACTTAACGACACCTTGTGACTGCCAGGACCGTTGATATTTCTCCAATTTTACCTCGTAATGAGAGACATAGTTATAGCCATTGAGTAAATTAAAATTTCAAAAACTTGACGGTTGTGCCACAAGAAATGAACGGAGCTCAAATGGGAGATCATTCCACATTGAAGAGCCACAGACCGAAGCATCCGACGCGCTGGAACGTCAGACACTGGGCAGCAGAGATCACGCAAGTAAGATAGAGCACAACCAAGAATGCATCGCGAAACAAGAGCAGCAACACGGTGTGAGATTCGCCATAACACTGGCAGCCAATGCAAAACATAGCGCATGTATGCAGAAAGATGGGATAATTTAGGAAACCGCCCAATAAGCCTAGCAGCTGAGCGTAGAACCCGATCCAACCGCTCCAGAACCACAAGAGGAAGGCCAGCAAGTAAGGATGAACAATGGTCAACTCGAGCAGTAACAAAGGCATGAACAAGAACCACGATCGCGTCGTGCGTGAGAGAGCGAGAGACCAATTTGTGGAGCTAAGGTCCATTCTGGTCTCCTCCGTTTTCAGTTTATCGACCATATGGAGGATTCATTGTAAAACTTCGACCTGATATTGCTTGTCTAATTTAATATTCGACTTGACAATAAATTCTTAGTGAAGATCATTGCTAAATACAGATGACTGCGTAGAGATGGAGAAGTTTTTAGACACCTTTAAAATGTCTTTACATATGTGATATAAACAGAGTATATAATCAGATTATATATAATATGCTTTTATAAAGCGGTCTCATCTACACCAATATCCACATTCTGGCCGTGTAAGTTCGAAGCCTTGATGAAGGAAGGAGATGCTGATGATCTTAGATAAATATCACACAATGTCGCTAGACTGAAACTATTACTATGACTACATTTTAATTTCTATTTGTAACTTCTAATGCACAGAAATTCGTGCACAGAACAGACATCAGCCACATTAGGACCTAAGACCAGCGTCTAAACAGAAATGAAGTACTATCCTGTGGTTATATAATATATGTAAAGAATGATTTAAAGGTGTCCAAAACCAGATGATAAATAAGACACGTGGTATTATGACGTATTAGCAGTTTAATTAAGAGAAAAGTTTTACGCTGAAAATGAAGTGACAAAAGCGACCAAGCAGAACGGACAGATACAGGGAGAGAGATATCGAGCAGAACGGACAGATACAGGGAGAGAGATATCGAGCAGAACGGACAGATACAGAGAGATAGTTCCACAATCTAGCAACTGAAAAGAGACGTTCGCCATAGACGGTTCGCGACCTGGGGTATGACCTCTAGACCTAACATAGATGATCATAATACTTCGACGGATAATGACAAGTCTGCAACATAGGAACTGATTCCATATAATTATTCCGTGCCGGTCTTGTGTTCCAATCTGAGTGCGTATACTCTACGTGTTCATGTAATGTACTCGGCTATAATGTAATGTTCATGTAATGTACTCGGCTATAATGTAATGTTCATGTAATGTACTCGGCTATAATGTAATGTTCATGTAATGTACCCGGCATGTATACACCATTTGTATGCATTATTGTTCAATTCATAGGATCATAATCTCTCAGAAAATTACACTCAAAGGACGAAGCCAATTATGGCAATTAAACCGTACAAGACGTTGGATTCAACAGCTAAATAACTTTTTCTACCCCAATTTGCCTACTTGCCTTTTACGATTAAATGATGACCCATCTGTCTACGATTTGTTATCCTAAATCCATTCGAGGGTGGTTCCATTGTATTCTCCCTTCGTCAAATGCCTGCTCTAATTTCCTCTCTCAATTACCCGTCTCTTATTACTCGTTAAGTAGTTAGCAAATTAGCTGTTGATTGGCGGAACTGATGATGACACCGCGAGAAATGAGTGTGAGAACTATTGGACAAGTCTTAGAGGCGGATGTTAACAAGAGAACATCACATTATGAAATGATGGCAATGTATTGCATGACACTGCATTACATTTACTTACATTTACTTACTTAACATTTGCTAACATTGTATTACAACACGTTTACGTACATTACATTACAAATCATTTACGTACATTATATTACATTGCGTTTACATCACAGGCACCTACATTACGTTGCATTGCACTTGCCTACATTGCAATTACTTATACTACATTACAATGCATTTACTTGCATTACAGTTACCTACATTACACCATAATGCATTTCCTTACATTACAGTCACTTACATATTAATACAGTTACTTGCATTACATGATAAGGCATTTACGTGCATTACAGTCACTTACATTACATTGCAATTAATCTGATTCTGATTACATTACAGTTGCATAAATTACATTTACTAACATTGCATTACATTATATTGTGTTGTGTTGATTTCTTGCATTGAAGGCTCGATTGACAGACGATCAACTGAAAGGTCAGAACAGGAACTGCTTCTCCTAAATCTAATATATATAATTACGAATGTATGTGGATCTGCTGTGTATGCACGTGTGCTTATATACATATGTATATATATATATACATAAATATACATAAATATACATAGATATATACATATATATACATATATATACCTATATATACATATATATACATATATATACATATATATATACATATATACATACATATATACATATATATACATATATATACATATATATACATATATATACATATATATATATGCATATATATACATATATTATATGTGTGCATGATCGTTTTGAGAACAGAAAAAAGTTAGCAGTACGGAAGGAACCCAACCTTAAGGGGACTAATGATCTCGCTAGCAAGGTCACCCTTTAGCCAAATAAACTTATTAACTTCCATTATGTGTGCACACGTGTGTCTGTTTGTATTCATGTCTGCTTGCATGTATGCAAGCCTGACTATGCTGAAGTCTAGACGAGACTTCGTGGCACCCCGTGTGAAAAAACCCGATCGAATTCCGATTAGCATCGGGTTGTGTACGTATACTGGCGTATACGCAAGGTTTTCTGGAGCCTAGGCTCAGGTATGCTGACTGGTAAGTAAGATATGTTACGAGGGGACCTGACTGGGCGACTGAATGGCCTTGAGGCGGGAGAGGGTTTTGTAGACGGGGTAACTTTGAAGGTTTTATGATGGACGATGAGAGACTTATTGATGACGAGTTGTCATAGGATTTCAAAGAATTCCCAGTACTTGAAGTTTTCACACACGACCAAGACATGTCACGATACGTTATTTATGGCTATTGGCCACGCAGTCAACAGTTGTTTATCTCTGTGTCTCAGTGATCGTGTATTCTGCACATGCCTTTAGAGACACACAACGTAGTCTTGTGGTTAGCCAGCTGGACTGTTGATCGGCTGTAAGGAGTACACTGACCTAACACTGTGGATTGCAAGATGAGACGGCCACCCGGTCTTATATGCCAAGGTTAAGAAAATGAAGTCGCTAGCACTTAAGCATTGGCCTTCCTCTCCTTCTACTTGTGTGTCTTTCCGCTTGTCTTCCTGTGCCTTGTTGTGTCTTGTTATCATTCCTACAGTCTGTTTCACTGTGTGTGTGTGTTTGTCTTTCTGCGTCCCTCTGTCTGTTCGTCTGTCCATGTCTGACTCACTGTGTATGTATGAACGATTTCGATACACCTGTGAGCATCTACCTGTTCAGGTGATTTCCCACGACATGTGTAAACATATGCAGGCACAGGTGTCGGATGTCCTATATCTGCATTTAAATTATTCCATGATGTGAATAGTGGATACATATTATAAATCTGGCATATATTAAGCATGTAACCTTCTAGCTCTTAATATATATATGTATATATACATATATACATATATACACATATACAATACATATATGTATATATATGTATGTATATTATTTACATTGATCCATTACACCATTTGTGTATTTATTTATCTTTGCATATGTATATAAATATTAATCAATTGGTAATAGTTACATCAGAATAAGATTCCCACACAATTTCCTATCAGCGTTTGATGTGCTTTTGTTAATTTACGGTTCTCCAAGCAGTGCACTGTTACTTTACGGTTGACGTAATCGTAATTATAGCAATTTCAAATCGGAATCTCCTGCTTTTCCGATAATTTACAATAAAAGACATCTAAAGGCGCTATGTAAAAACTTGATGTATGCTCGCATGCATACATGCATACAAATACATGTATATCCAGATATATCCTTTCATGTTGAGAACCATTTTAGTGTTACTTATCAGAACGCCTCTGCTGAGTTTCTCTTGAGTTAGCGCCATATAAATTCACGATTACGATCGACCCATCAGTGCAACCATCCAGCTATTCATTCATTATTCATTGCTTACGATGATATATATATATATATATATATATATGCACTAAGAAAGAAAAGCAGGCAGACAGACACATAGACAAACACACACACGAACACACTTGCCTTCACCGGTTTTCAACTTGCCACGGTCCGCCTAAACGATACGCACGAGGCAAGTCTAGAAAGCAGGTAACTGGCGCCGATGAATTACAAGCTAAGGCGACTTGCTAATGACCATCTGTAAATTCCGCCTACTCTTGTATTCTACGCCAACATCTTTAAGATCTACTCTACTAGCGCAATAAAAATTCCTTGAATGATACAAAGAAAAAGTGGTAGCTGTCCAGGCATTTTGAATTAGGCAGACTACACTGTAGATTAGGCGATGGAAGCGTAGATGCTAGTAGCTTTAGATAGTAACAATCAACTGTTCGTGCTACGGTGACTCAGGCCAACGTCTAAGCAGTTTGTTGCCAGTTCAGGTACTAAGGCACGATGTTGTTTCAACTGGAATATGGTGAGTACTAGAGAGGCGACAAGAGCGATATGGCAGCCTACGCCATGTATATGTTGTATACGCTAGCATATACTTATGCATGTATATTGTGTCTGTCTATCTAGGTAATTTATATAGCGCTCTTGGCTATACCTATTCATAGACGCTTACGACCTAGGCCCGATCAAAGAAGAAAGTCTTGAGAAGTTTATGGAAAGAGCTAGACAGGTCGAGAGAGAGAGAGAGAGAGAGAGAGAGAGAGAGAGAGAGAGAGAGAGAGAGAGAGAGAGAGAGAGACAGATGAGAGGATACTCCAAACAGTGGGAACCGCAACTGAGAAAGCTCTATACTGTCAAATGGAACACGTGGAACCAGTATGTCGCCTCTGAAGGCCGAGTGAAGAGATCATATGTATGGATGCTGCGTGTATGCTATCATCAATAGAGCTTCTACTTAAGTATGATTCTTTTCGTCAATCCCGCTTTCATTTAAGCACATTTTAACATAAATCCAGCTTCTATGTAAGTATTATTCTTTGCATTAATTTCTCGTCCTTATAAGCAGATTTTTCTCATCAATCCGGTTCCTATTTAAGTATGATTCTTTTTATTAATCCCGCTTCCATTTAAGCACATTTTTATCATGAGTCCAGCTTCTATTTATGTATGACTCTTTTCAACAACATTATTAACATATATCAACTTTTGTAACTATCTAAATTTTAAACATTATTCCTACATTTTAGGTGATACTTTTGTATTCCATATTCTAATTGTTATTAAATATTTTGTTATATAAATATATATTAAATATCTGTTGTATGCATGCATTTTTTGTTGTATCTGTATATACATTACATATATATATATATGTGTGTGCATGTGTGTGTGTGTGGAAATCTTTACCTGTACTGCTATACCTTCATCTTCCCATTACCTTTCCGCTTGGTTTTAACATTTACCGTTAGTGTTGCCTTTGCCTTAGAGTACCGCGATGCGTTCGACATGTTTGACGAGAACGGAGATGGAAAGATCAGTCGCGATGAATTGGTGAAAATGATGGGAAATCTCAACCAAACGACCTCTGACGATGAAATCGACCGCATTATGAAGATGGCCGACAAAGACAGTAAGATAAAACCAAGACAACGGTTTTTTGGAGCGTCATACATAGAGTCAACAGAGGGCAATGGTTTTTAATAGCTGTCATGATAGCTATGATTGTTATTATGGAAATTGTGTAATGATGAAAGTGGCTTGGAAGTATGTATAATATTGTATATGGGTGTAGAGTGTGGTATACAATGCAAGTGGTTCGATTTTCAACACCGCCACAGCCACCACCACTACTACTGCTACTAATACTTACACTACTATTACTACTAGCAGTCTTCTTCTATTTTTCGAGTCTCATGGGTATCACTACTATGCTAGCATTTTTGAAACGGTTTCTATCGGACTCCAAAGTCACAATACAAAGTGACTAGAGGAGATCAATTATGAGCAGTCGCTGAAAACGGATATGTGAGGTGTAGCTTTCTAAAGGCGCCATATGTTTGAATTTTGACATAAACGAACATTACATCGTTTATTTGTGCATAATAATTGGAGACATTGGTCATCAAAGGGTTCTTGCGACGTACAATCTCCCGTACCGTATCCAATCTAACAATCGACCAACAGAGTCTCTTCTCTGTTTCAAACCTCTACAGGAGACATATTGACCTACTGACCTATTGACCTTTTAACCTAGTGACCTAGTGACCTATTAATCTATTGGCCTATGGACCTATTGATCTCTACAGCAATCAATGCGTTTTAATTGGTTGCAAACCTATTGCCTGACCATGATTACGATGCATATGTTGAGAGTCAATTAAGGGTCTTTTACTTCTTCACGTGTATATGTGACGATCTCCTGTTGTTGATCGTTCAGAAGACGGTTTCATCAACTTCGAGGAGTTTACGAACGTCTTGCGTGAGTTTATGCCGTCGGATGACACGGAGCAGATCCGACAGGCGTTCATGGTCATCGACAAAGATGGTTCTGGAAGAATCAGCTCAGTGGAGCTGAAGAACGTCCTCAGATCCCTCGGGGACAGGACCTCAGATGCGGACATCGAGGAAATCATACGAGAAATCGATCTCAACGGAGACGGCGAGGTCGACTACGAAGGTAGGAGAAATGGCGACGTCGGCTTCTCGGCCTCGGCGTATTCGGTCGATGATATGATGGTTTGAGTGATCGGCTATCATAGATGGTAAGGTCATGTTTTAGTCCCATTGGTACAATGTCAGTGGGAAGATGAGACGGCGAGGAATATAGGACTGGCCACCCATCCTCGAATGCCGAGGTTAAGAGAGCGAAGGCGGTAATACCTATGACTGATTCTGCGTTCATTAAGTGACTGCTTGAATTACATCATGTATATACATGTAAGTATGTAAACACGGAAGGCATATAAAATACAATGCAACTGAAAGTCAATATTAGAAATATTGCAGAGCAATTAGTGTGCGCAAAGGTCTCGGTCATGGCCCCTATAATAGATATACACAGTGACTCCTCGGACGAGCATTGAACCTTCACTCTTCGTCTTACAGTCCGACCGCTCTAACCAATCGGCCACCGTGCTACACGGTGCACGTTGGATGTCTATAAATACACGTGTATGCATGAATGCGTGTATCTATATATGAATGTGTGTGTGTATGTATGTGTGTATGTTTGTATGTGTGTATGTTTGTATGTGTGTATATTTGTATGTGTGTATATTTGTATGTGTGTATATTTGTTTGTGTGTGTTGGGTATATAGGCCCTATGTACTTGTAGGTATGTATACATCTAACTGTATATGTGTTGGCCAATATGAAACATGCATAGGCCAGTACCGACGATGTATACTCTGTCTGTAAAGATACCTATTATGATGTTAGGTGTAGACATTTGGCGAAACTTCAGACAGATTTTATTGAGTCGTTGCATAAATCATGCGACAACGGTTGTCAGTCAAGAGACTCTTTTACAACCAATTGTCACCGTTGACTAACCGGTTCGTACCCCTCCAGGGTATTGTAGAATGTAGAATACGTCAAGGGCTGGGGGGGGGTCACCTAATTATGCCGCCAACGTATTACGCGCTGCGCCTTGCTAAGAAGACGATATGGTCCAGTGGTCCACTGTATGACTTGTGACTCGAAGGTTAAAACATCGGTTTATTTTTTCCAATTTAACGATACTGTGTAATAGCATAGACAGTTATCGTCGCCCTCCTCCTCCTCCTTTATCCAAGCTTGGGACTGGTACTGTCCGAGTGCAGATAGTGGCAGAGTATCGCTGGCATCTCGCTTGGCTTCCAGGGTCCACTCTGAGTCTTTTTATACTCGCCTGTTATTTTTAGCTGTGCTGGGGTCGGTAGCAACCAAAGGGTGCTATATAAATCTTCGTACTTAATCAATAAATAATGAATTTATCGCTTCTTGTTTTGTTGCAGAATTCCTGAAAATAATGAAAGGTTGTTAATAAGTCGTATATGCCATCTTGGTCTACTCCGGTAGCGCCAGCTTGGTCCAGAAAGATCCGTGCCTTTCCTCAAATAACAAACTGCTATTCCGAATACGTCTCAAGCGGTCATTCAACTGTTATCTATAAACGACAACTTATAACAGCTTGTCGTACAACGTTGCGTTTCCAACGTACACTATATCCGCATTCCTGATATTTCTGAACTGACTAATTATGCTCAAACGGAACTACAATCGTTGTTATAATATGTCATTTAAGCACTTAAAGGCATTATGGGACACGATTGGTGATTGGTTACGGTGCTCGACTTAAATGTGAACGTTATGAGTTCGAATCTCTTCCTCTGAGACGGTTGCTGTGTAGGGAACTTGAGCATAAGTCCCTTACTCACAATTTCCCAGCACTGTTAGTGGATGTTTTGTCTTTAGATAGACTAAGTGCCGCTTGATACATTTACCTGGGATTGATATGGAAGGAATTTGAAGCCGCAAGGTGTCAGCCAATCACTGATTATCCTTTCTGCTACGTTGCGGACGACGTCTGTGGTCGGCTGCGCAATGGATAAAGTTACATCCGGGTATTCGGCAGGATAACGCTGAACGTATAAAGTTCATCTAAATTCATGATGCTCCAGTCAAAAAAGTCTTCCTTTGAACACATTTTATTTATTGCAAGTACTATATGTGAAGCCGTGTTATTTGGCTCTCAAAAACAAATGCGATTGTCGATTTATCCTGCAGAAATTCCGGATGTAGTCCTACACACATGATCTAGGTCAATGACCTAGTTTTCCTCGGCTTCATATCCATTCCATATTAGCTCCAGTTACAACTGATATTCATTGTGACGTGAGGTCAGTTGACCCATGCCTGCATTTCTGTTTACGGCCGTAGAAGACGTAGATGTGAGCTAAGGGTTTATAGTACGAAGTAGTTAGTGAGTTATTAACTAATAAACTTACACGAATCAGCGTCTTGATGTTCTTCGATCGGAATCGCGTCGAGAGAATGGATCTTGGTTTGAAATATTATCATGAGGTTAGATTTGGATGGGGATTATAATAATTCAACTGATTCTACAACCATTGAATTATTTTACTAATATCATTAACTGGTGATTCAACTGATCAAAGTAGAATTATTTAGTAGTCGCCGAAACGGACTCGAAATGTTAGGTCATATCTGAAAGCGTCGCCATGATACAACACTACAATAACTTTTGCACTATGTCTATGTAGTAATAGTGTGATAGTACAGCTACTACCACTTCCTCTTCCCCAGCCACTACTACTGCTACTAGGCCTACTACTATGCTACAACCACGTAATCAGAGCCAGTGCCATGTACACCACCATGACTTATTCAACCACTTCTATACTAATGCTACTACTCAACAACAAAAACAACCTGTTTTACTACATAAATATTGAGCTGAATATGTGTTTACATGTGTGGGAAGAACATAGGCGAGGGCCAAAGATTAAGAACAATGAGGTTGTGTCCTATTTATGAGCTTCAAGTCCAATTGTAACGCGTAAATATAGGTTGACGTCGGACGGATGCATTTAGCTTGAAAGAGAAGTTAACTCTGGGTCTCGTTTTAATTTAGGGTAGACTGACCGTAAAAAGAGAGCGGAACTTGGGAAAGGTGGAATGCGCTTTAAGTAAAATAACGCAGAGATGCGAGCGTAGACTGCTTTAATTAAGCAGTTCTTTGAACCTTCGAAGAATGACAAGTACTGAAATTAGGTTGTTTATGTATAACCTAAGTACATACATATATATATATATATATACAGATACATGCACATGCATAAACCAATACACTTATACACATACATACATACATACATACATACATACATACATACATACATACATTTATACATACACGTGCAGTCTTAGAGGTTTCTGAACTGTGGGTCCCAGTGTTTGGAAAAGTCTCCCATCTGACGCGCGTTCTCAAGACTTTTTCTTCTTCGACCGGGCTTGGGTCGGAAACGCCTCCTAATAGTTATCTTTACTCTCTTGAGGAGGCGCTATATAAATTGCAATGATAGATACATACGTTTACAATATTATACGACATGATCAACGCGTTACATTTAATTTTTAGGTGCGCTGCCGTTTGATTAGTTCGGGGCTATTCGCCACGCGGCGCCACATGCATTGAATATTCTACAGGGTCTGTGGCCTGCGATAGAATCCGTTGCTTTTGCCGATAGTCAGCAAAGATAGGAAATCAATAGTACTCGCTTTAATCGAACCAATTGTATCGATCAAAACACGAGGGCCATTCAGAACGACACCATAGCAACCAGCCTACGCAAATCAACCGGAAATAGATGAGTGTGGGAGTGCGCATGACCGGAAGAGCTTATCCAATATATCCGTGTTTGCTTGTGAGTTGCCGAGGGTCGAGCGCTGTAGAGAGCCAAGGGCCAGATTTAGGATTGAGGCGGATTTTATAAATTAATAATATAATATATTGGTTTATTTAAAAACCCACAAATCGCTATATGATTGTGGGTACAGTATGAACTGATGGTTACAGGTTATTACAGAGGCTGAATTTAACTGTCTGAGACAGAAGTCCCATTACTGGAGCTATAATGGTATTTTTACTACTATTTTTAATATAGATATAGTGACTCTATCGATCAGGTACCCAAAACTTTGTTAATGTCAGCATCATTACAGATACGTTTATCCTTACAGCAATAGAAAGCCATCTTCATCGGATCTAGCGTTACAAATGTTCACACGTTTAAAGATGTCGTATCTATCAGAGACCCACGCGAACTTTGTTCCCTCAGCTTAGCAGCGCTGCAAACAATTTCATCCAAGTGATGTACGATCTTTCACCTCGATAAAAATCGTCAAAGTAGAGGCTGAAAGGTTGACTGCGGGTTCTGGCTCTGCGCACCAGGGTTGCTATGACACCAGGTAGCATCGATTCTATTGGCTGCATGCGCGTCGTGCAAATACGCGTGATTGGAGAGAGCAATTGACAGGTGCGCGTTTATATCCGGGGTATTGACACACACTGTCTTGCTTCGAACGTCAAATCAGCCGACGTCTCATGCTCGACGCTAATGGAAAACCAGCATTAGCCGCAAACGCCAGAACAGAAACAGATATGACGACAATTCAATTCAATCACTCACTTCTTCACTTTCTCTCGTGCAGGCTCACTGACTGATTTGGTGGTTGGTTGACTGATTGATTGCATGATTGAGTGATTGTCTAACTCACTGATTGACTAACTGGCTGATTGAGTGATTTACTGATTGACTAACTGGCTGAGTGATTGATTTACTGACTGACTGACTGACTGACTGACTGACTGACTGACTGACTGACTGACTGACTGACTGACTGACTGACTGACTGACTGACTGACTGACTGACTGACTGACTGACTGACTGACTGACTGACTGACTGACTGACTGACTGACTGACTGACTGACTGACTGACTGACTGACTGACTGACTGACTGACTGACTGACTGACTGACTGACTGACTGACTGACTGACTGACTGACTGACTGACTGACTGACTGATAAGACGGGTTGCATAAACCATTGCATTTGATTATAACAATCAACAAATGTTAACACATTTTGCGGTTAGTTCCTGTTTAACAACGCCGTGCCATAAAGAAGGTGATTGGCGTCGCTCTCCTCCTTTCTACGAGCTTGGGACTGGTTAGAGTTAGGTTTGGGTTAGGGTTAATTAGGATCAGGGTCAGGGTTTGGGTTAGGGTTAATTAGGGTTAGGGTTAGGGCTAATTAGGGCTAGGGTTAGTTAGGGTTAGTTAGGGTTAGGGTTGGGGTTATTCAGATATTGGTTCCCAGAGAACACACACCTGCAAACACACAGGCACACCCAAACACACACACGCACACACACGCACACACACGCACACACACGCACACACACGCACACGCCGTAGCTCTGCTCATAACTACAGCGACAAATCGTGAATTGCCTGGATACGTCGTCTGCAAAGTGCTATACTCCATCGAAACCAAGCGACGAGATTTTACTATCCTATACTATACAAGTCAGAGCTTCAGCAGATGAAAGGAATTGCTGCAATTAATTCATGTGATAATTAAGTTTTCAGTGACTCCCTCGTCTAGCAATTGACTCGTCCATAACTCAGTTTCCAAAACATCATCAATTCGAAAACACGCAGAGCGGTCACATTATCGACAGCACAGTTGCCTTGCTTGGCGTAGAGATTTGACCGAGCCAACCACGAGATTATATCAATAATATCTACAATATTAACTAAACATTTCCAACATAATTTGGCTGTTTAATTTCAAGTTGATTGAAAATGACTCTGTTAGGTTGACAATTTTGTTAGGCACTTGAGTTAGAAGGAAGCGTCAATAGTTTTCGAAATTCCTAGAACACGCTGAAATGATTCCTCTGCGGAAAGTGATGCCTCGTAACGGAAAGTCGTAGGACAACTTATCCATATTTCAGGTATGTAACCTTAACAAAGATTTTCACAGTTTTTGGAGTCTCGTTAGCTATCCACCAGGGAGCAATAGGCAGGAAGAGTTATCGGGTCCTCTCCCTCGCTGTCTTGTTCTTCATGTGTAGGGTTAGGGTTAGGGTTAGGGTTAGTGGTAGGGTTAGGGTTAGGGCTAGGTTTAGGTTTAGGGTTAGGATTAATGTTAGGATTTGGGTTAGGGTTAGGGTTTGTGTTAGGGTAAGTGTTATGGTTACGGTTGGTGTTGCGGTTAAGGTTAGGGTTAGTGTTGTATTTAAGGTTTGGGTTAGGGTTAGGGTTAGGGTTAGGGTTAGGGTTAGGATTAGGGTAAGGGTTGGGGTTGGGGTTAGAGTTAGGACTAGTGTTAATGTTCGGGTTAGGGTTAGGGTAAGTGTTGTTGTTAATGTTAGGGTTTGAGTTAGTGTTAGGGTTAGGGTTGGTGTTAGGGTTAGTGATAGAGTTAGAGTTAGTGTTAGGATTAGGGTTAAGGTTAGGGTTATGGTTAAGGTTTAATTTAAGGTTAGGGTTAAATCTTGAAGTGTGCAGTCAATGTACTCATTGTGGCTGACTTAGGGGCGCTAACGGTGACTGAGGCCTGATCAGGATTTCAACCCCGGCTGACTATCCAAATCCAGTATACACTACATCTCCAACCCCGGCTCAGAGTTTTTGTGTAGTTGCAGTTTAACGACACTGTGCGATAACAAGGATCATTAGCCTCGCCCTCCTTACTTATCCAGGCTTGGGACTGGGTCTCTCAGAAAGCAAACAGTGGAGGAGTTGCTCACACTGTTTATTATGGAATAAGATTCATAAATAAATACTCAGCGTATACTTCATAAGGACCAATTGATGTAATTATACCAGCTTTAATGAGCACAGGCCTATGTGAGCATATTATTAGCATATTATTAGCACATAATTAGCATATTATTAGCATATTATTAGCATATTATTGGCATATTATTAGCATATTATTAGCATATTATTAGCATATTATTAGCATATTATTAGCATATTATTAGCATATAAACCTAATTTGTACGAACATAATTAATTTGATTGTCACAAAAGTGTTTTGCTTTACGCCATGTTTTAATATAAGACCAGATTGAAAAAACATAAGACCATGCAAATACAATCATAACCAACTGATATTACAATGTAATGGCATGCATATACAACGCAACAAAATACAACATAAGGGCTTATATCATAGTATCGCATCTTAAGATTTAAATAGCGCCTCTCTCAGAATGACCATAGTAATATAACATTGCATTACAATTCCTGTCAAATGGCTGTAGGCTTACCCTCCGAGCGAAGCTCAGTCAGGTAAGAAGGGGTGATGGGTAACAAACTGAACAGCAACGTATCTGACGCGGTGAAGCAACAGGCGGCAGGTCAGACCCCGATCTACCAATTCATCAACGTCAAAGGCGGGGGAGAGTTGGTCGAATTGATGAAGAAGGCCTCGCGCAGCAAGAACTACCGCGAGGTAGGCCCTCATTTATGCTCACCCATTTAATCATTCATATGCTCGTCCATTTACTAATTTACCCACACAATTACTGACTCATTTACTCACCCAATTATTAATTCGTCTACTCGTCCAATTGCTAACTCATTTGCTCACCAAATCACTCGCTCAGTGACTCACCAAATTACTCGCTCATTTATTCGCTATATTGCTCACCCAATTTCTGACTCAATTACTGAGTCATTAACTCATTCATTTACTGACTCATTGACTCGCTCATTTGCTCATCAAATAACTCACTCAATTACTCACCAATTTGCTCACTCATTTACTCACTCGTTTACTCGCCCAATTACTCATCATTTTCTCACCAATTTGATCACTCAATGACATGTGCACTCATTCACTTGTACTTTTCGAGTGAATTTTCACCTTTCTTTACCTTTGTTACCTGAACAGGTGGATGAGCGGATCCGCGTTTGTCTGAAGCCTTACCTGTACAACGAAGGTAAGGGTAAGTTCTATCCGATCGACTACATCGTTCAGGTGAGGAGCGGAAAGCAACCGGAGGCTGAGAAGAAGATGAACGAGATGCTCAGTGTCACCAACCTCGAAGCAGTCACCGACAGCAACACGGATATGACTAGGAAAAACGGTAATATATAACTCAATTGTACTCTGTTGTATTCTAGGCTTTAATGTTGTTTAGAGGCCAGCTATACTTCAGCGCAAGAGTGGTAGACTTAAGGGATGATTGGATGATAGCTATAGGCCTACATGTATTAGTGGACATAATCGCAGCTTTTAAAGGAATCTAGGAAAGTTGGGCTATTAATTAGGCCTATCTTATGTTCCAGGTTCCAGGTCATTATGTAGTGGCTCTAACACAGACTGAGCTCTTCTGACCCACTTAAGACCTTTGTTATAGAAGTTATGTTATGACATGGTATAATAATTATAATAATTATATTAATTTTCGTTTAATTTCAAACTGACAAACTACATCATAATTATGGGTATAGTTTGAGCGAATGATGACATGTTATTACAGAAGTCGAATTTAACTCTCGGCAGCCATGCAAGGCGCCCATTGCGTTATGCATCTCATTCCAAGAAACGCCTAACCAAAGAAGGACTAATCAACCTTATGGGAACACGGCTTATGGCATATTATATTATCTAATGTTATGATGGGTCATGCTAAATGAGTGGTAAACGAAGGATTAGTGTTTCTATCTTGACTGTGGTTATTTTTGGCCGAGTGTAGGATGTCATAAGAAGGAGGTCTGTTGGCGCTTGGACCAGAGAGGCAGCGTTGGTGAGACTCCGCTTCACGTCTGCCTGCTCAATGCTACGTCGATCCATGCAGACCTGGCGAAGAGACTTCTGCGCATCTACCCAAAGCTCATCTCAGACATCTACATCGTAGACGAATATTATGGTGAGATCGAGATTAGATTAGTATGGAGGAGACTAGACGGGATACGATTTGATTGAGCTCGGAGATTGGCTCTGTGAATCAATGTGTATATGCTATGTAATGTAATGTAACGGAAGATTAAGGTCGGAGCTTAAACGGAGTGTAGGCATGAGTATATATGTATATATATTGTTCGTATTAATGAAGGTGTGTAATGTGTATGCATTTTTATATATTAAGATTTTGTTTATGTTAAGAACTGCGCCATGTTTGCACTCTGACAGTGCCATTCCCAAGCCTGGATGAAGGAGGAGGACGATATCAATGATCATTGTAATCACGTTGTCGTTAAACAGAAACTACTACCAACATTATTATGATTGTAAAAGCGCTATCATTAGACACCCCTAAAACAATCACCACTCATGCTATAAATAAAACAAGCATTTGATTTATGTAATGGTAATTGTTCTCTTAGTGCAAGTAACAAGGCTGAGTAAAGGAGATGGGCGACCTAATGACCTTCTTCAGCACACAATGTCGTCAAACTGAATGCATACAGAGTGCTTGGCTTGTTACAATACAATCCATTAACAACTACCGAGTTACAATACGTTTAGCGATTGAAATGTAACTCGTAGAGTATTGTGCTCGAACCTCTCCAACTCTGGCAGTCACTGTTTAGAGACCTTCAGCAAGTCCTACATTCACAATTATTGTTCTGCGCCATAAGCACTGGCCTATGTCAGGTTATGTTGAATTATGGTCGTGTATGAAACCTGTGAACCCTGACAGGTCAACATCAAACATGCTTGTATTGTATATCATTTACAATAGTTTGTATTGTATTGTGTGTGCGCACTTAAGGGGAGGAGGTGGGGGAGGTCCCCTCCGATATTTCAGGTGGAAGAGATGGATGGAGTCTGCTTTCACCCCTCCAATATTTCATGAGCATTTCATAAATATTTCGTATATATTTCACAGATAATAGAAATTTATAGTGCTTCCACTGTTCAACGCTGCTTCGATGTTTCGAAATTGGAATTTTTCCAACCTGTCGTCGACAACTCCGTTTTTTTAGACCTGGTCCCAAAATCCCATTTATTTCAACTGTCCCCATATCCTAATTTTTGGACCTATCCCCAAGCAGCATTTTTTCGACATCTATAGGCTTACCCTAACCACATTTTATCTACCTGTTTCCAAACCACATTTTTTCTACCTTTGCCCAATCCCCAGTACCTGCTCTCCGCTTATGCATGTGCATACGTCAACGCGAGTGTGTGTATGTGAGTGTGTGTATGTGGGTGTATGTGTTTAGGTGAGAATGTTCTGCACATGGCCATCGTTAATGAGGACCCAGCGATGGTTAAGTTCCTCTTGGACAATGGAGCCGATTATCACCAGAGATGCTGCGGTAACTTCTTTCTTCCAGACGATCAAAAGGCTTCCAGGACCAACAACTACGAGCACGAGTGGTTCGATCTTACGACGAAGACCAACTACGACGGGTCCGTACGCCATCATCATCATCATCATCATCATCATCTCTATTTCGTAGTCATCATCTTCATCTTCATCTTCACAATTAATTCAACGCCGTTGTTGTTATGGCGATCGTCGTTACAATAGTCGTTGTCATAATCGTCTTCATCATCATTATCGTTATCAGTACAACCATCACTTTCATTGTCACCCTCGTCGTCATCTTCTTCTTTATCATCGTTATCGTAGTCTTAATCATTAGCGTCATTGTGATCATCATCCGTAATTCAAAGTTATCACTACCATTTGCGACAACAGCAGCATCATCATTCTCCTAGTGTCGTTTTCACGATCACCCTCGTCGTAGTTCATCATCATCATCATCATCATCATCATCATCAGCATCATCATCACCACCACCACCACCACCACCACCACCACCACCACCACCACCACCACCACCACCACCACCACCACCACCACCACCACCACCACCACCACCACCACCACCACCACCACCACCACCACCACCACCACCACCACCACCACCACCACCACCACCACCACCACCACCACCACCACCACCACCACCACCACCACCACCACCACCACCACCACCACCATCATCATCATCATCATCATCATTATCATCACCGTTACTACTTTTCAATTTCTCAAACTTAATGCTGGCTACTAAGTGCCTTTTACAAGAATTTAGTTGACACATCTTTATTCAAGCAGCCACCCCCTCCATTCTTCTCGCCGCAACTGAATATAACGTTGCCTCATAGATATCCCAATTGTTGGCGTTTGTCGTTTAGCTACACCTATTGGGGTGAGTACCCTTTGGGGTTCGCCGTTTGTCTAGGCCAGGAGGAATGCGTTCGACTGCTGATAGCCAAGGGAGCGGATCCCAATCTACAGGACACGAACGGAAATACACCACTACACATGATTGTCATACATGACCAACAGGTTACGTTTACAGCCTCATCTCTATCGGCGGACGTATATGAAGTGTATGTAGATACGTATGTATTTGTGTATGCATGTTTGTGTATGCATGCGCACATTGTGTATGTATGTGTGTGTATGTGTGTATGCGTATGCAATTTATGCACGTGAGGTCTGCATGTATGTGTGAGTGCATGTATCAATGTTGCTTTTATAACAGGAACCATTACATTCACCGCTGCATTACCTTCTTGCTTGGTTTAACGTTTACCGTTAGTTTTGCCTGTGTCGTAGATTAATGTGATGCGTTTAATATTGTTGACGAGAACGGAGGTAGAAAGATAATGATGACGTATATTTTACATAAATAAATATATATAATAATATGATATTTATGCATAAATACACATGTATATATTTGCTCATATATGTATATATGTCCATCTGTGTAGGTATAGGCATGCATCTGTTCTCTGCCTCCACTCTGACAACCAAACTCGTATCTTCGCTTGACGCCTCTGGGTGATCTCATTTGACGCGACAAATCGCTCCTTAGCAAACCGGTGCCCTACGCATTGCCTTAGACTAGCGCTATATAAATATTGAGCCTACGATTACAATTAAGGCTTGGAGTTGGTAATACTCTTCTGTGTAATTGCAGATGCGAGACCGGAGCGAGAGTGCCGGAAAGGTAAGCGATTTGACCAAAGAGCTTACTAAAATTCACTCAACACTCGAAGATTTCTTTGGTGAAGTGAGGAATTGCGAAAAATTTAACAAATTCGTATATCTTTACGAATTAGTTTAATAATGTTGATTGAATTCATGGGATTTAAAAATGACGACGGTTTGAAGGTATTATAGGTCCAATGTACTGGATTTTATAAATAAATGCATCTATCATGCAATATATTGCTTTGGGTTAAGGTAATATTACTCTGTATTAGGGAATTTATCAGACCATGTTATCTGCTGATATTTTTTGCATGCAACGTAGGCTGCGCGTGACTGCCTGCAATTCTCTGGAATGACAAATTAATAAGCGACTCATCTGTACACTCCAATCTAATCTGAGTTATTATAATTAAATAACAAGTCTTTAAAAAGGTATCTAATGCCTTTGCTTCACGCGTGATGTAAACCTATGATATCCCGAATGTTTAAGTTTGTTTCGTGTTCTATTGCAGAACTATAGCAGTCCAGAGGTAAGAAAAACTCCGCCATTCTCTGGGTTCCATCAGATCGAATGACTGTATCATCCCACTGATGGCGAATGCGTTTATGACGAAGAATACTCTGCTTTTCTTAAATTAATTTTATATAAACCAACGCGTGTTAATGTTATTGGTTAAATGAGGAATAAAATAAATCATTTATTCACTAAGGCCTACTTTGTTTATAATACGCCAATGAAAATTTTGTATATATTTTTCTGCGCAAATAAATATAATATTGAAATTTATCATAGTTCTGCATATTTAAATGTGATAGGAAATGTGCATATGTAAATTTTCTTTTTAATATGCATATGTAAATTTTCTTTTCAATATGCATATGTAAATTCGAGATGAAATATGCATTTGTAAATATTTTTTTAAATGTGCATATGTAAATTTGCTTTTTAATATGCATATGTAAATTTGCTTTTCAATATGCATATGTAAATTCGAGATGAAATATGCATTTTAAAATATTTTTTAAAATGTGCATATGTAAATTCGAGATGAACAATACATAGGCCTATGTAAATTTTGTATGAGCTATGCACATGTAAATTTAAATATATGACATATCGACCTTTTGTGAAATATTCAGGAGCAATGCGCGTCATCATTTATGTATCATGTGATTAAGTCTCGCTGAGATGTACAAAGAGTATTACTAAACCGTGAATACCACAAATTTTAGACACTTTGTTTACTATAGGAGACATTAGACTTGTTGGTGACGCTAGGGGCCAAGCTGAATTTGAAAAACAAGCAGGGTCTAACACCACTCACCCTAGCGGCCAAGTTGGCTCGGAAAGAGGTAAGTTTACGTTAGCAATTCTCATATTTTTATAGTAATTACGCCATAATTACATATATTACCTTACCAAAATATATGCTAAATTGCAGACAAAATATGCCCTCAATGATGGCCAAAAGATATCGCTAATAACTTAACATGTAGAAAAACGTTCTAGACTATGTTTTCATACCTCTAAATCGATGGCAATCGATGTTACATAAGCCGATATAGAAAAAAAGTCGACAATAAACGATAATGCCAACTATACGGAGCCAAATTTGTCGAATAGTTATGCTTACGAGGAAATTCCTTCGCTGCAAGAACTCAGGCAGCGCCAGTCCCAAGCCTGTAAAAAGGAGGAGGGCAAGGCTAATGATCTTTGTTATCGCACAGTGTCGTTAAACTGCCACAACCATCACCGCCTCCTACGAGGCAAAAATTATCTGTAGTGTTTTAAAACACGGTATTTATTGTGAGACATTTGTGAAGTGGAGCGACATCTGTTTTATTATTATTATTATTATTATTATTATTATTATTATTATTATTATTATTATTATTATTATTATTATTATTATTATTATTATTATTATTATTATTATTATTATTATTATTATTATTATCATTATCATTATTATTACAGCAGTTTTACATAGCTCCCTTCAATGCCATCTTCTCCCAGCCTCGGTCAAACAGAACCAGAGAAGGCCAGAGAAGGCCAGAGAATAATAGAGCAGATTGACTTATTGGCATGAGACGCAGTGCCACTGGAAGGCCATTCCAGATCACCTAATGATAATGATAGCAATGAAACTAATATGCAATGATAAAAGGTAAATACGACAGATACAGGCAGTGATAATAAATGACGATAATAGGCCAAATGATAATGATAGGGGAAGATAAAAATTTCTTTATGACATAAAATGATAGGTGATGTTAACATTATATGGACGATGTTTGATGCTGAAACAGATGTTTGAGCATATAATGAAGATTGATCGAGAGATGTATTGGATCTACGGGAACGTGGCTTGTGCTGGATACCCTCTGGAACACATCGACACCATAGCAGACACTGGAGAAATTAACACCAACTCCGTCCTTTACCATGTCGTCTACGGAGCAAGTATCAATCAGATGATAGTTCTATAAACACATTCTTTGCACACCTGAAAAACGGAATCAAGTGATGCTATATACGAGACACGACTTTATGCAATATAGTGAAGTGACAGATTCGCTTAACAATACTGTGCATCAACAAGGATCATTTCCGTCGCCCGCATGCTCTATGCAGGCTTGGGACTGGCGCTATATAAGAAGAGTGACGAGATTGCATAGCTTTCAATTACAAATGATCAGTTCGGTTAGTCGCAGTTTAACGACACTGTGTGATAACAAGGATCACTAGCGTCGCTCACCTCCTTTATCCAGGCTCGGGACTGGCACTGCCTGAGGTCTTGCATCGGAGGAGTTTAAATAACAAATGAATTACAATTACAGATGAGGTGGGTAGCTGCAATTTAACCACACTGTGGGATAACAGAGACCATTAGCGTCGCCTTCCTCCGTTATAAAGGCTTGGGACTGGCGCTGCCTGAGTTCTTTCAGCGAAGGGGTTATTGTTGCAGATGGATGGATGGATGCAGGGTTTAACGACAGCTTATGACAACATAGGCCGTTGCAGTCGACAGAAATTTGCTAGGCGTATTACAGCACTTTCATCACTGTCGCAGATAGACCATATTTATGGCATAGATGCTTACAGTTTTAGGGGTGTTTCATGAGAACGCTTTTACAATTGCGGTAATAGTTTCACTTTAACGACGCTGTTCAATGACATGCCTATAGAGTGTCGGAAAACAGCGTTTAAGAGGTGTGGAAATAATCAACTTACAACAATCGGCTAGTTTTTGTGTAGTTTCTATTTGACGACCTTGTGTGATACCAAAGGTCATGGACGTCGCCCTCCTCCATCATACAGGCATGGGATTGGCACTGCCAGAGTGCGACCAATGTCAGAGTCTGGCGCACATCATCTCATTGGTTGATTTGTTATATTCAATCAGGAGAAGTCAGCGCACATGGAACTGATTGACGGAACAGTATCGCAACTCCTGCACGAGAAATGGAAGACCTTCGCACAATACAGGTAAAAAACGATTATATATATATATATATATCATGGGCATTTATGTATTTATAATTACAAAATAATGTGTCATATAAATATATTTATATATAAATTCATTATCCGATTGTGAATAAAAAAAACGATGGTTATGGTTATCCTTTTTTCTGAACGCCGTGTATTTCGTCCTAGGTTCTTTCGTCGTTTCTTCCTCTTCATTGTCTACTTTACCGTTGTCATGGTAGCGTTTGCCCTTCGACCTGGCACTCCGATGGCCATGGATACGCTGCCTCCACCTGTCGAACAACCAAGCGAAACGGAAACTGTGGCCACAGACGTTCAAGTCATCGACAAGTGTTACCTGCTGCGCCCAACCTCCACTCTTGATGTAGTAAGCAATTTACTCGGGTATTGAACTGCACAGGTAATGTACCTGAGTATTTTAACTTTGAAGGCAATTTAATGTAACTGCAGAACAACAGTCCATTAAACTCTAGCCCTGATGCCGTTGGTATGAAGTGCCAGCGACTTCATTTTCTTCGTCTCGGTATATGAGTGCCCTATTCTTTTTCTCGCCTTTTACAGTACTGCAAGAAAGTCAGTTGCCATATGAGAGCCACTTATGTGTCTTGGTAGCGTTACATATATCAAATAAATTGAATTTAGTTGATTAATCGAAGTTAAATTTAGGAGACTAATCCATTTATTGTCTGAGCTACATCCATAATGTACCAGTCGCATTGTATTACACCTTATTACATCGTATTACACCTTATTACACCGTATTACACCTTATTACATCATATTACACCTTATTACATCGTATTGTACCGCATTACATTGCATGACATTGTTTGCATTGCATCACATTAGAAAACCTGTTTCTGTTGTTCTGAGGTTCGGATGGTCTTTGAGATACTGACTGTAATCGGTGCGATAATCTACATCGTTCTGGCTCTACGCGAGTTCTACCACCAGGGCAGAGTCGTCTTCCTTCAGACCCTGGTCAGTCATCTCGGCTAATCTAATCTGAGATGATCTAATCATCTCTAATCATCTCTGATACGATCTGATCATTCATAATCTAATCATTGTGATCTAATTTAATGCAACGAATTCCAGTCTCGTCTCATCTACACATAAGATTTTTCAATACGTATGATTGTATGTATGAATAATGAATATCCATTAAATACATCGCATTATATACGGGTCCTAGTGAATGGAGTAAGACGCACATTGAAATTCGACAACTGTAAAGTATCAGTATATTCAAGAAAAACTTAAACAATGCCTCTTAGGCTACTAATTAATGATCATGATCATTGCCACTTATTTCCTACTGTTATTATGGGCCTACATAGGGTTTGTGCGCACGAAGCAGATCAATTAACTAGTTAAGACAATAAAGCTTCTGCTAATTATGTGACCTAATGCTGCGTAATATTTCATGGAATGGGTAGGCCCGGCTGATGGGACAGTTTGGGTCCCATATAGGCAGTGCTGGTTTTCCTTATCGTCTCGTTCCTCGAAATAATCTGTTAAGCTAAAATGTCCCTTTGTATAGCTTCTTCGTCGCTTTGCTTGTTATGTAATGACTCTACCACCACTTAAGGGATGGAAAAAAATATTTGATTGATTGATTGATTGACGAAGATATGAATGCGAGTGAGCATTCATATATATATATATATATATATAGAGAGAGAGAGAGAGAGAGAGAGAGAGAGAGAGAGAGAGAGAGAGAGAGAGAGAGAGAGAGAATGCTGCCATGGGTAGAAGATGATTCCTTGAACGACAATTCTGGGCGACTCTTTAAACACCTGAAAAACGGTGTCAACCGATGTTATATATAGGCATGAGACAATTTTTCGAACCAGCATCAAATCATAAAAAAACGACACCACGAAGATCATTATCGTCACCCACCTTATTTGTCAAGGCTTAAGACTGGCGATCTTTGATTGCATGCATTTTGATGTAGCGTGATCTTTTTATTATTTCACAGTTTGACGACATATTATAGCAAGACAGGCTGTTGACGTCTTCGGAATTACTATTAGTTACGTTTCAGTTCGATTTCGTGTATAGTTTTTAACCTTTATCTTTCGGTTGTCGTTCCTTTGGCTGTCGTTATTTCTGTTGTCTTTCTGTCTGTTGACTGCATGGCAGGTTGCTGAGACTGGCGATATCCGACATATGCATGGTTGCAATAGATATTTCATAACATGTAAATGATTATTTATTTTTTTACATTTTTTTCACACACACACACAAACACACACACACACACACACACACACACACACACACACACACACACACACACGCACACACACACACACACACACACACACACACACGCACGCACACACACACACACATATATAACATACCATGTACGCAGATCTACGAATATACACATGCATAATTATTCATGTAGCCATATAGCTTTTTTCTTTTTTGTAAATGAAGGCTCTTTTTTCACCATATCGGCTATTTTCTTATATCAGTTTTTTTACCGTGAAGGTTTTTTCTACCTTATTTACAGAACATCAAAACAATTTCATAACATCATTGTCAAGCTATCTATATCAAGTTAACAAGCAATATTCAATTTTAACAGTACGTCATTTATTGTAGGCCTAAAGACAATATTCAATAATTTGTATCAACATAGCAACCAAAGGAATAATAATAAATCCAGACACTGAGGATCATAGAATAAACTAATTCTTTCGTCTTTCTGTTTTTTTTCTTTCTTTTATGTTGTTATTGATTCCATTTCTGCATGACTGGTTGCTGAGACAGCAATATTCGACAAATGGTTGTTGTAGATATTTCATAACATGTAAACGATTATCACATTTTATTCAGACAAAGATTATAGGTTACATATGTTTAAATGGACATTATTGTTCTATTTGTAACACGGTTGCGGATCGTTATAAGGGTGTCTAATTATATATATATATATATATATATATATATATATATATAGTGTCGGTGAAAATGTGTTTAAAGGCGTGAAAACACTCAACCTAAATATGCGCGTAGTGTCGAACGGATGATGACATTAATTTGCGAATGAAATTTGGCTTAAGCTGATATTGTCACGAATGACTGAGGGAAATAATGTTACGGTAGCGGGTGACTGTCAATGCTTGTCATAACTATTGTTCCGTTGTGTTTGTTGCGTTTATAAGGGAGCTGCTCCTGCGAAGGCCCTCTTCCTCATCTCCAACTTCATCATCCTCGCCATCATTCCCGGAAGAGCGGCCTGCGCTTCCGGCTACGATGACGTCATGGCTGTTCTGGCCCTCCTCAGCTGTGGACCATACTTCCTCTTCTTCTGCAGGTAACCATACCAATCCAATGCATTGATGAATGATCAAGTGTTTGAAAATTGGACACCCGTTTTTTAAAGCAGTTAATTTTATATAATGAGCAGGATGTCTGCCGGGTTCTAAATAAAAAGCTGGCACTGGTAGTACTTTGCCAGGACCAGTTCCAAGCCTGGACAAAGGAGGAGGGCGACGCTAATGGTCATCGTTACCACACAGTGCTGTTTAACTGCAGCAACTAACTTCAAAATAAGGAAAAAACCTCCACTTTCTAAATAGATTGATGAATGGGCCTGTGTTTGTGAATTAGACACCCGTCTCTATGAGTCCGTCAATGGCATATAAGAAAAAATCTGTCATTGGATTACACAGAAGCCACCGCGAGGTGACAAATATTTGCTGACAATTATTTGAGTCGGGATTAAATTGTCCCGAAACAAGAGAAAAAACTGACGGGTTGGTTGAGGCATGGACGTGTGGGCAGTTTTTATTGCTGATCATAGTCGGATGATGTCTTCTTCGACAATAATAATGCGTTATTTCGGCGCTTTTTTAGTTTTAAGGTGTCCGTTAAGTAGCTACATATACCGACGATGTATTCATCTGTGGATCCCTTCACTGGCTCCCAGCACCTCAACACATTCGTTTCAAGACCCTTGCGCCGGGCCATAGGCAGGAATATCACAGGCCCCAACACTATCTTTTCACTCAACGAGAAAGGTGAGTACGGACCCGGTCCGGACCCCTAAAAGATCGCCGGGCCCCTGGACATATGTCCTCTCTGACCCCCGCTTTCAGCGGGCCTGACAGCTCAATACCAATATTACATCATACTTGAATAAAGTGGACGGAGGGAGGAAGCTGAATGAGGCCGAAATATTTCGTCAACCAGGTATTTCGAGAAAGACCCTGCTAAACATTGAAGATTAGAATGAGAATTTTGTATTGTAATCGAGCATTGAGAGAAAGCCTATGAAAAGTAGCTGCGCTATTAGTCTCGCAACTGTGTATTGTATGGTATGTTATGGTAGGGTACGGTACGGCATGGTGTGGCGCTGCATATAGTATGTTATAGTTTGGTATGCTTTTTTCATAATAATGATATGATGATGATGATGATGATGATGATGATGATGATGATGATGATGATGATGATGATGATGATGATGATGATGATGATGATGATGATGATGATGATGATGATGATGATGATGATGATGATGATGATGATGATGATGATGATGATGATGATGATGATGATGATGATGATGATGATGATGATGATGATGATGATGATGATGATGATGATGATGATGATGATGATGATGATGATGATGATGATGATGATGATGATGATGATGATGATGATGATGATGATGATGATGATGATGATGATGATGATGATGATGATGATGATGATGATGATGATGATGATGATGATGATGATGATGATGATGATGATGATGATGATGATGATGATGATGATGATGATGATGATGATGATGATGATGATGATGATGATGATGATGATGATGATGATGATGATGATGATGATGATGATGATGATGATGATGATGATGATGATGATGATGATGATGATGATGATGATGATGATGATGATGATGATGATGATGATGATGATGATGATGATGATGATGATGATGATGATGATGATGATGATGATGATGATGATGATGATGATGATGATGATGATGATGATGATGATGATGATGATGATGATGATGATGATGATGATGATGATGATGATGATGATGATGATGATGATGATGATGATGATGATGATGATGATGATGATGATGATGATGATGATGATGATGATGATGATGATGATGATGATGATGATGATGATGATGATGATGATGATGATGATGATGATGATGATGATGATGATGATGATGATGATGATGATGATGATGATGATGATGATGATGATGATGATGATGATGATGATGATGATGATGATGATGATGATGATGATGATGATGATGATGATGATGATGATGATGATGATGATGATGATGATGATGATGATGATGATGATGATGATGATGATGATGATGATGATGATGATGATGATGATGATGATGATGATGATGATGATGATGATGATGATGATGATGATGATGATGATGATGATGATGATGATGATGATGATGATGATGATGATGATGATGATGATGATGATGATGATGATGATGATGATGATGATGATGATGATGATGATGATGATGATGATGATGATGATGATGATGATGATGATGATGATGATGATGATGATGATGATGATGATGATGATGATGATGATGATGATGATGATGATGATGATGATGATGATGATGATGATGATGATGATGATGATGATGATGATGATGATGATGATGATGATGATGATGATGATGATGATGATGATGATGATGATGATGATGATGATGATGATGATGATGATGATGATGATGATGATGATGATGATGATGATGATGATGATGATGATGATGATGATGATGATGATGATGATGATGATGATGATGATGATGATGATGATGATGATGATGATGATGATGATGATGATGATGATGATGATGATGATGATGATGATGATGATGATGATGATGATGATGATGATGATGATGATGATGATGATGATGATGATGATGATGATGATGATGATGATGATGATGATGATGATGATGATGATGATGATGATGATGATGATGATGATGATGATGATGATGATGATGATGATGATGATGATGATGATGATGATGATGATGATGATGATGATGATGATGATGATGATGATGATGATGATGATGATGATGATGATGATGATGATGATGATGATGATGATGATGATGATGATGATGATGATGATGATGATGATGATGATGATGATGATGATGATGATGATGATGATGATGATGATGATGATGATGATGATGATGATGATGATGATGATGATGATGATGATGATGATGATGATGATGATGATGATGATGATGATGATGATGATGATGATGATGATGATGATGATGATGATGATGATGATGATGATGATGATGATGATGATGATGATGATGATGATGATGATGATGATGATGATGATGATGATGATGATGATGATGATGATGATGATGATGATGATGATGATGATGATGATGATGATGATGATGATGATGATGATGATGATGATGATGATGATGATGATGATGATGATGATGATGATGATGATGATGATGATGATGATGATGATGATGATGATGATGATGATGATGATGATGATGATGATGATGATGATGATGATGATGATGATGATGATGATGATGATGATGATGATGATGATGATGATGATGATGATGATGATGATGATGATGATGATGATGATGATGATGATGATGATGATGATGATGATGATGATGATGATGATGATGATGATGATGATGATGATGATGATGATGATGATGATGATGATGATGATGATGATGATGATGATGATGATGATGATGATGATGATGATGATGATGATGATGATGATGATGATGATGATGATGATGATGATGATGATGATGATGATGATGATGATGATGATGATGATGATGATGATGATGATGATGATGATGATGATGATGATGATGATGATGATGATGATGATGATGATGATGATGATGATGATGATGATGATGATGATGATGATGATGATGATGATGATGATGATGATGATGATGATGATGATGATGATGATGATGATGATGATGATGATGATGATGATGATGATGATGATGATGATGATGATGATGATGATGATGATGATGATGATGATGATGATGATGATGATGATGATGATGATGATGATGATGATGATGATGATGATGATGATGATGATGATGATGATGATGATGATGATGATGATGATGATGATGATGATGATGATGATGATGATGATGATGATGATGATGATGATGATGATGATGATGATGATGATGATGATGATGATGATGATGATGATGATGATGATGATGATGATGATGATGATGATGATGATGATGATGATGATGATGATGATGATGATGATGATGATGATGATGATGATGATGATGATGATGATGATGATGATGATGATGATGATGATGATGATGATGATGATGATGATGATGATGATGATGATGATGATGATGATGATGATGATGATGATGATGATGATGATGATGATGATGATGATGATGATGATGATGATGATGATGATGATGATGATGATGATGATGATGATGATGATGATGATGATGATGATGATGATGATGATGATGATGATGATGATGATGATGATGATGATGATGATGATGATGATGATGATGATGATGATGATGATGATGATGATGATGATGATGATGATGATGATGATGATGATGATGATGATGATGATGATGATGATGATGATGATGATGATGATAAAAATAATAATAATGATAATAATAATAATAATTTCCGTTTAATTTAAAAATGACAAACCGCAGTATGATTACAAGTACAATATGACCGATTGATGACGAATTATTACAGGACTCGAGTTTAACTGTCGGCAGCCACGCAGGGCGGCCGTTACGCTATACATCTAATTTTTGACAAATGTTGACGCCTAGCGAAAGAAATGAATCCCTAACGAAACCCATTTAATGTATCATCGTTACAGTTACTATGTCATTTGTACTAAGTGCTATTCAGACTTTTACATCATTAGTATTATACATTAATAACTGTCAATTCAACTCTACATCGTTAACATAACTCCAGTTTACGTTAGCTAGGCTCAATGGGCAGACGTAGCTAGCAATCACTAAGGTCCTTACCTAGGATCATCCTTACCTTGGGTCAACCCAACCCCCCTCCCATATCATAACAATAATATGATACGCATGTCTCGAACACATCTCTTTACTCACACGATCCTCCTAGTTTTTCATTTGAGGCGTCGTTGGGTCATTCGTCGCTCTGTATCCTGCTCCACTTTTACTACTTTGATTCACGCTTTTATATGTTCTAGAATTGACTACTGCAACCCCCTTCTCTTTGGTCTTCCAACGGTTCGTCTCTATCTCCTCTTCAGTCTTAAGATCTGTACCGTACCATACCATACCATACACAATTGCGAGACTAATGGCTCAGCCATACACTGTACCGTAGCGTTCCATTCCGTTTCTGCGTCGTACCATATGAAAAACCAGAGGGCAGAGACTCTGAACATCCATGCCATCTGTCAGCTGTTGACGGGAATCCGTTGGTTTGGTGCCTGCGTTGGCAAGCCATTGGCGACTCTTATAGCTTACTGTGCATTGTTTTGCTAATTGTTCTAACAGTCGATGAAATGACAATTAATAAACATCATATAATCTAGCGCAGAGAGCGCCTCTGAGTAGATTTCTTCAAGAGGCCCTATACCAAGTTCACTGGAAAAAATATATAAAAACCTCTTCACACGGGATATCAATTAATTGCAGGCAGCGACCATCTGCCGAATATATCGCGGTGTGTTCGTGAGACACCCGTTTTTACGAAGTCAGTTGCATTATTATAATGAACTTTCGGTAAACGCATTAATTCACCTAGACTACTGCTAATTCAATTTTGGAGCAGGATTTCCTGCGGATATAGTAACTATTATTGAAAAGGTGGTGATAGATTACCATAAGTACGCTGTCTCAGATTCATACCTCTGTTGATTCCGCCTCTGCGTGCACTCTGGCAGTGCCAGTCCAAAGTCTGCACAAATGAGGAGGGTACCGCTATCATGATCCTTGTTATCACCAGGGTTTGAATTGTCAAATTTGAACTGGATGGTTGAATATTTATTTACAGGTCCCGACCACAATTTTTACGTTACTGAAACCAACATACTGGCCAAATTGCGTAGGTTAACTGTGGGTTTTCGGTGCACGAACTTGATTCTTAGCTATGCTAAGATGCATTACGCTGCTGAAGGTTGAGCTGTGGTTCTGCTTGATTCCCCCAAGGTTATTTTGAGAATTAACTGGGGGAATTGAAAAATGGACAACTAGGGTTGTACCCTCCCAACCCCAACCCCGACAATTCATTGGCTGGTTACCACACATGGATGGATGGATGGATGGATCCAGAGTTTAACGACAGCTTTTGACAACAATGGCCTTTGCCGTCGACAGAAATTTGCCATAGGGCCATACGTTTCCTTCATCTTAGCTTACATGATTCTGCTGAGAATCGCCTAGCCATGTAGCGTACAATAGATTGTAATAAAAACCCTGTCATCATTCACAGCCTCTCTTTGCTCCGTCTCTGCTCTCATTATCGACACCCTTAAAACGATCAGCGCTTATGCTATTAATGTAACGCGCATCAAATGCGCGTTACATTAATATCAATATTATTAACATTAACATTAACGATCTGACAGACGTATTAGGTAATTATTAGTCTATAGGATATGATAATGCTAGTCCCAAGCCCGTATAAAGCAGGAGGGCGACAAACAAATATACTTGTTGACACACAGCGTCGTTAAACTAACTGCTACTGTTTAACCTGGGATTAATATGGAATGATGGTCTACTTTCTAATAGCTTAAAAGTTGTGTTTCGTGCTTGTATATATAGCAAAGGTTGATACGATTTTCAGGTGTCCAAAGAGTGTTGTGCAGTACTAGCCCCTTTAGTGCCAGTCCCAGACCTTGATAAAGGAGGATGGTGACGCTTTTTGTCTGCTACGACATCTCTTAAAAACGGTGTCCTATAATGTCCGTCCGTTCAACGATGTTTCGTTTGTAGGGGCTTCAAAATCGTCGGCCCTTTCGTTGTTATGATTTATCAGATGTTACGAACTGATCTCCTTCGATTCTTCTCCATATATCTCATCTTTGTCGTCGGATTTTCCCAAGGTAAGGGCGTCAATCTGTCATGTAGCGCATTAACTGTGGACCATATCCAAGACGGTCATTTGTTGCTATCAAGAGAAATCAAGAACATCTGGCGAGATGTATTTCAGATTGGCAACGGTGTTGACAGTTCGTACTCTTTAAGTGAAGTGAAAATGAGGATGGACCAAGTTTCAATTTTCTTCCGAGTCCGTGTACTGAGTTTTAGGTATTGAATTGTACCGAATCCGAGTCCAAGGTTTAAATATTTAAAGAAAGTTTCATTCTCTTGATTTATAGTTTGGCAGTTTCCACAATTTTTATGCATTTTTTAGCGTTGCCTCAGTTTGAAGTAGTTATTAGTAAGTAATACTAGTAACTGTATAGTTAAGTCAATTGTACAAATGTACGAACGTCCTGTAGATGTCTTTTTGCAATGGGCTGATTGTACGAATATACGTGCGTCCTGAGAATGTTTTTTAGCAATGTACGGACAAGTACGTGCCGTTAATGTCTTCTAGCAATGTACGTAATGTTCCGTGGCTATAACAACGTAGTGTTCGACTCAATCATTGAATCAATGCTCGGAATGTTCCGAATGTCAATTGGAGCATTTGCCGACGTCTACGACACCTTTGACACCTACAACGCCAGCCTAGTCCAAGGATTCAATCCAGTGGTAACATCATCGTCTACGACGTCATCATCATCATCATCGTCATCGTCATCATCGTTGTCATGATAGGGCCAAGTCATCGTCGAATCATAGTTATCGTCAATGTCGTCGTTGCTATCGTCGTCGTCATAGTCATTATGGATGGTCATAGTCATCATCATCATCATCGCCGTCGTCGTCGTCGTTGTCATCATCGTCATCGTCACTCCATGTTTTGCATCTTTCGAAATCGCAATCCGTGTTCTTGATGACCCTAAAATATTAAATCAGAAGATATTTGCTCAAATCCTTGTTATCAGTAACGACAGAAGTTTCTTCAATATTCAGTATTTGCTTTTGAATCAAAACAGTCATAAAGAAACAGCAAGAAATAGATTACTACACATATTTTCAACCATTGGTTCCCATTGACCCGATATGGCGTCATGTTCAGAACTCACTTTTTCTCCGTAAATATCTATTTAAATAGTATAAAACAATTCGGACAGATAAAACATAGACATAAAAACAATTTTCTTACCATTTGAAATTTTTTATTGTTTTGAAAAAGCGACTTTAAAAAAGCGAGCTTGTTCGCCTTGCGCGTCCGTATTTAGACTACATTTGGACTACTGTTTTTGGTGCCATCTAGGGAAACAATATTATGTTAGCCTGCTTGGCAAACTTAAATATTATGTGTTAGATCATCGACGTGCCCTGGTGACCAGGATTTGAAACAATTGTGAAAAAATAAATAAATAAACGGGTTAAAACAATTTATATCGAGCAGGATGTCCTGCCAACTTGAAGCAAGGGAAACCCTGAATCTCTGAATACATTGATGAACGAACCCGTGTTTCGGAATTAAACACCCGTTTCTTTGAGATAGTCAATAATATATATAACAAATCTTTTAACGGATATTAGAGCCAACGGGAAGGTTTAAATTACATTTTTGGCAGCAGGGTTTCCTGCAAACATTGAAGAAAGGGCAAAACTGACCAGCAGCATCGTCATCGTCATCATTATTAGCCTTCTTTTCCTTCCTGCTCTTTACAGAATACAATGCAATACAACTAACAACTATTATTTGATATCGCCCTTCTAAGCCTTTTTACACTTAAGTTCAGAAGTGCACACACGCTTCAACGTCGCAATTGCAGTTGTAATGCACTGCAATTGTGCGCGAAGGACTTGCTCAAGGTCCCTACACAGTGACTGCTGGAATGAGGATCGAACCCTTTCACTCAGTGCACACTGAGCGCTCTAACCGCTCGGCCACTATGCCACACTGTTTGCATTCCTTTGTTTTTCTCCTCTGAACTCTGACCTTTCACTCCGCGACCTTCTTTCCATCTACAGCTGGAATCTCACCCGGAGCGAAATGAGATTCAATGACAATATCTCTAAATTAGTTAAGCGTTTCGTGCAAGGGATCGTCGACTGTTTCAGTGGACGTCGTTGCTTTTTTAGGAACAGACTGTACACACGTACACCGTTCGGGTAAGCTATCATTCCCCACGCACGCACACACACACACACACACACACACACACACACACACACACATATATATATATATATAACATATGGATTACATACAGCAAGGATCTAATATGACATTAATTTTTATCTTCATTAAATTGCATTCACACTGACGCATCCGCTTTATACGATCACAAATACCAGACAGTATGCACGTATGATGACAAGTTATTACAGGAGTCGAATTTAACTGAATAAATAATAAAGAATAAATTATAAGAATTTTTCATAGGAGTGTTTTTGCTTAACATCTGTGTATAACTTTATATGAAAGAAAATTCGTATATGTCATTGTCATCGATATTTTGTGTTGTTATTAATTTAATTTAGGTCTAAACCTGTGATTTTATGCATTCTTAACCGTTAGTACCTACAACAGAATATGTTTAGTTTTGTTCCGGGGTTCTGCTAAAAAAAATTCAGATCAATAGGGCTCCACGAGGACCAAAATAAGATTGGGAAACGTTGCTCTACAGAATGCTTGAAACCCAGTCCCCGAAGAGTCACCGTTTCACTTTCATCTTGTACCTCTGCCAGTACGCGTCTGTACGTCTACTTTGATCTGCCTTTGTCTGTCTCTGTGTCTGTGCTTCGACGGAAGGACCGCGTACGCGCCGCAGAATATGAATCTACATATTATGCGCAATTCTGTGGACTCCAGTTGCGTCAAAGACGGCGATAATTGGCATCATGCCAGCTCAGGTTTCGGTCACGTCTGGACGCTGGTCAGGTAGCCCTCTGCTGGTCAAGCGTCGTTCCACGATGACCATGTTCCTGTTGACCTTTTCACTAATGACCATTTGACCTTGCTGAACTGTTGACGTCATTGCCTTTCCGAGGTTGACCATGAACCGTTGACATTGACTTGGTTGAGCCTGCGGTTTCAGCTCCTTTTGAACCTGCTGCCTTGCATGAGCGATCATCAGCCTTGGACGTCATTACTGCTGTTGATTTCAATGATGACCTTGTATGATATGACCTTTCTTGTGTCGACCTCGAACCTGTTGACCTTGAGCCTCCATTCACCCGGACCCGCTGACCGGTTCTCCATCAAGTTAGGCTATGCTTACATTGACATGAAACCCTCGACCTTGGTTTGTTTGACCTTGCCACCGCCTTGACCTTAATTCTACGACCTTGACTTATTTAATCTTGCATCCGTCTTGACCTTGAAAAGTCGACCTTGACCTATTTAACCTTGCAACCGTATTAACCTGTATCCGTCGACCTTGCCTTGTTTGACCTCTCTTCGATGTTGCTGTTATTTCAGATCATCTTCGTCATCTACATGATCCTTGTGACGTTACTCTTGGTCAATATGCTGATCGCAATGATGGGTCACACCTACGACTCAGTTAATGAATCACCTAAAGAATGGCATCGACAGGTATCACCTACCCAAACCCAACCCATCATACTCTACCCCACTCTACCCTATCTCACCTCAAGCCACCTCTGCCATACCCACCTCACCCAAGTGGTGTAATTAATTCTTTCTTTCCTTAGTTCAATGATTCATTCGTTAGTTCATTTGTTCATTTGCTAATTCGTTCAATTGTTCAATGCTTCATTCATTCATTCATTTTTTCGTTAATTCATTCACTCATTCATTCATTCATTCTTTCTTTCGTTAATTCATTCACTCATTCATTCATTCACTCATTCTTTCTTTCGTTCATTCGTTCATTCATTAGTCCAATGCTTCATTCATTCATTCGTTCGTTCAGTCCGTCGCTGATTTTTTCCATCGTTCCTTCCTGCAGTGGGCTAAGGTGATCCTCATCGTAGAGCAGACGGTGACTCCAGACGCAAGGAGGCGCCAGCAGCTCAACTATTCACAGCCAATGAAGGACGGAAGAAGAGCTCTGACCATTCGCTGGCACCTCACGGTAACATCACAAGATGCTCGACCAGATAGCTGCATCGGTTACGGCGTACGTCCCATGAAGTGGAGAAGACGAAACGAGGAGCATTAGATTGAATTGGAGAAGATACTATGGAATGGAATTGAATGAAGGATATCATGGGATGGAATGAGATAGGGAGAAATGTATAGGACAGAATGGAATAATATAGGATAGAATTGGATAGAACGGGATAGAATGAAATGGAATTGGATAGAGTAGGATAGACCAGATTGAAGTATAATAATAAGTTAGGATGATATACAATAGAATTTGATAGAATAGAATAGAATTGGATAGAATAGAATTGGATAGAATTGGATAGAATAGAATAGAATTGGATAGAATAGAATTGGATAGAATAGAATTGGATAGAATAGAATTGGATAGAATAGACTAGGATAGAATTGGATAGAATAGAATTGGATAGAATAGAATTGGATAGAATTGGATGGAATAGAATTGGATAGAATTGGATAGAATAGAATTGGATAGAATAGAACTGGATAGAATTGGATAGAATAGAATTGGATAGAATAGAATTGGATAGAATAGAATAGGATAGAATTGGATAGAATAGAATTGGATAGAATAGAATTGGATAGAATAGAATTGGATAGAATTGGATAGAATAGAATTGGATAGAATTGGATAGAATAGAATTGGATAGAATAGAATTGGATAGAATAGGATCGATTTGTATGAAATATGAAAAATGGATAAGAATAGATATGAAGAAAATGATAGGCTGGGATGATTTGTGAGTACTGAATAGAATATGGGTAAAAGCCCGATAGGATACAATAGGAAAAAGTGGATGGAACAGGATTGAATATTATATATATATATATATATATATATAAAAGGTAGGGTAGAATAAAACGATATAGGTTAGGATTGAATATAATTCACGAATGACTTGCGCTGGTTTGGTCTCTTGGGTTCTTTTTGAAGTCAACCGAGTTGTGCTAATCTAGAATTGTTGCTTTCTGTTGAAAGGAAAGAGAACAAATAGATCTACAGGAAATGCGAGAGGAACAGAAAATGAAGCAAACAGAGAAGAACAAGAGACAGCATTAGCCACATGGTTGATATCATAGAGAGACATTGGTCAGCCACATGGCTAATAACAACGAGACAACGTTGACCACATGGATTGGATAATCCCACAGAGACACTATTAGCCACATGGATACTCGGAGTGGCATTTTAGCCTAAAGGATCAAAGGAAGTTCATATATAAAATCTCTTAGAACTAAATTGATGATACAAAATTCCGGGCGTTGTGCTTAGATGCATATTTACCAACAAACTCGGAGTGAACGGATCCTTCTCATTTCGCAAAACATTAATGATGACTACAATGAAAACTGCTTATAGGCCTACTACTGCTACTATTGCTACTACTGCAACTTCCCACCACTCACTACCGCTACTACTACTTCCCATGACGATAATAAAACTAGTAATACGATTTATAATAATAATAATAATATTTTGAGTAATGATAATAATAATCATAACATTTTAGGTTAGTTTTCTAATTTTATTTAAAAAATAAAATAATGATTAGTAATAGTAATAATGATCATAGGCCCTATGATGCGAATACGAAGAAAACAAAGAATAGGGATACTTACAGAACTTCACTATTTATAATCCATTCCAAACGTTCACATCGTTATCTACTTCATATTTTCCCGAAGAAGCCATTGGTGTTTCTTCACGAAGAACTCTTTAAGCCTTGATGCCCTATGCATAGAAAAAACAACTTTGACCTCCATGTTTTGCACTCAAGTGAAGCCTTTGCCGTGTGTATATATCTTCATGAAGAAGCCGTATAGCATCTTGACGTTTCTTCATGAAGAAGCCGTTGCCACGTCCGCGCCTGGCAACGTTTAACCTAATTTATAAGAGATTCGGCGTCGTCGATTCGTGAGAGCCGCGGGTCATTCTGGAAGATTGGAAAATGGCGAATAATTCATGGAGATTAATTTCATTCCAGGAAGCTGACTAGAAAATAAGCCATGAATCTAACCTCTGCCTTGCTCGCATTCGAATTCACCCCAATGCGCAGCAGCAATAATTGCACATAGGGAATTTATGTAAGAGAACTTCAAAGCAAAGGTCGCTCTAACGATTGTTGAATGCAATGTTACATAACATCTTTTTTATAATATTTTTCCATTATCGTTACTACTACTAATGTAATGTAGTAACGTAATGTAATGGGGCACTTATATAGTGCCACTCAAATCAGAGGCGCTCACGTCGCAGCACTTAGCTAAACAGAGGAAATGGAAATGAGGAAGGCAGCAGAGGAGAAAGAGAGAGAGAAAGAGAGAAATGGAGAGAGAGAGAGAGAGGGAGAGAGAGAGAGAGAGAGAGAGAGAGAGAGAGAGAGAGAGAGAGAGAGAGAGAGAGAGAGAGAGAGAGAGAGAGAGAGAGAGAGAGAGAGAGAGAAGAGAGAGAGAGAGAGAGAGAGAGGAGAGAGAGAGAGAGAGAGAGAGAGAGAGAGAGAGAGAGAGAGAGAGAGGAGAGAGAGAGAGAGAGAGAGGAGAGAGAGAGAGAGAGAGAGAGAGAGAGAGAGAGAAGCTCCTTCTTGCTATCACAGTCACTAACAAAATATCTCCCACAACTGCCACTACCACTGAATCATGAATTTTACAATAGGTTGCAAATTAATCTTGACCTGACCAGGATTCGCGACAATGCTCATTAATATTGGAACTGATTTTATCGAAACAGTTAGAAATAATTGATTGTTTTTTATTCCCTTATTTACTCCGATGCGACATTATTAAAAATTAACGATGCGTCTAGGACGGCTGCACTGGCTTCCTTACAATGTCCTTCATCCATCGGTTTGTTCATTTCCGGTCCTTACCTGTCCTACGTTTCGTGTCCCAGTATTCAGACCGACTGCTAATATGAGTCCGTCTTCCATTTGAATTGACGTCATCAACGTCGTCATCGTCATAAACCAGACGATGGTTCGAAATTTACGACTGTGGCATCGAGAAAGAAGAAGAGGACAATCAATGACATCATAAACGCACATATAAATCGAATAAGGAAATATATTTATATAGAGTTTAATAGAGTATTTAAATATATATTTATATATATATAGAAAGAGAGAGAGGGAGGGAGAGAGAGTGACAATAGAGTATTGAAATACAGTGTTTTTATTTATATAGAGTATAATAGAGTATTGAAATATATCGTGTATATATATATATATTACATATATTATATATATAGCTGAATAGCTGTGCCTTCAAGCCCAACTATGCATGTGTAATATATATATATATATATACATAGTTGTGCTTGAAGGCACAGCTATTCAGCTATAAACGTATATATATATGTATATATATATATATTTCTCTATCAACGTGAAAATACTTATAGGGTTTAGTAGAGTGTGAGATAGATGTGAATTTTTGAAGAAACGAAAATATTTCATTTAAATTTCAACGGGTATTTGCACAAACTCAATTCTTTAAATTCTAAATTTCTTCTAATCAACTCCTCTGGTCCACCTTAGATACCCATAAGTCCACTCGTTGACCCGTACCGTTCGGCCATATGCACCTGCTCTTGAATTACCACCAGAGTCAACAACACCATAGACCAATGTACGATTCCGTACACATGGTCTGTGCACCAGCGCCTGGCAGAGTATATATATATACATGGTTCTACTGAAAGATGCAGTTATTTCAATAAGCAACATTCATCTTTAAGACCTTTGACGTCCTCCGTTGTAAAATTGAATCGATCGACTCGAAAAGTATATTTTTGGATTAAATTTATTAAAGTGGGAAAACAAATTGTCTGCTGCTCTTACTAATAGGGCGATTAGCATACTTAAAAGAGGCGTTCGACTATTTTGAACAGGTTTGTTAGATTTCTTAGCATACATGATTAATTGTGTATGTGATCAGACGATCTATATTTTAAAATCAGCCGCTTGTACCAATGACCTCAGACTCATTCAGCAAGCATTTTGCATTACAGTTTACTCCAGCACTGTCCGATCTCTGATCGTGACCGTCCCAAGCGTGAATAAACGAGGAGGGAGACGGCCCTGTTGGCAATGAGATATCAATAACATTTCCACTGCTTAGCACTCCAGCGATTGACAACAGCGGGCCATATCACACGAAACTCCGGCCAGCAACGGCGTTCCATAGCGAGCCATGCCTGCAGCAGTGCAGTGGCCGTGTTCCGCGTTCCATGTTCCAGTGCGACGTCGGATCTAAACGGAACCGGAAAAGAGTTGATAATAAGAATACCCCGAATGCAAGAGGTTACGCGGTGAAGAATTAAATCGACGCGAGGTACAGTTTCGTTATTGAAAGTTGATTCTAGGAAAGCGGAAAGAGAACAAATTTTGAGGTAAGTCGATACCAATTGTCAGTTGCTGTTTAAAGACACTGTAATGACAGAGATTATTAGCGTCTCCCTCCTACTTCTCTAGGCTTGGGACTGGCACTACCAGAGTATATGAACAGTGACGGGGAAGTAGAGGAAGTAGTAGTAGTAGTGAAGTAGTAGCAATGGTATTGAGACTATTGACAATGTTAGCAACAGCTTCAATTACACTGAACCAGCGTTAAAAGCGCTCATGAATAAGCTGGTGACCTGCGCTTGGCTTTCTAATGGCGCTTTAGAAGTTTGGAGATTACGATAACGATTACGATTAACAATGCCGAGAAAATATTTGCAATATCAATACTCCTTAATAAAGGAACCGTTTAGTCAGGGCTGGACTAGCAGAGTCGCTGATTAGAGGCATTTTGTGGCACGGTGGCCGATTGGTTAGAGCAGTCGGCCCGCAACGCTCAGTGTGCGCTGAGTGAGCGGGTTCGACCCTCGTCCGAGGAGTCACTGTGTAGGAACCATGAGCAAGTCCTACGCACACAATTGCTCTGCATTACAACTGCAGTTGCGCAGTCGAGGGTGTGTGCACTTCTGAGCTGATTGTAAGAAGGGAAATATTATATCCAATTTCAGATGTAATGTATTTAGCCAAATGGAGGATTGTCTTCCTTAATGACATAATATTACGTTGACGCGATATACAGCATTTTATAGATAATCGAAAACTGATTTAGAGGTGTCTTTGTGGAATAAACCCAGTTAACGTCATTTTGGAAAAAATTGTGCATTAGTCACTGTTTCATTGGAGAAAGACCCCTCTACATTAAGATAAACCTGTATTGACGTAATTGCAGCTTTGCAATTGCAGTTGAGTCGTTGAGGCGTGTGCACTTCCTAGCAAAAAACGTTGGAAGAAAGGCGATATCAAATTTCAGTTCTATGAATCTGTGTATTATACGCAATGTCAATGGTCATGCTTTTGTAAATAACTTTCTTAATGATTTTTTAAATGTATTTCTTTATTATAATCACAGAGAATTTATACTGTGCATTTCCAGAATGCTTACTGAGGAGCGCTACAAAATAAATGAATGAAAAACTTATGGTCACAATAAAAATGAAATAATTAATAATTGAACAAATTCATAAATCAATCGATCAATGATAAATTGTACAAAGGAATCATTTAATAAATGAACAAATGAACAAACGAGTAAATGGAGGAACGAATGAATGAATGAATGAATGAACGAATGAAGGAATGAATGAATAAATGAACGAATGAATGAATGAATGAACGAATGAATGATTAAGCGAATGAATGATTGAGCGAATGAATGAATGAAGGAATGAATGAACGAATGAATGATTGAGCGAATGAATGAAGGAATGAATGAATGAATGAATGAAAGAATGAATGATTGAGCGAATGAATGATTGAGCGAATGAATGAATGAAGGAATGAATGATTGAGCGAATGAATGAAGGAATGAATGAACGAATGAAGGAATGAATGAACGAATGAATGATTGAGCGAATGAATGAAGGAATGAATGAACGAATGAATGATTGAGCGAATGAACGAACGAATGAATGAATGAATGAATGACTATATGACTATATGACTATATGAATGAATGAATGAATGAATGAATGAAGGAATGAATGAACGAATGAATGATTGAGCGAATGAATGAAGGAATGAATGAACGAATGAATGAATGAATGAATGAATGAATGATTGAGCGAATGAACGAACGAATGAATGAATGAATGAATGACTATATGACTATATGACTATATGAATGAATGAATGAATGAATGAATGAATGAATGAATGAACGAATCAACGAATCAACGAATCAACGAATGAATGAATAAACAAATGTACGAATGAATGAATAAATGAACGAATGAATGGATGAACGAACGATGGGTCCCGTTAACAGAGGCCAACAATTAGCAGCAGGTTCAGAAAATAGAGACATTATTCATTATCTTAGTATTAGTATAAGTTTAAGTTTGACGACATTTTGAGATAGCAAAGATCCATAGCGTCACCATCTTCGTTTATTCAGACTTGGGACCGTCATAGTGCGAATAGTTCTTAATTATCTTAACTAATGAATGAACGAATTGAATTAATCAACGAACCAACGAACGATCGATGGAACAAATTAACGAACGAACGAAATGAAGACATTTTTATTCGTTCCCACGATGTTTCCCCATCATGTCCTTCGGCATAAAATTCACACGCGTGATCCATAATGTTCATCACTGAGGCTCTAACTGATCCTTGTCTTTCTCCGAGTCAACCTCGACTTCAGTTGCCAAGGATGAATGGCAAAAGGCGCACAACCGGCTCCGTCTTTTATCGCACTTAATCCGCCCAATAGTAATTTATCTGGCGGCAGATTCAGCCACGGATCAGGCGCAGAATGAAGAGCTATTGTAGGAAATAGAAACCGTCTTCTGTCGTCGGAATATTCAAGGGTGTTGTTTCCTTCCGCGTTCAATGCTTTGCAGTTAGTAGTAGTTTTCTCTTTTTAATGACATCTTATGATTGGTTGGATCACTGACGTCGCCCTCCTTCCTTGATCAGGCTTGAGACTGGCACCAGCAACAAAAGCGGTTGTGGTGGAGCTGGAAGCATTGCTTCGTCCAATAGATTTCGTCGTGAATCGGAAAATTCAGGCGACAGTTGAAAAGAACTTGGGAAGCATAAGGCCAATAAGTTTGATGCGACATTCCTGGCTGTTATGAGAAAAAAAACTGAGATTTTATAAGCCTACCTAATTTCGTTGCATGTGTTATGAGAAAAATTAACCATTTCAGATTTTGTTCTGCTTAAATGTCTCACCCAATCCCATCCCTAATCTCTGGCCAATTTTGTCCACGAGCCATCGACATTCGACACCCTGGTCCGTCATTTGCTGGAAAACATTGCACGGGTCCGCCATTTAGAAAGAAGGTTCGACACCTCTATCTTAGGGTATCGTGTGCTTTCGTCTCACCCATTTCTGGCCGTATATTTCCTCTATCTGTTCCGCAGGGTGACCTCACTTTACCGCAGGGTGTCCTTGTTGTTCAGCAGAGGTGAACTTGCTATTCCGCAGAGGTGACGTTGCTGTTCCCATCACTTCCCACAACCTTTTTTTCTTTCATCAATAGTACAGCATAGATGCCTCACGATGGTCTACCCAACTTCCTCGAATAGGTTGTCCAGCATCAGAGCTCCGTTGGTCCTTCTACTCCTCTACTCTGTAGCAAGGAATCCATATTGGAAGAATGATTACACGTCAAATATCCGTGTATGCGTTTTGCTCTGAATCATTGATGTCACTCCAATCTAAAATTTTGTTTCTCTTTGAAAATAATATGTTGAAAGCCTCCAGCGACATTTTTTTATTTTACAGTAATTCGTCAATTTATCGTCATAACTAAAAGGTAATAATGAATCAGCTCGTTATGTCAAAAGATGTGAAAATATCTTGCTCCAGATTATCGCCCAAAAGTAGTGATACGACGCGACATATTGTCCTTGACTCTGTAGACGCTTGAAACCCATTTTCTTCTATACTGATTTACCCGTGTGTATTTCTGCTGTGCATTTGTTCAGAAGTACATTTGCATGCATTTGCACATCAACGTGTAGGCCTACAGCGTAGGAAACAGACACATGAATAAACTATTGTATATAATAAATCAATCTGCATGACATTATATTACCGTTGCTTCAACGTGGCTTCCCGTGGACGGCATAAACTCAATACGTCATTAGATGTGTTGATCCATCCTGACAGAAGATTCCTCCGTCACCTCTGACCTTCATCTTTCTCTGCACTCTGCATGTCCATCCTTCCGTCGCTAAATTTGACGAGATAACAGGTGGTCGAACGGTACAAGCACAGCCTCATGCATTTTGATTGACACACCTACCGAAGGAACGTTGGCATTGACAAGGACATACTACGCAAGGTCACCAGAGTTCCTTGCATTAAATACAAGACAACCAATGATCCCTATAATGTCTGGAGATTGTTTTCGCGATAAATTTCTTTGTGTGCAAAAAGTGTGGCCATGGAAAGCAAGGAAGATGATTTTTAGCACGTGAAGACCCTACAAGTCCGTACGTAGTGACTTCATCAGAGACAGAGAAGGTTCGATCCCAACATTCTGTGCAACAAGGCTAACACTCAAACCATTCGGTTGCCATGTTTCACTCATCGATCATGCTGTACACAACATTTTCCTTCTTTTAATTTTAACTTACTAAGCAGAATCTGTGCTGATACGTGCGACTCATTGGCTAAAGACCTTGTGCAATTGAATAGAAAATTCGTGTGGATCTAATTCTCACTGTTCTCTGCGTGTGAAACTTTTATGGGCGATATGTCTGTAAAGTATGGGAACTAATGCAAATAGACTTGCTGTCGGTGAAAGGGAATTTCGGACGTCGTCGAGGGAGGTCAAAGTGCCGCAAATGTCAATTGACGTCGTCTGATCAGAGCCTGGAGAGACTGTTTCCTGCTTCACAAGAAGAACCGTTGCTGTCACGTTGAATTGAATCTTTCTATGTATATTTTATGAAGGACATGAAGCGACGCTGCTCATGCGTACATAGATCATCAACGAGGTTTGACGACTGTTCGCTTCTTCTCTGTAGCGAAGAGTCCCTCTGATGAAAGCGTCATCCCTGAAGACATTTAAATCATAGACCAATAAAACTTTACGATGGATGTCATTGATTTGTTGAACTAATGTACAGTACAGCGACCTCTCTTTCGAAGAACTCGTCCCATAAATCTTTGGAAATGAGACTGCTCTTCAAATTGAACAAAGACATCTCATAATAAGGTGGCGTTTTAGAAGTTTGGAGATTACGATCGCGAATGCAAATACGACTATCAAACAACACTGCAACTAATAGGCCTTATTATTTTGGATAACGAAAATTAGTATTGAACTGCTTGAGAATTTTAACGATAAGTGACATTATTTGTGAATTAAAATTAAAGAATTATTTATAAGTTAAATTCACGAAAACAGAGCTAAATTGGAACCGAACGAAGAGTATTTTTGGAAGTAAAGCATCATTTTTGCATATTAACATGAGCATATAAAATATTCATGGCGTCGTACAAAAAAATGCTTTCATACCTGCAATTGCACATATTATAGTCAATATATTACTACATACATTCATCATCATCATCGTCGTCGTCGTCATCATCATCATCATCAATCCTTGGGCTAATTGCCCGTGGGTGTCCAATGCAACTTCAACACACCTTCTCCAAGTCTTCCGGTCTTGCGCCTTCCTTGTCAACAAGCAAATTTCCTTCTCACCCCTCTTTGTGACATCGTCAACCCATTCCATACATGCATATTACACACTGCATACATATGTATAAATAAGCATACATTAATGCAAGCAGGCGTACTTGGATGCACGAACATGCACATAATTCCTCATTAGAGCAAACCTGACTCTACTGAGCAATCGGATGCAGTGTCTGTCGGTCATTCCGTGTGACTTTTAATGGTCCACCGTCTCCTTCCAAATGACAGGTTCCAGGTACAACACGGCGCATCATAAATGACTTAATACGAGCAAATTAGTAAAAAATCTTGCCACCAGAGAACAAAACGATCTTCGGGAACTGAATTATTCAGTTGGATTGAATCGTTTCAACTTCATGAAGACGGGACAACATAGTGCGACGGATATAGTTTTATTCGTAAGGGGACTCAGAGCTATACAGGCTTTTAATAAAATACGTCTTCAGGTTGCAGAAGTCTAAAGTTATAGCATGGAATTTAACTATGTATTTCTAGATCAATTTTTTTCTTATAATCATAACCATTACCAAATATTTGACAATTCATTAGTAAAGTAAACACGTTATGTACAGCAATTAAATACAGGTAAACGAATGACAACGAGGAAGGAGTCAAACCCTAAAAAGACCGTCGTCCCCCTAACAGGGTCACTCATTAGTACCATTACGTAGGTGATTGATGACGGTATCTCATCATTCTACCGCATATAAACATTTGTAAAGCGACTCAAGTAATCTTGATGTTTGACTACCTTAACGTGACTGAACTTCAACTTAATAAGTCACTGTTTAAGGACTCTGCGTCATAACAACGATGAGCAGCGTCGCCCTCCTTCTTTGCTCAGCTAGGAACTGGCACCACCAGAGCACTGGTCATGGTAAAGGGCAGAGGCACATAACCGTACCCAACTAATAGTTATAATGATAATAATAATAATAATAATAATAATAATAATAATAATAATAATAATAATAATAAAATCGATAATTTACATTGCGCCTTGACGCGGGATAAGCCTAAGAAAACGACTCTTAAGCTTTAACTTGAAGTCGGCCAATCTGCTGGCGGGTTTAAGACTATTCCAGCATCTGGGACCGACGACTGAGAACTCCAAACCCAACCTTATCCATCTGATCTCTTAGACATCAATGTTGGTGATTATATCGCAGGCTCCTCTAAGACCCAGCTACAGACTCGCGCTTCTACGGCCAGGTGCCCGATCGGCATTCAATCAGAATCCTTCAAAAGTCCATCCCTCCACCAACAGTGGCTTGGACTTTATATGGCGCCAAACTCCACCGCACTCTTCAGCTACAACTTCAGCGACTACTTTCTCGTCCACCAGAACCGCGACTACGTCCTCTCCAACGACGACAACGACTACGACGATGATGATGAAGAGAGTCGCTTGGACGTAGTCGTCTTCAAAGCGATGATCATCATCGGGGTGATGAGCGCAGCAGTGGTCGGCAACACCCTCGTTATAGTCAGCGTATGGCGCTTTGATAAGCTGCGGATCATGGCGAACGCCTTCATCGTGTCGCTGGCCTTCGCCGATCTCCTCGTAGCTCTTCTCGTTATGCCGTTCAGCGCCTCTCAGGAGATCGCCGGTCGCTGGCTCTTCGGTCGGGTCTTCTGCGACCTCTTCAATGCCAACGACGTCCTCTTCTCCACGGCTTCCCTTCTCCACCTCTGCTGCATCAGCATGGACCGCTACATCGCCATCACCGATCCATTCGGGTACGCCGACCGCATGACCCACCGCCGGGCGGCCGTCACCCTCGGCTGCGCATGGACCGCCTCTGCTCTCGTCTCCCACGTTCCCATCCATCTAGGATTGTACACCACCAAGCACCAGCAGGATAACTTCACCGACCAGGAGTGCTCGTTCCGCGTCAACCGCTTCTACGGAATCGTCTCATCCACGGTGTCCTTCTGGACGCCCGCCACCGTCATGGTCTTCACCTACGTGAAGATCTACCGAGAGGCGAGGAAACAAGAAAAGCAGATAGCAGCGGCCACCTACCCCGTCGGAGGCCGGCGCCCTCCAGGGGGAGTAGCGCCCCAAGACGCTCCTTCCACCCAGGTACACGACTCGGAGGCAGCCGAACGAGCGTCGAACGACCATCGTCTGACTCAGGAGAAACGGCAAATGAGACGAGAGCACAAGGCCGCCAAGACCCTTGGGATGGTGATGGGTGCCTTCCTCGTCTGCTGGCTGCCCTTCTTCACCTGGTACCTGACGAGCTCCCTCTGCCAGGAGAGCTGCGACACCCCGTCTGTCTACATATCGGCCCTGTTCTGGATCGGGTACGCCAACTCCGCCCTCAACCCGGTCATTTACGCCTGTTTTAATCGAGACTTCCGCTATGCCTTCAAGCGGCTGCTCGGCTACGATCGACGCCTGGCCTTCTGCTGCGACGGGGAGAGGGCGAATACAGAGAGGACCTGTCTGAAGACGAACAGTACTGAGCTGGACAACATCTCACCCAACCATCAGACTCACTGATTGGACCCCACGGAAGTATCAGACCCACGCAATTAGACAATAGGACGCATCTCTTATTCAGAGGCGGCGATCTCGTTTGACAGGTGGGTGGGACACCCACTGAGTGGGGTAGGAAATGTGGGGGGACACATGTATAACTTGTTCTCTTTCTGTAAAAGGTGGGGGACCTGTCCTCCTCAACCCCCCGGGATCGGCGGATCGCCACCCCTGCTCATATTCAACCACGTCATACGATAGCCTGTCAAATGCATCGTCATACTTATCGTTAGAACGGTTCAAGTTGTCTGAGATTTCTCGGCTGTTGGACCTAGATTTTGGAACTCACTCCCACTCCATCTCTTATCTCTTCCTCTCTCTCTCTCTCTCTCTCTCTCTCTCTCTCTCTCTCCTCTTCCTCTCCCCTTTCTCTCTGTCTCTTGTCTCTGTCTCTGTCTCTGTCTCTGTCTCTCTCTGTCTCCCCTCTTCCCCTCTTTTATCTGTATTTCTGCCTGTCTGTCTGTCTGTCTGTCTCTCTGTATCTGTATAAGTCCGTTATGCTCAATGTCTCTTTCAAAGTGTGTCTGTTCTGCTCAATATAACTTCCCATATCTGCCATGACTTCTATTGCAAAAGTGTTATTGAAATGCACAAGTCATCAAGCCTTGGTTGTCAATACAGAGCTTGAAAACCTGACTGACATTCAATTCTCAACGCAAATTGCTCTATTGCACATTGATTTTGTCATCTATAAAGCACACATCATAACAACAGATATTCTTGAAGTCCAACGATTGAACAAATGAGGAACTATATAGCGTCCATGCCAGCGAAATGAAGGTGTCTGAGCACGTCGTTTATTAGTAATATACTTTAGTATGCAGTGCTTATTGACAACTTGTTGCCACTATGCAAAACTATTAGCCTTGTTAACTTTTCGGGCCATTGACTGAATTTCATGAAAATAGACAAATTTAATATTGTTTCGTGTGTAAACACAATTTCGTTCAAGTCTCGTCTGCCCGGACAGGAAGTCACGTTTGATTCGCCGTTGGCCGCAACCCAATCACCGAAGCGTTATCATTGTAGTCATGTAGCATACGTATACCGCATTGCCATGTCTTACAGAGCAAAGTATCTTACTTATTAAGTTTTCCCTAACGTAACAGCTACAGTCGTTTATTTATTACCTTACTGAACCACTTTATTTCATACGAACCAAATCACACGCAGAAATATGTGTTTTTCGAAGCTTTCGATACAAACGTCTGTTTGCTATAATATTATGTGTGTCCGCTGTAAACCATCTTCAGTTTAACGAGACAACTTTATCGCTGCTCACCTGATTTACCTGGCAGTCAATGCACAACTGATTATCACTGAAAGCTCATGAACTGGGTTTAGGGAACACGTCTTTGATACATTCATTATGATATATATGTTGTCATTTATATCCATGCATTGTTATAATATATATATATTATATATATATATAATATATATATATAGTAGCATCATCTTTGATATATATATATATATGTGACATCACCCTTATATAATTTCATATATTTATATATATACGTAGTTTATAGTAAGCTACATATTATATGTATCAGGAGGGTCTGCATGCTATAGCATATTAGGTCATAAAACTGATGGAAAGTACCAGCCGTGATTGAGTGATAATTGCAACCCACACGATGCGCTGACGAGAGCATCTTAATGATCTAGCTTCGACAGACGTCCAGACAGGTTGATAACCAGATGCTGAAACAGAGGATGATGTATTACTGCACAATCTTACACAGGGACGCGGCAAGATAGAAAGGACCTTTAACTGGAAACATGCGCAGTGAATGGCTGATTGGAGGTTCTTTTGAAAATGCCGACTCACTATATTAGGAACAGAATATGTCTGCTGCCACCAAGTTGAATATACTCATTCTCAGAAGTGTTGCTGCACCCAAGTCCAGACACTTGTAATTGTAATTGTCAATGAATATTAATTTTCTGAAGCGCAATTTCGAGAGAGAATCTAATATTGTCTTGATGTTTCTTTTGCTGCTATGAGCTCACGCGTGTTGGCTCCCGTTGAATAGGGCTGCTGTATTGATTTCATTACGATTGCTTGTTGCCGAGTGTGTTGGAATAAAGATCTGAAATACATAAAAACGGTAAAGCTGTATAATAGGGATCTTGGAGGAGAATCGATGCGGTTAATTTTCAACTGAACTGACACGCACAGTCAGAAAACAGAGATCAATATCTTAAGTAATAGCTTATTTTTCACCCAGTAGGACAGTAAAACCTTTATTCGCTAAAAGGCGCGATAGATGTCGTCAATGTTTATAGTACAATACGCGCGTCAATTCTTCCTTCCTGTATTGTCTCTGTTCATCTTGGAATTGTTTTCTATTCTATTTTCTAACAATTGCCTTTGTCTCGGTTCAACCAGCATTTTCCTAATCGTAATCGTAATTGTAAACTCAACACTTACAAAGCGTCACTCGAAAGCCAAAACGCAGGGCAACCAACTCATTCACGAGCGCTGCGTAAGGTAATCAACTGCCTTAATATAGAGCACTTGTCAGATCGGTCAATCCTTGAGTTTACTGAATTACTGTCACTGAGACTTCACTAGTGTCTCGAGACTACCAACCATAGCGTGCGGATATTATTTTGCAATTTGGTAATGGGGTCGATAATCGCTCTTATGGAGATAATTTGTCAGAATTCCTCTCTAAGCAGACCTCAGGAAATATTTCAAATGGATGACGTTATTCGTACTCAACACGTATATATTTAAGTATGTAGGCCTATTTATGGATGTGTATATGTAGATAGGACTACTGTTATTTAGGCCTATGTATGCATAGTGCTCAAGAGAACCATTTGTGTCGCTAATCGGGCAATTTTTCATTTTCTATAGTCTCACCTTGAGAGGTAAACTATAGAGACAGAAACAGAGACAGGGAAACTGAGAGACAGAAACAGAGAAACTGAGAGACAGAAACAGAGACAGGGAAACTGAGAGACAGAGACAGAGAAACTGAGAGACAGAGACAGAGACAGGGAAACTGAGAGACAGAGACAGAGACAGGGAAACTGAGAGACAGAGACAGAGAAACTGAGAGACAGAGACAGAGACAGGGAAACTGAGAGACATAGACAGAGACAGAGAAACTGAGAGACAGAGACAGGGAAACTGAGAGACAGAGGCAGAGAAACTGAGAGACAGAGACAGAGACAGGGAAACTGAGAGACAGAGACAGAGAAACTGAGAGACAGAGACAGAGACAGGGAAACTGAGAGACATAGACAGAGACAGAGAAACTGAGAGACATAGACAGAGACAGGGAAACTGAGAGACAGAGACAGAGAAACTGAGAGACAGAGACAGGGAAACTGAGAGACAGAGACGGAGAAACTGAGAGACAGAGACAGAGACAGGGAAACTGAGAGACATAGACAGAGACAGAGAAACTGAGAGACAGAGACAGGGAAACTGAGAGACAGAGACAGAGACAGAGAAACTGAGAGACAGAGACAGAGATAGGGAAACTGAGAGACAGAGACAGAGACAGAGACAGGGAAACTGAGAGACAGAGACAGAGACAGGGAAACTCAGAGACAGAGACAGAGACAGGGAAACTGAGAGACAGAGACAGAGACAGAGAAACTGAGAGACAGAGACAGATACAGAGACAGGGAAACTGAGAGACAGAGACAGAGACAGGGAAACTGAGAGACAGAGACAGAGACAGGGAAACTGAGAGACAGAGACAGACACAGGGAAACTGAGAGACAGAGACAGGGAAACTCAGAGACAGAGACAGAGACAGGGAAACTGAGAGACAGAGACAGAGACAGAGACAGAGAAACTGAGAGACAGAGACAGATACAGAGACAGGGAAACTGAGAGACAGAGACAGAGACAGGGAAACTGAGAGACAAAGACAGAGACAGGGAAACTGAAAGACAGAGACAGAGACAGGGAAACTGAGAGACAGAGACAGAGACAGGGAAACTGAGAGACAGAGACAGAGACAGAGAAACTGAGAGACAGAGACAGATACAGAGACAGGCAAACTGAGAGACAGAGAACGTGAGGAGGGAGACTGTCTTGAGATGGACTCGCTTGGCGTCATAAAACTGTTTATTGCACCCAATGCGATTTCGCCAATAATTATAAAGACACCCTAACATAAATCACCCATCATTCCACTTTCTGTCCATACGTCCGTCCGTTCGACCGTCTGCCTGTCTGTGTGTCTGCATATTTTTTCATCGTCTGTCTGCCTATCTCTCTCTCTCTCTCTCTCTCTCTCTCTCTCTCTCTCTCTCTCTCTCTCTCTCTCTCTCTCTCTTTCTCTCTCTCTCTCTCTGTCTGCTAGCCTTCAATGCTTCTGATGCCAAGGATTCGAATAGACTGCCACCCTCACTTTGTAGCTCTCTTGCTTCTCTCAGAAAACGATTAAAAACTCAATACTCAATTACCAATACATATATATATACATATACATATATATTTATATTAAATATGGGTTAATATTCACCTGGTGGCTTATGATTCTCGATCTTGCTGGCGTTACACATTTCATAAATAAATAACCAGGTAAAAATTGCTCTGTTGTACGTCAGGTCATTCAAATGGATAGACGTGCATTTTTAAGTGCGCTACATAAATACAAGAACGCAGGTGTGCGCTGGCGCAAAGTCTCCGCTTGCGCCGAGAAAAAGCCGACGTGGGAGATTAGCAGGAGAGGGAGAAAATCGGACGAGATAGAGAATGTCCTATGACAGAGAGAATATTGGATGGAAGAGAGAAAATCTGACGCGAGAGAATATCGGATAACCAGACTAGAAAGAGAATATTGGACGAGAGACTCCACACAGTCAAGACGAGACGAAATCTCTTTCTGCGTAAATCTTCAAAACGATCGTCAAATGGGGGTAAGAGGGTGTGGGGACGCGCCATCCTCGTTGTCCCCAACTTTCAGACAGTCCCTTTGTGCCTTTCGCCGCCAGTTCCATTAAGACACATTGTCTTCGAGTACGTTTCGACGGTAAATGGTCGTCGCAGAGGTAACGGCAACGATAACTTCAAATCTTCTCTGTGAACTGCTAAAGGGAGCGTCTCGCTGGGCTCGCTCCCGTCAGCTCCATTCATCCGACGCGGTAATGGTTCGACCCGATTGATTTAGTGAAAGAGCAACTGTGCTGACCAATTGCAGTCCTCTTTCCCTGTTTTAAGTCCTTCTTGACGACCCGCGACCGTGAAGGGAAAGTCGCACCGAGTCTGGTACTGAGGAAAAGAGTACCTAGTGCGTGTATATGTGACACGATAAGGTGCTTTTTTGTGCGAAGCAGAATCATTGAAGTTTTTCGAGGTTGATAGGATCAATCCGTTACATGGAAATTGTACGGGCAAAATGAGTCTCCCTGCCGACGAGCCCAACGCTTGACTCATGGAAGCTGGCAGCCTGGTTGTAGGGTCCTGGTTGCTGCGTCCCCATCTGGCCATAGCCCTACTGGCCTAATCTAGCCTAGGCTCATGAGCCCTGAACGCAAGGGCCACCGGATCACCTCAGTATGGCCCCTAAGGGTCAGTGCAAATTTGTTCGACAAATTTCGACTGTGAAAATGATGTCTAGGAACAGCCAAAAATAATGTGGTCAATAATGTATTAGTTTCAGTTTAATCACACTGTGTGATAGCAAAGATCACTAGCATCGCCCTGCTTCTTTGTCCAGGCTTGGGACTGGCACTGTTACAGTGCAAACAGTGGCGCAGTTAATAATGTAACGTAATTTGCGAATTGTATACAGCGCCGCTCTCAGCAGTGGCAATTCAGCAGCGGACCCAGTGCGAGTACTCCGAGTGAAAGAATATAGATTCTGAGGGTTTGAGAATATGTATGGTACTACGTCACCTCTCCCAAACCCTGCGACTGTTCGTGTAGTCTAGCAGCGCCAGTCCCAAGCTTGGATAAAGGAGGAGGAAGGCTCTCATGATCATTTTGGTCACACAGCGCCGTAAAGCAGGGACTAATAGTATAACTAGAGCTCAAATACGTTATGCCAAAATAACCTAATATCGCTAAATTGCATCTACTTATACAGAAAATTTTTGGGCTTAAAAGAGGTGTGTAATTGGCAGAAGCAGTGTTATGCCAGCTCCGCTGACCTCCACCACTGCCCGCAATCTCCCAGTGCCAGTCCAAAGCCTTGGTACAGGAGGAGAGCCACGACATTCATCTTTGTCATGGCACAGTGTCGTTAAACAACTACTAACTGAGGAGGAAGACGTTAACAGCAAATACCCACCCACGTGAGAACTGCCAAAAAATAATTTCTGTCAGCGACAACGGCTTTTATTGTCAAAAGATTGTGTTAGACCGGATCCATGCAGCTCTAATTGTTTTGGTAGAATACAAATAATTATTTAAACTTAAATAGACAACAATGGTTCAGTGTAAACTATACAAGATGTTGCTAAACAGTGATTTTGATATCCATTGTACGCTTCCTTTAGACACCTTTAACAGGTAGATATATATATATTCGCACAATATGATTTCTAATGCAGTTGTCACAGAATCCACAATAATTACGAGGTTCTATAATTGACATGTAATTAATAACCAATTAAATAACATTGATACACACAATAAGAACGAGGCAATGAAAAGGGATTGGTCACACGCTGAGATGAGACTTACTACTAAGAACAGTCATAGAAGGAAAAATGAAGGGTAGGCGGACAAGAGGAAGACCAAGACAGATGATGCTTGACTGGATGACGACAGATGGATATGGCAAGCTTAAAGAAGAGGCCCAACAACGAGAGGAGTGGCGACATCGAATATTTGAACCTGCTAAAGAAGTAGAAAACTATAAGAAGAAGATTACTGGCATCGATGGTTCTTAAAACAAATGATTTTAGCAGACATCATACAATTTCTCTATAGACACCTTTAAGAAGATTATTCTGAAGATGTGTATGTAACTAGAGCCTGCATGTCATCAAACAGTGTCGTCAAACTGCAACCAACAACAACAGCACGACAATTTTCAAAGTCCGCCACTGTCTGGACACTTACAGTGCCAGTCCTAAGCCTGGACAAAGGAGGAGGGCGCGACGCAAATGATCTTTTTCATCACACAGCGTCGTTAAACTGCAACTACTACTACTATTTTGTTAAAATAACACAACCAGATGATACTAAACAGTTATTTTAACACACATTCCACGCTTTCTTTTGACGCCTTTAAGAAGGTTTTTTTTAAGCTATATACTCTCACATTTTTTCAATTTATGCATCTGCTCACGCCAAAATTTATTTTCGCTTCATCCAATGCAATCAGCCACGTACAACCTTCAAACGCCCTATGGTGGCACTACTTTCGGTGCTGACCTCCTGAATTAAGCCTGGGACCATCCATCCATCCGTCCATCCATCCATCCATTCATCCATCCATCCATCCATTCGTCCATACATACATACATACATACATACATACATACATACATACATCCAAACATCCATCCATCCATCCATCCATCCATTCACCCATCCATCCATCCATCCATTCGTCCATACATACATACATACATACATACATACATACATACATACATCCAAACATCCATCCATCCATCCATCCATTCACCCATCCATCCATCCATCCATCCATCCATCCATCCATCCATTCATTCATTCATTCACCCACCCACCCACCCACCCACATGTCCATCCATTCACCTACCCACCCACCCATATATCCATCCATTCACCCAATCATCCATTCACCCATCCATTAATCTATCCATCCATCCATCACCATACATCTGTGCATACAAGCTTGCCAACGCATTGCAGCAAATCAAAATATTGACATAACCCTATGACTCCGAACCTTACTACTCCGAGTGCGGTTTGGCCAATGTCAATGCCAATCATCTTGCCTAATCCCAATCACCGCAAGTCATGACGTGTGTCAATTTACTCGTTTTGAGATAGTCAGGTCGTCGAATCACAGCCCGTCAATGTCCATCAGAAGGAATATCTCTACGTCACATCATTGCATATCGATCGCACCGGATCCCGTCCGTTCATGAACGCAACACGACGAGAAACTGGAAATGGAATTCTCGCTATGAGAAAACAGTCGCGGTTGGCGCCAATAGGAATGAAATGCTTTTATTGATTTCCGATTTATGGTGCCCATTAACTATTTGACTGCTCCCCATTTCAGTGTTTATTGCGCTTCATTTCGGATTGAATTGTGCCCATTTTCGATACGACATCAACACATTTCCACTTTAATTGATGACGGTGTAAGTAAGTACTAAGGCGGCACAAAAATCGTTGATTGGAATGAATATCTGTTGCATTTGATAAGACAGCGGAAGCGATGCACGGCCGCGATATATTCTGCTCATTAAGAATTTCATTGCAACACATTATTTCGACTGGATGGGCGAAAGACGAATTGCGATAAAGACCAAGGGAACTCGTAAAGATAGAGACCTCGACATTAATTGCGGTGATTCGGGTTAGAACCCGACAATTAGAAGCCGACACCAGTTGGCATGGCAACGAGTTCCTGTGTATCTATATAGTGGATGCAGGGCAGATGGATGGAAGAGTGGAGGGTGAAGAAAGACAAGAGAAGTATGCAAAGGAACTGCACAGGAACAACGACGCCTCTTAATACCTATGGCCTATACACACATACTGAGACTCACCCATACCTACATCCACATCAATACACACCGTCAATTAATCAAACCTTCTAAATAAGCTGTAACTGAGATGGACTGCTATTCCACTCATCGTATATATATATATATATGAACTTATTCTCATATAACGTCAAGTTCATATATGTGTTATTTATATGAAATGAGACCCGCGGAATGGTATTAAGCTGAAAACACAATTAAAAATTTGTCGGCAAAGTGAACTAATGGTTTGGTTGCAAATTACAAGAGCAAATGAAGATAATGGAGAGTGTTGATTGGATAGACGAAAAGGGCTGGATCTGGAATATCTATTGAACAGGATGGTGCTCTCTATATTTATTCCATCAAGCTCTCCCTATTTATTCCATGAAGGAGCATTTTGCTTCTGCGTTGGAAACGTTTGGATTGTTTCAAGTTATTGTCATGAAATTTTTTTTTAATGCACTGATTTTCATCTCGTGGAATGCACAATGAGTGTAATAGTTATACGTTCTCCAATATTCTGCTTCAACCTGCTATATAGTTTTAAGTACTTTTACGTTATCAGTTACTTTATTTATATTTCTAACAAAATTTACATGTAAAATTCTGGATATCTGTTTTATTCAGAGGGGGTAAGAACTTTGTGATCTCATACTTGACGGGAGCTCACGGCATTTGCGACGACGTGTGACGAAGGAGGAGGGGTCAAAAATCGTCCAAAATTGCGTGACGTCATTTATGGACGACCTCTAATATGTATATATGCAGGTTGACCCACGTACCAACGTAACCATCTGTAATCAAAACCGATAGGACTCTTCCAACTGTATTTTAGAGTGTATACCTGGATATGAGCATTCAGACATTCGTTGTTCTAAAAAATTCAATATCTGCAATGATTAGCCTATATTCGTATGCGACTGCATGCATGGAGCCTTACTTGCCGTTTTCTATTTGTCAAGATTACGCTGGTGAGCGTTAACTAAAGAAATAAAGCTGGCGATTGGGCGTAAACTTACTCCGGAAACGCGAATAAACGAGTTGCGGCAATTGCCGCAGATCAGAATTCAACAGAGCAGGCAAGAATTTATTGAGAATATCTGCGCGAAGGACGGTCTATAACGTATGCTCTCGAAAGGAGGATTTCTGGCTAAATACAATTAATGGCCTTCAGAAAATAATCGTGCAAATGCCGCACGTATCTGATCGGCTACCTATGTTTACACGACGTTGGCTAAATTTATGGCTACGTCACCACTCACCAGCATACGTCAGCAGGGCAAGATGGCGTCCTAAAATGAGGCAGCCGTTCAGGCTCCGATCTTTGACGAAAATATATTAAGCCTGAGGTCATGACGGCTAATGGGAGGCTGATGCGTTGACATGTATGAATTGCACCTAATTCAAATAAGATTGGTTTCTTAGGATGGAGATTTACGGCTTCCGAAGAGCTCTAAATCCGGGCGATCAATCGCCGTGATGCGACTTGTTGCGTAGCGGCACAGCCTGGGTTGCGTATTTTGGTCGACGTTGCTTCGAAGCCGATAAGTTCGATGCTGCACAACTACGTGTTTTAGGCTAAGAATGGTTTTTGGTGTCATCTTCACGAAATATTTGTATGTCCTCATTGCAATATTTTTCAGTGGCATTTATCTCCTTTCATTGTTCCACGAAGCATTGACTTTATATGCAGATCGACAGCATAATGTGACCTTCCGCTCATGCTATAATAATTATTGTAATAGCTATTTTATACTTATCTTCATTTAATAAAATAGACGGACATATCGAATCGAGTTAGGCCTACAAGAAAGAAATTGACAAATTCATCAGAATAAGAGTAGGTTCAACGTTTCACCCTGTCACCAGAACATATCATAATTTATGGGGTGCAATCACTGATGAAAAGGCCTATTGGACCATTCGTTACAAAGACTATCGTCTGTATGTTGTCATTTGTCAAGTATTCTCGTGTATTAAATTTCGATCGTCTTTTGTCAGAAGTTGGAAAGAGTGTGGCATGGGGCGCATGTTGTAATAGGTCTGGCGCTTAATTCCTTGAATAAATGTCGACATAACCTGTGATATAAAATTCTGAGTCCTTTCCCCAACGCTGAAGCACCATAATTTTTTTCGAGTGCAGTTTTATTGTTAGGTTGGGAGCCTCTCTGACGAATCGGTCCTGAAGCGACGCTTGATATTTATTTTATTACAGTAAAACTATAACTCAATGATTATATATAACTATTATGGAACAAGTGTACACTTGGGAGTACTTTTAGACATTGCGGCCTCACTACACTTTGCACTCGCTTCACCTCCTCCCTCGCGGCGATCTAAAGCGCTTTCCATATCAAGCGCATTGATTTTAGAATCAGTTGGTTCTTATGTCATCGCTAGCAGACGTGGAATGACTGTTGATTGGGCTTCAAGTTGTTGTACATGCGCTGTGTGTAATCGGAGCAATTTCATATTCTATGCTGGAAACATAAGAAGTCATTTGGACAACCAATAAACTACTGTATAAAGATTATCGAAATGACCCAATCCGCTTAATATCATATCTGTCAATTTATCATTTCAATATTTTACACACTTCGGCATCAAACATGGCCTGAGAATGTAAAACTCGGGTAAAAAATCCAAGGGTGTTATTGTGAATAAAGTATTGCCAAACAGCCCAAAGCATTAAAGGAATGATATTCTATTATATAGTTATCCAAAATTTCCTTTAAAATTATACAAAACTCAAATAGCACAATGACATATTTTAATAAAGGCATTGCATAAAATGATAAAAGTATATAGTGCCTGAAGTAGTCTGAAGAGTAACAGGATCTAATAGAGCTATATCGGTCATTGCATCAACACATTCCAGTCAATTCTTTTGCAAGGTGACCTTCCATATTTCCTAGAATTAAACAAACACAGACATTATTACAGATGTATAGTTAACTTAAGTTAAGCCTGAAATTGTAACTTCTTTATGAAAAATATTCAAATTATTCAAAATATTCAAACTATCTTACATTATGCAGAAAAACAGTGCTGCTGTGGACTACAATAAAGTTTTATGATACAAAGAGAGGAAAGACCCAGAATCAGAAACAGACTTTTTTAAATGTTAATACCTGTGAAAATGATATTAAAACCAAACTTATTAGAACATTATTTTTAAATGTAAATACCTGTAAAAATGATATTAAAACCAAACTTATTAGAATAGTATTTTAAAATGTAAATACCCGTAAAAATGATAATACAACCAAACTAATTAGAATATTATTTTTAAATGTAAATACCTGGAAAAATAATATTAAAACCAAAATTATTAGAATATTAGATAAATTTCAATGGTTTCTGATATGCTTCTAAAATACGCTGCTCTCTCTTACAAACAAATCTTCTCGATGTAGCCCTGAGTAAAGCAAGGTTCTGGTGTGTCATTGGGTTGCATTTTACCCCGGCACATTAGAAGTTCATCATCATAAGCATTAGAAGTTACTAATTACAATTACACAAATTATTGCCTAAATAATGGTAAGTTCTAAAGAACTAAAAGTCACAATGGAGTAACGACTAAAAAAAATGCAAATTCCACTCACTAAATATTGAGTCCTGTTGTACTCGAAATACTGAGGAATAGTCGGTACAGTTTCCGCCACAAACTTTTCTCCAGCCAATCCAGTCAAGCCGCAAAGGTAGGTCATGCAATCTTGAAAATGTTCATATGCGGGACAAGCAACGTTGAGATCCTCAAGTGTGAAATTAAGTCTAGAAAATATACACCAAGTTTTGTATTTGAATTTCAAAAGGAACAAACTTCCTTTAATTCAAACAGAACAAGACAAGTATTGGAACCAATTAAAGAAATTATACAACATAACTGTCAGAACTTGGCAAAAAATCAAGTGACATCACTTTCGGTATTGTCCCAATTATTTACCAGAGTAAAAACGACCACATAACTAAGTAAATTAGCACAGAATTACTAACTAAACCATGCTCACCTTTTCTCAATGGACATATACAGGGTCTTGCATCGGGTTGAATTTCGCATGATATGGTAAACTGCTCTGAAGAAGCCATCTGTTGCATCATCACTGTAGACCACTATATCCAAATGCACACGGACAAATTATTTTAACATCTATAACTACATACAACCACTTATGCATAATATGGGAGACTCATTAAATAATTATCATAAAATGCTCCAATCTAATGTCAAACTTAAATAAACTGTGGAAAATGAGCTTTTCATATTGTAATTGGTAACTTATATAGTGCTGCTCACAGCACTGGCCATTCAGTAATGCTCCCAGTGCGAGTTCAAAATATTGGTTTTGAGGATAGAGACAAGAGCGCTAAACACGTTTCTGGTGCATAAGCACATAATTATCTGAACATCTGTGCAATTCTTTTTAGCAATAATCAATGGAACTATTCAACAGACCCAGAAAAGGTGCAGATGTTCATAGCTACATAATAACTGTCCGCAGTATTGATCGTTAAAATGCATGCACGTATGTATGCATAGTGACATTTAATATAACACATTTTCAGTTACAAAAAATGAATAGGTTCACAAGTTTTCAAACTACCATCCGAGGCCATGAGTATGTCAACTGCATTTAAATCCACGACAGTTTCAGCAATGTTGGCCTGAATGTCCTCCATTGAACTTTTGCAGCATGGCAAGTTAGGAGCAGAAGTGTTCGTAGTAGATGTATCACAGGCAATATTTTGATCAACACCTAGAAATTAAACAATTAACATGCATCACACACACACACACACACACACACACACACACAAAATCCAACCAATCAGGCAATCACCAATCAGATGTAAAAATGTCTTTGGACCATCAACTTACTAAACTCTCATTCCAAATCAGAAACTGCATTTAAACTATCATATATGCCTTTCTCTTTCTTACCATCCAGCACTTCACTCTCGTTTGACCTCTCTGAACTCTGAGCTGCTAACACAGAACAAGATTGCTATTCGTTAAATAGCTTTTGTGTGCAGATGGCAGCAAATTGGTTAGTGCTTGGCCTGCAACGCGGAAAGTATGGGTTCAATCCTCCACCCTGGCAGTCAGTGTATAGTGACCTTTAGCAAGTCATGAACTCACAATTTCACAGTACCATCGTTGTTCTGCCGCATGTCTGTGCGCACTTCTGAACTTTGTAAGGAGGGTCAGCCATCAAATACATTTGCACTGTGTCAAATGCAGCCTTATATTGTATCATAAGGGGACCTGGAATAGTGGAGGGAACACTGGGATGCAGAGCTGAAGAACCGAGTTCGCTTGTCGTATCTCCCTTAAGGTTGACTAGACCTTCTTTCCCTAGGCAGCAGCATTTGTTAAAATGAGATGTATAACTTAACCCCTTTAGTGGTTGTCCCGATTATAGTCGTCTTTAACAACAGACCTCTACACGGCATGTATGCATACATATATATACATACGTATATATACATGCATACATGTGTGTATGTATATCTATATATACATACATATATACATACACACATACATAAAATTTATCTGCCAAATAAAGGTAGGTTTTAAAAATTTTAATACCCAGTATAGGGGTTAATGGACGCCCTGCATGACAGCCAACAGCTAAATTCGACTCCTGTAATAACTAGTCATCATTCGTTCATGCTGTACCTCTAATTGTACAGCGGTTCACGAGTCTGAAATCAAAAGAAAATTATAATAACAAGTATAATAATAATCATTGCAAACCTGAAAGACAGCAAAACAAGAACCTTGGCAATTTACCAATGTTAAAAGAATCCCAGTTCAGCTTCTGCACACGCACTCGTCTATTTGACTCGGTGTTACGAGAACCTGAATCCTTCTCAATAAATCTTGTTGCGTTTAAGAGATGTTCATTTAAAGCTACGTTGTTTGAACAGGCAGTAAGGACATCATCATTGACATCTGAAAATCAGACAAAGGTAATGACATTAGGATTATGACAATTTCATAATTATTACTATTACTACAACTATTATTATTAATATTATTAGCCAACCTATAATACAATTGTAATTATTAAATTATTATTATAATCATTCCAATTATATGTATCACCATAAATAATATGAAATTCTAAATATGATCCTGCACATAATGAGTGCTCACAAAACACTGTTTATAAGACATCACCACCACCACCACCACCACCACCACCACCACCACCACCACCACCACCACCACCACCACCACCACCACCACCACCACCACCACCACCACCACCACCACCACCACCACCACCACCACCACCACCACCACCACCACCACCACCACCACCACCACCACCACCACCACCACCACCACCACCACCACCACCACCACCACCACCACCACCACCACCACCACCACCACCACCACCACCACCACCACCACCACCACCACCACCACCACCACCACCACCACCACCACCACCACCACCACCACCACCACCACCACCACCACCACCACCACCACCTGTTGGAAGGCAGGTGCCAAGAGTTACTGTAGAAAGTAATTACTAGTAATAGATTACCAATTACATTACTCTGTCAGACCCCTGCTCGCAGAATGAACCGTTACTTAATCATTTTAATCTGGCAAAGCAATACAGACCTGTGGCAAAGACTTCCTTGGCAAACATGGCAGTCACAATGCTGGCCAGTCCAACCCCAGCTCCCAGTTCCAAGACTGGCAAACATGGCAGTCACAATGCTGGCCAGTCCAACCCCAGCTCCCAGTTCCAAGACAACTTTCTCATCAAAGGCCTTTCTGTTGTCGATGAGAAAATCGCACAAAATCATGCATCCCGGCCAAACCTGCCACAAATAAAAATTAATAATTAGGATTGGTTACATAATTCTGCTGAACAGTTAGTAAACAGCTCCACCTCAGACCACCTAAGTCAGCGTTTCCCAAACTATTTTTGGGACGTGGAACCCATTTGATCATAAACATTTGGGACAGAACTCCATTTAAAATAAAACACATTATGTTGTATGTACAAACGCTTGAGTATGCAGAAAACAATAGGTTTATGCCGAGATTAAATTAATAATAACACAAACATCGATGAAAAGGACATTTGAATTCACTTTCATATAAAGTAATACACAGATGTTTAGCAAAAATCCTGCATTTGTTCACACTGAAAGTTTATCACAGAACCCTTGTCTTCACCTCACGGAACCCTGTGGTTCCACGGAACAGTTTGGGAAATGCTGATCTAAGTAATTCGCAGCCCGACCCAATCCAGTATGAAGGAATATGGTTCCGCAGCGGGTCCCCGTAGGCTTGAGACCCACATGCATAAAAGAACGCAACAAAAACGACGCAATGAATTTCCTCACTAAATTATAAGTTAACTGACCAAAGAACATCAGAGACGACTTGCATTGGATAAGACCAAGGAGTAAGTCAGGATTCTTCTATATAAATAATAGCATTTTTATTTGAACTATGCAAGAAACAGTTCATCCAGACACTAGCTTCAATCACATTACTCTGATAACAATCCTGATGATCAATTACATGGTCAAGCAAGCAAGTAATTAACCTCAAGTATTTGTATCCAGCATGCTAATTATCGATATCAAATTGTACACAGCCAAATCTTCGAATAGAGTTGTCACTATTATTACCATTAATATCATTACATTTTTACCGAGTGCAATGTCTCTAAGTCAATCGCTAGGTGAAGAGCTGTTAGATATCCAACGTTTGAAGTAATTGAGTTATGAGCATTTCTTAAAAGGTAGAGAAAGGGACAAAGAGTTTGAGCATCTACAATTGAATCTTCATTTCTGTCGACAGTACCTGTAGCCCGACATCTGGCAGATGTGTTGACATTGCATGTTCTAAAAAATTAACAGCATCACACAGTAATTCACCAGAAAGTCATTATATGAAAAGTGTGGCTCAGCACTAGTCAATTAGGATTGCAATGTATCTGTAAATTTATATAGTGGCAATTGCAGTACTACACCAACCAGAAGCGAGAGACTCCAACAAAATAAGGCTTTCCTCAAGCAGCGAAAGGAAGCTCTCAGCTAGATGCAATGAGCGAGTTATAGGAAAAAAAGTAGGTCTCTGCAGAAGATTTTGTCAAGACAGCCTTGCCCTAGAACAAAACTTTTAATCAGTCTTGAAAGCGAGCGCAGAGGTCGAAGTGAGGCAACCGAGTTTGGCAGGTGGATGAGATCACAGAGATAATTAGTGTCTAAAATAAGTAATTTATAATTATGACAATTAGCCATATGAAAGAGTTTATATCAGAGATAGGAGAATAAGTCCCAAGGTACCTATATACACGACCTCAAAAGGAGTGCTCTGTCGCCTTGGCAAAACGAGATCACCATCCTCATCTAAAAGTGCAGAATGTCCAGAAGAACTCACTTCGTCATGAGCATCCTCTTCTGACGATGTTACGTCACGAAACAGAAATCGAGACCTGAAAACTGAAACGTGAAGCAAATCAGTCAAATACTTAATTAGTAAATTCCACCAGTAATCAACCAATCAAATGACCAGCAATGTAATGAAACAATGGAAGCAACTGGACACACAGGTGTTCTTAAAGAATGTAGGTGGACAATCAAATAGCTATCAGACAATGTATTAATTTATTACTATTGTAATATTATGTCATAAGTACAAAATAATCTTCATTTCAACCAATTGCATATTTATTATGTATTATTATTTATTTATGAAATTTGTAATTTAAACAATGCTGCCAGAGAAAGAAGAACCTAAGGGGAAGTGAGAACACAACACATATATCTTACAATGTAGCGTAATTATCATAGTCACCTGGATATATTCCTACGTTACGATTAAGTACTTTGTGGATTCGATCCTGTTCTGTCAAGAACAAATGGACATCTGAAACAACTTCTTCGTCTGGTTCCATTTGGATGACAACCTGTCACATTCTGCAGAATGGATGATCAAAACCTGCAATTTACATATGAACATCTGGTCACCAACAGTTCACATTCAGCCTCTCAACAACATTAGCTCATTGTACCTTTTGCTCGCACAACCATGGCACAGTCCAGGGCGTTCGCCATCGCTGGCCTAACAGCATGGAATAGTCTCCTTTCGGCCATTCACTCCCTTCCTAGGTTACCCTCGGATGCATTTCATCAACATCTCAAAACTGTTCTTCTTGTTTGGGCCTGGATCGGGAGCGCCTCTGAGTAGTGATCTTGAAGGGGCACTATGTTAAATGAATAGATAGGTTAGATTAGATTAGAGACTAAGTCATCCCAAAGCTGCAAATTGTCCAATGATCTTTGAACAATCCAAACTAAATGCAATAATGACTGATGACTACACATTCAAATACTCTGTCTTGTTCCTGCGACTGCCATTCCAAATCCATCATTCACTTCTCCTTGCCACTCTCCCTAATTGCTAGATCATAAGTAGTAATTAAACATAACCTAGATAGTACATCATAAATTACAAACAGTGGTGAAACTATATTTTAGCCTATTTAATTAAAGCTCTCGTATTTTAACAAAAATAGCATACCTAATTACTCCTTTGGTAATTTGTCAATAAATTCGCCAATTGCTGAATATGGTTTGAGCGTCAATCCAACTTTGACTAACACCAGACATTATCCAAATAAACCACCTCCTAGTTATGTAGAATACTATCCCCTGTAATGTCACAAAAATTCCTAATCACCAATACGCGTCATGATGGTCGGTTAGAGTAAGGTTTGGCATCGTGTGGGTTAGTTACGTTACGGTTAGTGTCGCTTTTTAGGCATATGCGAAGGGCGATAGAACTAATCCCTCCGAGCGTTGAATGGCCGAAATTTCGGCCGCAGAAGCGCCACGCAATATTTAAATATGCAATTACCCACTCTTGTATGGTCAATAAAAGGTGAAAATGCAATTTAAACAAAACTCTCTCAAGCATCATATCTGACGACGGCCAATATAATGAATCTCCAACCTTCAAAAGAACTTAATTACAATAACGCAACAAGTAACATCAATTTATCTTGAAATAGCTGAGCGATAACACGCGAAAGAACGCCATTACGATAAAAAAAATCATCACTATGGCATAGAGGAAATGATATACAACTTACACTTGAAACCGGTTTCATTAAAAAATTCACACGATGAGCACTCGACATGTTATAAACAATCAAACCGCAAATATTTTGAAAAACAAATCTGATAGCAAATCGGAGCACTTTAAAGGTACAAAAGATATTAAGCACAAACTAAGTACTTAGCAATTATTCGATTATTGTCATTCCATTTTTCACAACATCGAATCTACCCAACTAAAACGTCTGCTAGCCTACGTGCCCAAAAGCAACACGCCCGAGTTATCACCAGAACGCCCAAGCACCATCGCATCACTTCCATCTTCAAATCATTCCACTGGCCAAAAACCCTACTTGAATGAAATCATTAGCCTGCAATTCCATGCAATACCCCTAGATTAATGTTTAATTATAATTATCTTAGCGAACTCTTCGCCGCAATCGGGGTAACTTTACCCGATTATCTGTTTTTCTCGATCCCACACTGCACCACGCAGTCCGTGGGATTTCAAAGTCCAGTTTTCAGAAGGTCAGAGGAGGCAGAGTAGCCTAGCTGTTAAGGCGGGTGTCGTTTTGGTCGAGGATTGAAAAGTGGACGATCAAGAGCCTGTGTAAGAGTTCTGGAAAAGGCGAGACTTAAGTTTCGAATATAGAAGCCCATAGGGGTGATAGATAGAGGAGCCTGTGACATATAACATTCGATGGCGGTAGCACTGTTCAAGCAAGAACAAGTGTTTGAGTTGCTACTTGTTAAATGCGTGTGTTTAAAATAAACTTGAATTGCATCTTTTTGAGTGCAGGTTTACGAAGCATCTGAGGAACCACACTTCTCATTTTAGTTTTTAATTGCTTATTTAGCCCCCGTAGAGGCGATCAGAAATTGCGCTTGCCGCCCATATTTCAGAGCGACAGCGCGGGGTATTGGGTATAGTTTTCAACTAGCAATAACCACGCCTCGGATGAACCTCATCGGCTATAGTACTGCCACTGCGCAAAGCTAATTAACCTTACAGGATGACCGGTATAAGAAATACCAAGCGTGCCGAAATACGGGTGTTCAATCAATTATCCAATTTTCGTTCAATAAAACCAATTCTCTTTATCGTACTCATACGAAGTAGAACACGGATTTATTTTATATCACCAGGTGTTGAGTTACATTAAAAGAGAAGCTTTAACTCGTTTTAAAGACATAAATTAGACACTTCTAGCACAGTGGATGTATGTTATAAATAAACTCGCCAGATGACGCACTGACTGTAAGCAAACTGCACGTGGCCAGACTTGCTCATTCAAGAAAGATAACAAACGACTTCCTTCGACCAGTTTTTTTCTAATATTTTGTTTAGTATAACAACTTTAATATACTTTTATTTCCACACACAATTAAAATAGAATATAAGCAAAAGCATTTGAGAAGTTGCGGGAACTCAAGCACATTTATCATCACATCCTCTGGATTGTTCAAGAAAAATTCTTATTGCACATAGTACGATTGTCTAGATCCTAGGCCTATGTGTAGGTCAAAGTTGAAATATATAGGTCAAAATAAATTACCTCCGAGGCTTTAAACAGGATTTAGTGAAGCATGTCTGACCACATTGTTGGCGGATAAACAGTCGAAAATTTGCATAAACAACGCGTGGAATAAAAGATACGAGAAAAGCAAATCAAAATAGTTCTGATTTCTGTCGTTTGCATGACAAATAACAGCGACTTATCTATTTAGGGCTCCTCCGATAGCAAGTCAGCCCAGACGAGCCCAACCACCTTTCCGGTGTTTTGGTTGTTATGCGAGAACCTTCTAAATGCAAAGGTTATAAACTGCGGTTGTTCAAACTCTACGCACACACGTTAACAACAGACCATAGCGTCCAAGAGCATTGACGCTCACCCGCCGGGAAAATTCCTCTGACCAGCGGTAAGGTTTTCGACGAGTTTCGAAGTGATCAATCTCGCAGTAAACCGATAGTTAACGACCCAGATTTCGACTCGATATTATCAATCAATCGATCATGGTGTTCGGTGTGGAGTTCGCCCCAATCTTGTCCACCCCCATCGAGCGTCGCTTCCAGACCATGGCGGTCCTCGCTTACATCCTCTTGTGCGTCCTCTCTCCTCTTATCTGCCCCGTCATCTTCGTCTATCTCCTAACGACGAGACTGGCGCCGTTAGCGGTGGGTTACGCCGGATGGGTGTGCTACGACGTTCTTATCAAGAAGACTTCCAGCAGAGGCGGAAGGGCCGCTGATTGGATGCGGCGCGGGCGGATGTGGTTCCACTTCAAAAACTTTTTTCCAATATCCCTCGTCAAGACTGCGGAGCTCGATCCGGGGAAGAACTACCTGTTTGGATACCATCCGCACGGGATCATTGGGTGCGGGGCGTTTGCTAACTTCGCAACGGAAGCCACGGATTTCAGTGGAATCTTTCCTGGAATCAGACCACATCTGTTGACGCTGAAACCCAACTTCCGGATCCCGCTGATTAGAGGTCTACTGCTCTGGAGTGGTAGGTTGCGTTGTCCACCGGTAAACGGAAACGTAATCGATCTCATAAGTAATGCACCGATCATTTGGCCTTTGACCACATACAGTGGGCACTTAATTGCTCCCTTGGTTTCAAATAAAGGCGTCTGAACTTTATTCTAGCATTTGTAAGCTTGCCTGGTGACTTGTACAAGAGGATCCATTCTACACCGAGATAAAAAAATACAGGGTAACGAGTTCATCCGCGTGTATTAATTAGTTATGGGGTGCAATATAGGCTACAGGTAATGGGAACCGTATATATGAACATATTTGGGACATATATATATATATATATATATAAATATATAAATGAACATCTAGTATGTGTTCATGTGGATACTATGTGTTCATGTGGATATTCGACCGTATTCCCATTCAGGCTCTCGTGTGTCACTTAAAGGAGTAGGGACGAGCCAATAGGAATGTTGCTTTCGAAGTTCCGAACTAACAAAATGATATAATGACATCAAGGTTATGCCCAATGCGGTTGCTATGCCTCTGCAGAAATTTGTGTGGGCCCCCATGCACGAGCCAGCTCATATTAAGTGAATTAAACAGCTGAATCGATTTTAATGTTGCTATGGTTTCTGTACAGGTGTTTGTGACGTCAGTCGGGAGAGCATAGAATGGATTCTGACAAAACAGGGAACCGGAAATGCCGCCATCATTGTGGTCGGCGGAGCAGAGGAGGCGCTCGAAGCGAATCCTGGAAATTACAACATAATGCTTAAGAAGAGAAAGGGATTCATAAAGATGGCAATTCGAACAGGGTCTGTGAGTGTGTTCACCTGTTGGAATTGTTGAGAGTCGCCATGATAATATTCACAAATTTTGATGCAGATTCAAGAGAAGTCACAGAAGGTAAAAGGTCCAGAGCATCATTCACGGTTAATAACCAGGGACGTCAATATCACCTCTGAGAGATGGTTCATGACCAGGGACGTCAATGCTCCCTCTGAGTGATCGAGGCAAACCTCTGTCCCCAGTGCCAGGAAGTTAAGATATTCCCTCCAAGACTCAGAAAATGTTTTCTCCTACCTGAAATTGGAGGCATTTGCCTCTGCACCCCTCTATCTAGACGCCCATGTCCATGACTAAGCTGATTCCTTGTGGGTGGCTTTAGATAAGCGCTTTGGAAATTTGGTTATTACAAATACGTTCTGTAGGTGTTGGAGAAGAAAAAGAGGTGGAGAAGGAGGATGCTTTAGCTTAGAAAAATGAGGTTGCTTGCAGATCATTATTATCTTGGCTTTGCTGAAGCCAGCTTGATTAAAGGCGTCATATAGATGTGCATTTGCAGTTACCAAAAAATTACAATTATTGGTGCGTTAATAATTTGAATTACTAGATATGACAATGTAAGAATCTTTGGGCGCATTCTTGCAGGGCGTACCTGGTGCCCGTCTTCAGTTTCGGGGAGAACGATCTGTTCGTTCAGGCCAAAAACCCACACGGATCGTATCTTCGATCATTCCAGGAAACGTTTAAAAAGGTCGTTGGCTTTTCTCCTCCTCTCTTCCACGGTCGTGGGATTTTCAACTACACGTTCGGGCTGCTTCCATTTCGACGACCTGTCCATACAGTCAGTGAGTGGAAAGTTTTTGTGCTATTTGTAAGAAATCATCACATGAGGTTTTTGTCTGCGAATTGTGTACGGCCTAGAGTAGAGACGTTGTGTGCCAGGTATCTCAAATTTATATATATATATATGCTTGTATAAATATATGTGCTTGAAGATGCTTGTTTATCCCAAGATGGTCAGTAAAAACGAGTTCGAATGAATCACTTGGAATCTGCCTCTACTCCACTTCCTCCTCTCCAACTCTGACTTCTCCTCCATCCCTTCTTCATTCATACCTCATACTTCATTCATTTTTTTATGATTTAGTTAATCCCATTGAGTTTGCCATCCAATTATCTGTGTTAAGTTGATTATTTTGTGTGAATTTTATATTTAAAAATGTAATATTTATATTTTCATAGATAAGAGTATAATTTGCTATTAGTTTTGAGTCTTTTGACAGTTGTTATTGATGTTGAAGTGTTATTAATGGCTATGCTTTGCAGTCGGTCAGCCAATTGAAGTTGAAAAGATCATCGATCCTGATCAGTCAACTATCGACGGTATTCACCAACAGTACATGAGCGCCCTCAGTGAACTCTTCGATCAACACAAAGAACAATATGGCGTCGACAAGAATCTAACCCTCAACTTTATCTAATGTTTCATGTTTAGTAGCGTTGAGAAGGAAGTCGATACGAATTGAGTAGGTGCTATCATGCTGTAAAATAAAAAATTGTGGTCAGACAGTAATATCGTTTTATACCTTATTTATCTCTACTTTTTCAAGATTTTTGATGTTTGCTCTGCTATAAATTAAATAACGTGGACATTATATGAATATCTTCGATGTGTCTTCCAACAATATTCAACTCCCTATAGAGCCAAGGTATACAGAGTAATTTCCTTCCCGTTCCCATCTAAATCTCGAGATCCTCCTCAGTATTCTTCATGACATTCGTCTTTGCCAAGTCGATCGGCCTGCCATATTCGCCTGATGCACTTTCAAAGTCTTTCATGAGTTCTTATAGTTTTTCCAGTTGAACACTGTCCTAAGTTGTTGGTTGACGGTAGTTTTTTCATCAGCCTTAAATCCCCGGCGGAACCGTGTTAGTGACCACCGCAGGAACCGTATTAGTGACCATCGCAGGAACCGTATTAGTGACCATCGCATCACTTGTTCTGCTAGAATGTTAAACAGACATTTGGAGACACTTAGAATGTTGAAAAGGCATCCCTGGTGAACTTTTATCGATGGTAGGCCTATATCTGATGGCCACGGTAAAGAAGTTCGAGAAGAAAATTGTATCAGTTTCGGGGAGAACGATCTGTTCGTTCAGGCCAAAAACCCAGAAATACAAATTTCTCAAGAAGGGTACGTGATAGGATAATTTCAAGGTGATTTTCGTGATCAGCAGCAAAAACAATATAATAGACACCCAACATTCTCAAGGAAACAAAATCACTGTTGTCCAGTGTTATTCACGAGTCACCCAATTATTGGGAAAAGACAACAACAGACAAATATCGGGGCTCGGAGGACTTCGACATGTGACATAGTTTACGATAACAGTCCAAACTGACTTATGGTTTTTCAAGGTTCAACATATAGGCCCATGCATGATTTATTGATAAATTTCGAAGGCTTGACTTATTTATGATCACGTACTTAATGCATGTGACCAATCAGAGGTGTAACAAGGTTTCGAAAAGTGGGGAGCGTAATTCAAAAATTATTGGGCAAAGCGCAAAAATTTTTTTGCCTCCCCATTTTTGAATTCCTAAAAATTTGAAAAAAGGGGGACACACATTATCTTAACAAAAGTCATCTTAAAAAGCCATTGGAGAAACATAAAAGAGAACCGATTTGGGCGGCACATGGGGGGCAATGAGCACTAAAAATGGGGGCTTTGCCCCCTCCCCATCCCCGTTTTGAAACTGGGAGTGGGGCCGGTGCCCCCTGCCTCCCGCTTGTTACACCTCTGTGAAAGACACGAGAAAAGTTGATCAGCAGTTGATCGAGACGTGTCGTTACTTGCCGCTGTTCAGGCGTTGCGCGCATGTTAACAATAGACCATAGTTTCGTAGAGCACTGGCGCCCTTCATTCCTTTAGACATTTTGTTGGAACTGCGCTAGAGCATTAGGAAAGTTTTTAGGTAATCACAGTCGCAGTAAACCGAACACTATAGACCTACATTGCGACTTCAGCAGTCAATGATCCGTCATGGCGTCCGTGTCGTATATCAGAATTTGCGAAGTGCCTCTAACAGTACAAGGTATTCAGAGACGCTGTTTCCGTTTCGGCAGCGTGGGAATAAGAAAGTCTTCCAGTAGCGGAGGGATGAAGATGGAATCTAGACCAAACTCTTACTTCGGATTGAAGGTGGTGGCAATTCGCCCCATGAAGAATCTTCCACTATGGCAAATTCACCGGTTGGGGCTATGGCAGTCCTTTATCGGAGGACAGAGATGCAAAAGGGATCTTTGGACTGAAAACAGAGGGAAGAGACGTGGGGAACAGGAGTGTGCCTCAATCTGAACCACCCCCATCGAACGTCGCTTCCAAACCCTGGCGGTCCTCACATTCACCGCCTCGGGCATTGTCGCCCCTCTTCTCTGTCCACTCCTATTCATCTACATCCTTACGACTAAATTAGCGCCGATAGCTATTGCTTACGTAGCATGGGTGTACTACGACGTCGGTGTCAGAAAGACGACCTGTCGCGGTGGGAGGGCATCAGATTGGGTGCGTCGAAGTCGGATGTAGGTGAACTTCAAGAACTACTTCCCAGTGACCCTCGCCAAGACGGTGGATCTCGATCCGAGGAAGAACTACCTATTTGGATATCACCCGCATGGAATAGCGGCGACTGTGGCATATGCTAACTTCGGAACAGAGGCCACGGATTTCTCTGGAGTCTTTCCGGGAATTAAACCACATCTGTTGGTGCTTAAAACCCTCTTCCTAGTCCCGCTGCTAAGAAGTATATTGATCACGGGTGGTAGGTTCCCAATTGTCAATTAATGACCAGCAAATGTGAACGTTTTATATGACGATATTACGCGTTTGAATCTGCTCATTTTTCAAGTGTTTTATGTGTTAGATATTCTCTAACGACCATCAGTTTGAATCGGGACGACGTCCACGTCCACTGTCGACAAATACGAAATTTATTATGAAGGATTTTAAAAGTAATTCTTGGTATTCCATCGTTCTTTGAGCTCAGATTGTTGTGACATTCTGTCTAGCAAACGCGGATGTCCACGTTATGAGTATCTAAAATACATTTTGCAATCATAAGCTCACCACCGATGAAGAGAAGAGGGTAGAAGGATGGACGAATGGAGAAATTGAACAGGTTGAGACGGGAAAGGAGAGAATGTGTTCAAATTGCTTTGGCAATGATTTGAATTTCATTTATACAAAATTTTTAGGCGATAAATATGGTTTTAATATGCCAGAGACAACGTCGATTTATCATCCTGTCTCACTAATGTATGCATACACCTGCTTAGAATATTTTGTATGAAATATTTGTTTCTATGTAAATAGTAGGCACTTACATACACCGGATTACACAAACATTATTATGCGTAGATACTATGTAGCCTATGCATTAAAATACATCCAAGGTCCTCCTGGGTTATGTACACTTGGTTGCTAATCTTAGACAAACAGAATAATTGTGAATTATGCAGAGATGGTGAGTTAGTTTCTGTACAGGCGTTTGTGACGTCAGTCGGGAGAGCATAAAATGGATTCTGACGAAACAGAGAACTGGAAATGCCGCCATCATTGTGGTCGGCGGAGTAGAAGAAGCTTTCGAAGCGATTCATGGGAATTACAACATAGTGCTGAAGAAGAGAAAGGGATTCGTAAAGATGGCAATCCAAACAGGGTGTGTGAGCCTGTAAGGTTATCTTTTGGGTTCGTTGAGAGTCGCCATCATAATGTTCAAATCTTTATTGCAATACTTAAAAGCACAGAGCACTAGAATATCCTCAAGATTTGCGGCAGGATATAATAGAGATTGTCTAATGAAATGTGAGGCACCAGAGAATTGTGGTACGTTAATTAGCGATCGTGAGTGAGTTTGTGCCTAAGACATTGATTTTGAATATCACTTTAGAAATGTAGAGTTTTCGATGAAAGGTTTTAAATGTTTCAATATTTCAGTGTGAGAAGGGTCAGTGACTGACGCACTGGACTTTCACTCAAAATGGTCGGGGATTCAATTCCCAACAGTACCGCTTCGCAGAAATTTTTCTAGAGATTTCTGCTCTTCTTTCACCCCTAGCCAACTCGCCTATAGTGAATACACTTTGGGACCGCCCGTAAATAACGTAACACAATTTTGGAAGATTGGTTTAAAAGTGCATTTGCAATTAGGGTTACTAGAAATTACACTGTAGGGAATCTTAGATGTCTTTTGCAGGTCCTGCCTGGTACCTGTGTTCACTTTTGGAGAGAACGATCTGTTCGTCCAGGCCAAGAACCCACACGGATCGTATCTTCGATCATTCCAGGAAGCGTGTAAGAAGACCATCGGCTTTGCTCCTCCTCTCTTTCAAACGTTCAGAGTGCTCCCATATCGTAGACCAACCATACAGTCTGTGAGTGAAGAAGTGTCATCTTATTGTGTGTCAATTTTCTGTTAGAGGAAGCCAAATGTTATTGTATCTAGGATAAGCGCGTGGTGTGCAGTAGTTTGCTAATGTCGTATGTAGTGTGTCTAGTCCCTTAAAAGATACTTACTTTATATTGTTTTGGGAGAGAAAATGTCCTATAGAGGCTAGCCTCTATATAGGACATTTTGGGGGTTCAAATGCACTTCAAAATTTCTGCTTCACTCCTAGATATTTCGGCTGTAATGAGCCAATTGACAGCTCTCAGCTGCAAGGCTAAGAAAAAAAGATCTTAATCTCTAATGCCCAAGGCTGCCTGTCTGGCTAGCTTATTTAAAGGACTGTTCTTTGTTTCTCTTGCGGCTGATATTCTCAGCTTGCAGATAACCTTGTAGATGTCAGAAAACACTTCTTTCTGTGCATTGTTGAGCATCTTTTCTACACCTTCCTTCTCATCTACACCCTTATGTCGAAACTTGCGCCATTAGCGATTGGCTATGTCTTCTGGGTATACTACGACGTCGGTGTCAAGAAAACGCCCAGTCGGGGTGGGAGGGCATCTGATTGGTTCCGTCGCCGTCGGATGTGGGTCCACTTCAAGGACTACTTCCCAGTGTTCCTCGTCAAGACTGCGGACCTCGATCCGGGGAAGAACTATATGTTCGACTGTCACCCGCACGGGATAATCGTGTGTGGGGTGTTTGCTAACTTTGCTACGGAGGCCACGGCTTTCGGTGGAGTCTTTCCAGGAATTAAACCACATATGCTGACGGTTAAAGCCAATTTCTGGATCCCAGTGCTTAGGAGTCTATTGATCTGGAGCGGTAGGTCACAGTTTCATCGCCAAAGGGCAATTTAAAAAAACAAACGATCGACGTAAACGTGAATTTTTCTGGCGACCATGCATTTTTGGTCGCGACCCTGTGCGTTTTCAGTGAATCCATTAGGAGGTATCGTTCATCACTCCGTCCGCGTTCATTGAGTAACAAAGCTTTTAAGGTCCCAGTGTGAGGATGAAATACTTTCTAGTTGTTAAAACTTAAAAGTATTTGGAAGTGTAGCCTATATCTTGAGGACTGTTTCCTGCAACCTCGTTTTTTTAGACCAGAGTGGTCCGTGTTTCGACAACAAACGTGGTTGTCGTCTACAAAAGCATTTAAAATACATTTGACATTTATTATTGAGCTTATCAGAGAGGAGGAGGTGACAAGAGGGACTTAAATGACTTAAGTGTAGCGAAGAGCAGAGGTTGGTTTAAAGAAATATTGCTAACAAGGCATGGAACCAGACGGTCGGGACTGAGCTTGGAGAAAAAAGCAGATGCAATGTTGAAAATGTTGTGGTAGCAAGATATAAAACCAATTTGTGAACAAATAAATCTCTTTGACACAATTCTGATTACAATGTGCTTGACGCAAATCCACTTATCATCCTATCAGATTATAAATAATTTTTTTCTACAATTTTGACGCATCTGTTTATGTGCAAGGTGTACGAACACGCGTGCAAAATTAGGCCTGTGCGTACACAAATATGTATGTATGCACCGACTACCCATTAATGAATGCGTTATATCTTCTTTTATACGTACAAACATTTGGATGTAAAACTTACATTAACAGATGTGAATAAGAGAAAGATGGTGCTTTGGTTTCTTTACAGGTTGTTGTGACGTGAGTAAGGAGAGCATAGAATAGATTCTGACGAAACAGGGAACCGGAAACGCTGCCATTATTATTGTCGGCGGCGTAGAAGAGGCGCTCGAAGCGAATTCTGGAAGTTACAACATAGTGCTTAAGAAGAGAAAGGGAGGGATTCGTAAAGATGGCCATTCGAACAGGGTCTGTGAGCGAATCTTTTTGGGTTCTTTGAGAGTCGCCATCTTATGACATGCAAGTCTTACCGTAATATACTTAAAAGCAAAGAGCATTAAGATGTCCTCAAGGGTTGCGGCAGGATATTGGAGAGATTGCAAAGCTAAACGACATATAACGAAGGACTAGATATGTTATTGAACGCTATTCAGCGCTCTTGAGTAAGCTGGTTCCCAGCACTCAGCTTTAGAATAGCGCATCGTAAATTTGGAGTTGACGGTTAATGTTTGTGAGTATTTCGAGATTGGGTGTGAGATGCGCGATGACATAAGTTCACTGAACGTTCAATTTTCATTAAAAAAAATCGGGGATTGAAAGTCCCTAGATAATATAAAAAATTTAATATCGAGATTCAGCTTATGTAGAAGAATATACACTCACTTTGCGCTGTTGGTGGGAAGATAAGACGCAGAGGCAGAGGACTGGTCTTCAGTGCTGGTCTATATACGCCGAGGCTAAGAAACTTGAGTCGCTAACACTTAATGGCTGCCTCTGCGATAGCAAGAGACAGATTATCTAGTGAATATGCATCATGTAAATGTGTTTTAGAAATAGAATAATGTACACAATTACAGTTAAATGTGTGATTACAATGTCTTCCGTGCACAATGACGTTTGCGCAACATTTAGAATTTGTTACTGGAGAGTGGAGATTACACAGTAAGTAATCCTGACTGTTTATTTGAAGGGCCTGCCAGGTGCCTGCCTTTAGTTTCGGGTAGAACGATCTGTTCGTCCAGGTAAATAACCCACACGGATCGCATCTTCGGTCATTCCAGGAAGCGAGTGAGTAAGAAGATCCTAGGCTTTACACCTCCGCTCTTCCAAACGTTCAGAGTGCTTCCATATCGTAAACCAATCCATACAGTCGGCGAGTCTGGTAGCAAGATGTAACTAATAGAGACAGGTGTACTGGACACGAAGTTTGGGAGTTATATATACGTATATATATATCAAGGCTGCTAGAGTAGAATGCTTCAGGATCGACCTTGGGAGTAAACGTAGCCTCCTCCAAACAGAGAGGCCCACTCGGCCGTAATGAGGGAACTATCTGTCCAAAGAATTGGAATATGAGACGGTGAGAATAAATTGGACCGACTGTCATAATTATTTCGTGGCCATGACTTCTTCTCCGACTTCTTCTCCGTTCTTCTTCATCTGAAGATTTGTTTCCACCAGCTGACAGAATTCTTGATGTATTCTTCATGAAAGAGCTGTACTGCTTTCGAGCCATTTGTCAACAATAACCTGAGTTCATCGTTCTTAGTTAAAAATACTTTTGAGGTATTGACTTATAAATTGACACGTTTACCAAGACTTAGTCAGGTATGGCGTGGCTTTCGGTTTAGTTCAGCTGGTATATGCGTGTGGGTTGCAAGTGGTTTCGCCAAGTGTAACGGGTAAATAAAAACATCTGCGTGATGGGGTCAATCCCACAATGTCTTGAATTGGTGTCTAAAATCAAGGCGTCATTCAGTCATCCAGTTCGTGAGTGAGAGCTCGTCTTTTTCATTTGGCTTTTGGCCGATCGGGTTTCATTAGGGCAATTGTGCCACCTCATCATATATCTGGAGGGCTCTCTTTAGCTTAAAGCACAATACATATCTTATAATGCCATTCATTAGCGCAACTTTATCCTCCTTACTTCAGCCTAACAGATCTTTGGCCATGAAATTAGCCCCGATCGCAAGGGTCATCACTCTCCAAGTTAGGCCGTGATTATATAACAAACTAAAATAATTTTCACAGCCTTCAGATGATGCGAATGGAAATGGCGATTGTAATCATAACAAATCACGGCGAATTGTGTCATTCGACAGATGATACAATTTCCAAATATTGGAATTTGAAGTAAATCGTGTGCTACAGATTGCTATCTGAGCCAGTGATTCGCAGAGGAACATTTTGTTACATTTTCATATGGCCGGAGCGTTCCGTTCGAGAACCTCTCTTGGGACACATCTCAATTTCCGCTTTGTAGTTTAAATTTTATAGCTTTCATAGATGTGAGTGTATGTAGTTTATCAATACTTTTACAGTCTCAATCTCGCCTGCGTGTCATTGATGGTTATGTGTTACAGTTGGTCAGCCAATTAAAGTTGAAAAGGTCGTCGATCCTGATCAGTCAACTATCGACCTCATTCACCAACAGTACATGAGCGCCCTCAGCGAACTCTTCGATCAACACAAGGAACAATATGACGTCGACCAGAGCACAAACCTCAACTTTATCTGACTATCTTCGCGTTGTGCAGTTTTACAGTTTAGGATGGAACTCAAAGCTATTTGGTTGTATGGTAACAATTTTTCTCTGTGGTCGGTGCAATGTCAGTCTAAGTATTAAATGCAGAAAATTGTAAAATATGACAGAAGAAAATTAGTATACTTTGTTATCAAAGAAATGGATAATCTTTAATAAATTGTCCAGATGATTGGCACAATGTTAGCTTTTCCCGTGACAAGAAACTTTGACCTGGCTTATTGGCCAGTTTAGAAGTGGACGCCGATCCTGTCTTGATCTGTGTGCTGGACCCATTTTACAGGACCTCGCTGAGAGTCTGTCTGTGTCTCTGTCTGGCAGTTTGTGCTTATGTCTGTCTATTTGTGTCTCTCTGTGTCTGACTGTGTGTCTTTCTGTTTGCGTATGTCTGTCGCTTCATTTTATCTTTTCACGCACGGTTGATCTGGTGACAAGTCGGGTGTCCGGGTTTTACGCGTCGTCTGAAGACTGGAAGAATAGAGATGGGTTGATGCGAATCTTCTTCTCCGACATATCATCATCGAGGTCTCCCTCTCCGTTCTTCATCACCTCCATCGGGTCTTCCCCGAAGAGACATGCGCCCGCCGTAACCTTGACCGAGTCTTGGAACCTGCTGGACACCATCTTCAGCGTGACGATGCTTGGAACGTCCTGGAGGCCAAAGACAATCAATTGACCGTTGAGAGCCAGTTCGAAGCACTGGATCCTCGAGTCTGGACTGAAGACGCAGAGCAGTGCAGACTGTTCCAGGTCCCAGACGGATATATCTCCAGCACAGACGACAGCGAGGGTGGATTCTCGCGTGAGTCTGAGGTGAGCGTCGACTCCGTTGTTGAACCTCTTGTGTCCAGGGATTTCCAGAAGGTCCGGACACAGTTGAGCTTCTGGTTGCCAGATGCACAGCCGGTTACGGACCACTAGCGACTTGGATTGGCTGCAGAATACGACACGTCTCGCGTCGTCGCTCACGGCAATCGCGTTGATCCATCCGTCGTGGCTGAGACGACGCGTGACGAACCCGGAACGGGTGTCCCATAGACTGACCAGTCCTTCTTTCTCGTCATCGTCGTAGGTCACGTTGACGAGGTGGCATCCGTCGCAGGTGATGTCCGACACGGTCAGCTGCATCATGGAACTTGGGCTTCGCAGAACGCGCACCTGCCTGTGCGATTCCATGTCGAAGACGCACAGGTGGTGACCGTAGAAGGAAGCAACGATCGTGGAGCGATTCTCGCTTACCAAGAAGCGATCGATGCAGTTGTGTCGCTCTGATTGGATCTCCTGTCTGCGTCGACGTGCCTCATCGACCACAGCGTGATGGCGTCTACCTCTGGCAGTTCGGGTCTCGCTTCGACGCGACCAGGGTGTCATTTTGGCGCTGGAGGCGGAACGACTACCAGGTCCGATGGAGGGGTACTCGTCGTCCAGGTCTGCAGTCGGTTCCCTCTCGCGGAACGGAATCTTGATTTGGAAGAGAACGTTACCGGTGGCGACTTCCCAAATGAGGAACTGGGAACGACTGTCCGATGGACCAAGGAGTTGTTCGTCACTGAGAAGGCAGTAGTCATCTACTGGAAAGACTGGGATGGCCAGACTATCTACTTCAGATCTCCAGCGTCCTAGGTGAAGGTCGTAGACCTTCATTGTCCTATAGACGAGAACCTCATCTTCCTCCGCTTCGTCCATCTTCACGTACTCCTTGACGCTGAGGATGACAACCAGGCCGTTGTGAAGCAAGAGGACGTCGTCACTTCCGGCGGTCAGTTCCGGTTGACTGTGCACGACGCTTCCGCAGAAGTCGTGCATGGCCACGTTCCAGACGTCGACCTTCCTTCCATCCGTCGACTGCGCCAAGACGTACTGCGGGTGGTCACGCATTGTTAGAATCCTCGTCACACCACAGCGCGAACGCTCCTTCGCCGTCTTTGCCTCGACTGATTCCTTGATGTTCCAGACGCGCACCGGGTCGCAGTCATCCGTGACAGTCAGCACGAAGCGTAGGTCGCCAACGGCGCCGAGAACAGGGGATCCGCCGTGCTTGGCCACGTGCTTGTGATCCTCCGTCTCGATGTTCCACGTGGATACGAACGACTTCCCGGTGGTCCTATTACTACAGAAGGCGACGACGTGGGACCCGATGGCGTTGACGCTGAGCTCCTGGATGACGTCCCAATCGCAGCACTTGATGCTTCGGAGCTGCTTCCCGTTCTCCAGGTCGAAGACTTCCAGACGAACCCGATTCAGCTGCTTCGTTTCCGGGTATCTTGCGGCGCATATGCAGTACGCTCTTGACATCACGACAGCTGTGATCGAGCCAGATTCGTGAATCCGCATCTTCCGGACCACTTTCCCTTCCTTCAGATCGTAGGCCGTCGCCACATTTGAGTCCCTCAGCGCGTAGAGTATGGTTGCTCCAACGCACGTCTTCGACAGGAATGTGGTGCAGTCCTTACGCACTGGCTTCCACGTCTCTTGGATTGTGGTCTCGCGGAGGAGCTCAAATTGCCCTTCAAGGCTCCAGACGCGCAGGTGGTTGGATCCATGGAAGACGGCAGCCAACAACGTTCCACCGGAAGCAATCGCCAGGGCTGCCGGATCCTCGAAGCCCCTCATGGTCCGGAGACACTCCGAGGTCCGTAGATCCCATATTCGTAGGAGTCCAACCTCAGACGTAACGGCCATCGTGTCACCCGAGGCGTAACGTACCTCGTATACATCCCGACCGACCCCACAGATCTTCTGTAGTACCCAGCCCGTGACTAGGTCCCACGACCTCATCGTGTCGTCCTTAGACGTCGTAACTGCCCTCAGACCATCCGAGGACGTTGTCAGCGCAGTGATGGGTCCTCGGTGCGCGCTGAGCCACTGGCAAGAGGCTCCACTGGGACTCACGAGACAGGACACCGATGGGATCAGGGCTACCAAGGACGAATACGTCGCACCGTCACGGGCCCGGCGTAGCATCGTCTTGAGGTAGGGGTACCTGTCTGGGTCTCTCTCCGTCACTGGTTTATCCGAGGCCAGAGTCTGCAGCAGCCGTCCTGCCAATTGCGCTGTCACTTGTCGAGCGTCTTCTGCGATAACCGAGGTCGAGACGCGGACGGCGCTCAAGACGAGTCTCAGCTCAAGGTCGTCCCGTTCGACGACTAAGGCGATTTCCAGGTCGCTGACGAGTTGGTGGAGTCCGAGAGGCGAGGATTCGATTCTCGCCAGCAGGTAGTCTTGGTTGCAGAAGCAGAATTCCTTCAGCTTGTCCACCTGTTGGCTGAATGTCAGATGATGAGGCAGCTCGTCCAACCTCCGCGAGTTGTAAACTCTTCGATGATTCTTTTCCTTGTCTTCCCCTTCCACATCCTCCCAATATAACGGCTGAGCGGTGATGACGGGCTTTGCGGCAGCCTTCCAGTCACCCTTACCCTCTCCCTTTCCATCTCGTTTTCCATCGCTTGTGCCCTGATCGGAAAAGTACTCCGCCATGATCTTGTGGTACGCTCTTCGGGTCTTGCCGTCCTTAATGTACCTCTCTTCGACAATCTGCCGAAACAGGTCGTGAGCTAACCTTTTCATCGGGTATCCGTCGGAATGGCACTCCTTGACAAGGGCACGAATCTCTGCAAGAAACCTCAGAAGCATCAGCGGCGGAAGTCTCCTCAGAGGCGGCCTTTGAAGGACGTGAACCTCCTCTGAAACCAGTTCATCCAGGCATAGTAGATCGGCGAGCTCGTTTTGAGTCAAACCGTATCTGGCCAACGCCATGTACCCGAGGGCTCTGCGTACCATCAGGTCTCCGTATTCGCGCTCCAATCGACCGAGCAGCGAGAGGACAACGCTTCTGGTGGTCAGTCCTAGCTTGACCTCCGTGCTCGATGTCCATCGCGACGCTTCGTCAAGGACCAGTTGGACGAATAGCGGAGATGGACACGCGTCAAAGGATTCCTCAATGATGCGCTGCTGCCGCTCCGTTACGCTTTTGTTGTCTCGGTCAGATAGCCAGCCGTGCGTGACTTTGGCGACGTCGGAACGTGGAAATTCTCCAAGTTCTAAGGAGCTTAGTTCCTTTTCTGTTTCGTCGCTTGGATTCCAGTTTCTGAGCCAGCGTAGACTGGGGTTTGCTTGATCTCCTGTGGTAGAAATGACGATTCGAACGTTTGATGGAAGCGTAGCAGGTATCCACAGGAATCGGTCTCTGTCGTTTGAAGCTAAAAATCAAGAATTCTGGTGGTAGTTACTGATTATTGGCGTCGCCCTCCTTCTCTTTCGTCCAGGCTTAATTAGGACTGGCACGACCCGAGTTCGGGCAATCACGGAGATGGTCTAGCGATTTGATTAGTTAGTTCATGTGTCGCAGTGCTCAATGATGATAAGGAATGTACTTCGTAATGACTCCCGTGAAGTAACTTTCATTAGCCGAAGCCGTTATGAAACGCGGAGCACAAGGACGCATGTAAGTAATCATGTATGTATATGTGTGTGTGTGGTGTGTGTATGTATGTATGTGCGTATGTATGTATGTATGTATGCTTGTATGTGTGTTCGGGTGTATGTGTGTAAATTATATAACATTATTAGTTCAGATGGATTAAGGTAAGTGTTAAGCAGACGTTACCTTGCAGCTCATGTACTGAATCGATGAAAATAATGATCGTCTGATGTCGAGATAAGGACTCCAGTCGACTTCTGAAATCGTTGAAGAGAGCATTCCATTCCTAAAACGCGAATTGACATTTCTTCGCTGCTATACGAGATTCATATATATATATATATATATATAATATATATATATATATATTATATATATAATATATATATATATTTATATATTATATATAAATTAAGACAAGATTGTGTGTATATGTGTGTGTGTGGTGTGTGTATGTATCTGTCTGCGCTGTGCAATTGCACAGTTGTAGAGCTATTGACTCTAAGCCTTCGCCATTGGCTCGGGGAACACCTTGGAGACCCGGTCGAGAGGTTGGTGAACCCCGCGGCCGCCCTCTTCCTGCTCACCAGCGCCAAAAACCTGTCTCAACCTGTGCAACGCTGGGTTCTCCATCTAGTACTTTATATATAGACTAAGACACGCATGAAATCCCCATTGGGTCGAAATTTAATTAACACCTGTTGCTATGGCTGGCTGACCAACTGACTGATACGTTTAACTGGTTTTATTTGAGTAATTGATCTCCGGACAAATTCACTGGTTAGTTGATCGATTAATTTGTTCATTCATCTTCCTGTTGATTGATTGATTTACTGATTCGTTCACTCATTCATTCATTCACTCATTCATTCATTCATTCAATCATTTATTCATCGATTCATTCATTCAATCGTAGTCACATGCATTCATTCACTGCGCAAATGGGAGGAAAGCGTAGCTTACCCGTGGCACTGCTTCCAGGTGATCTGATGCTAAGTCGTGGTTGAGAGACTGGAGGTAGCTGAGCTGGAGACAAAGTGATCGCAGAAGTGGCATCACTGTCTGTGATTCCACCGTCTCACCAACCAAACGCACAACAGTTGAGCTGCGTCTGCAGAATAGACACAGTTTACGGACCTCAGAAGACATCATTATGTAGCTCATCAAAACAGTTACATTCATTGTATTACGTCACGCCAGGCCCTATTCAATGACATCCATAATTAGCTACCGGGCGCGGCTCTTTAGAGGCACTTCATAACTAGTCGTATGCACAGTTGTACACACAATATGCGTTCATATGTACAATCGGTATGTACGTACACATGGCGTCATCGTCATACTATAGCCATAACTGCCATAACCATCATCTTTTCTTAATCCATCAGACAAAATTTTAATAGTGAAGCGGCATAAAGCAGTCGTTAAATATTGAGAATGATCAGGAGAAATAAGGACGTGATAGTATCCTTGAATGACCTTTGTCCTGCTAGCAGAGTCACTCTTACATATTTTGAAAGGATTTATAACAGTCGGTTAGGGTAACGGTATACTAAGCAACATAATTTGCGCATGCGATCTTCATAAGTAATTAACTAGCAAATTACAGTACACACATTAAAACACAAAAGCATGCATATATACATACATGTATACAATCATACATATATACACGCATCTGTACATATGTACCCATGCAAACATACATACACCTGTGCATACATCTATCCATCCATACATAAATACATGCATAAGTGCATGCATGAACAAATATAGCCTACATAAATATTATTATAGCGAAATAAAACCAGAAAATCGATGTTCCGAGGAAAAAGAAGACAGTTCAGGATATAAACGCACGTGCTCTACCTCTTGATCCAGTTCTTGGCTTCTATTGCGGCCATTGAGATGAGCGACGTCACGCCTGACCCCGTATACCCAGAGACGACGAAGGGTCGATGGCTCTTGCTCCGGATGTATCTCCTGATCGCCATTAACTCCGCCCTCCGACCAACAAAAGGTTGAACCCTGCGACCAGAAAGTAGACCTTCAGTAACCCAGCTGTATAGGTGTATATAAGTCCCGCCTGTGGAATTGAAGTTAGGGAATTCTTCAAAATATTATGTACGTATATGGGGAAACATGCATGTGTATATATTAGGGCTGAGGTTTAGACGAAAGAACTGTTTTAGTGCTGTACCTGTCACTTATTTAATTCCTCCCAATAGAGCACTTATACTAAGAAGGGCTTTTTCATCAGAATATTGTACACTATTTACGGCAAAAGTTTGAGTATCATTGTATAATTTACATTTTATTATAATCAATATTAATACTTCGATACTCTACCATTACTTTACGTCAGTGATGTCCTCTCTCTCTCTCTCTCTCTCTCTCTCTCTCTCTCTCTCTCTCTCTCTCTCTCTCTCTCCTTATATCTGTCCCTGTCCCTTCCTCTCTATATTTGTCACTCTATCCCTGCAGTTATCTCTCTCAGTTTGCCCGCCTCGCTCCAATCTCTGTCTGTCTGTTTGTCTCTCTCTCTGTCCCAATCCCAGTTTCTGACCCTGCCTCTTTCCCTCTCCCTCTCCCTATCCCTGACCGTGTTTCCTTATCTCAAACCTGATCCTACATCCAGACTGATGCGCCTCAATTTCCCGCTCGAGCGTCGATAGTTCGTCTGCCGGAAGTGCCTCTGCTGCCCGATCAATGACGTCATGAACCACGTCTTCGAAGGCGCTAGACAGTGGTTCCACGTAGGGGGGCAGTTGGTCTCTGGTGGCTTTGGCGGCATTTCCCTCAACTCCGACGGGCAATGCGTAAGTATGAATGATCTTTCTAGACAACTGTTAATGAAAGTGGTAGATTACACATTCGCAAACAACTCACTGCAAGCAAGATATGGTAAGGTAAAACGAGATACAGAGGTAATATAATGTAAGGTAAGAGAAATAGAGAGAAAACTATTAAGCAATGGTAAATGGCAATGATAAAATAGAGATATGGTAAGGCAAGAAATGCTAATTGGGAAGGTGTAAGATTACACAATGCAGTGACATCAATAAGAGTAGCTGATGCGCTGCGTATTCTTCCTAAAGATTAATTTACACCAGGTAATGAGTCAATGACCTAAAATGCGTTCTTGCCAAACTGACCGATGTTTCGAGCTTCCTGGCCAGATGATCGTCGAAGGTAAATTCTATGTGTTGACCGACGGTAGCTGCTTCAAAGTCACCTGGATCGCCCTCGTGGACGGATTCAGGGTCTGAACGGTCTTCTACTTCCGGTCGAAACCAAAGGCACGATTCGAAGGAATCTTCTTCGAATCGAGTAAGGTCGAGGAAGTGATCTAGTTCGATTTCACACGCTATGAAAAAAAGGGCAGCCTATCTCATACAACTCGCTCAGGTTGTATTCTAAGAGCATTAGGGCCTGTTGATCAATAACTACTAATGTAAAGCAATAATTACTACTAATGCAACTATTTCCACTGCTGCTACTACTATTACTATTACTTTTATTATTATTACTATTATTACAACTACTTCCAATATTACTACTAATAATAAATAAGATTTGTAGCAGTCTCTTTGCTCTATTAAATTACTACTAGTACTATTAACTTTACAATTATTTTATTAATATTATTATGACCCGCATGTTTATTATTTATATATGAATATATATGAGTGAGTATTTGTGTGTGAATATACGTTTCTGAAAGGAAGGACAAACTTTGAGATTGTTATGGTGTAGATGTAGAGAACGAAAGAGACAGAGAGACGATGAGGCAGTTCCAGAGAGACAGAGAAACAGTTCCAGAGAGAGAGAGACAAAGAGGCAAAGACCAGACAGAACGACAACGATTAAAAGACAGACATGTACACAGATACACGGTGACAGGCAGAAAGACAGACTGACAGACCGTGGATTGTATTTGTACGTACATGATTTGAAATATTTCTGTAGCTCTTTCTGATCGTCGATTAGAGTCTTGGAAGCGAAGTCCTGGATCATCTTAAGGAGATTCCGACCAACGAACGACCAGGACTTCCTCGCCTGCGACCGGATGCGACCATTCCGACTCAGGACGTCTGGAAAGAGGACGCTGGGTGGCGTCACAGGACAACGTCACGAATTAAGGAATGCCTTTGTACTGCATTTGTGCCGAAATTTGAATGGCGTCTGTTTGGGAAGGTGTGTTCCGAGGCGCAGTTGGTGGGAAACAGACAGACAGACGCAGACATTCACAGGAAGATAGAAAGACCAGGTAACAAAGAGAGACAGATTGAGGCAGACAGCAGACAGACAGACGCACGCACAAACAGACACAGAAATGAATGAAGACATCTTTGGAGATAGACAGACATGCCTGCATATATGTGTGAGAGAGAGAGACAGACAGACAGACAGAGACAGAGACAGAGAGACAGAGAGAGACAGAGACAGAGAGACAGAGACAGAGACAGAGATGGACAGAGAAAGAGACAGACAGAGACAGAGAGATACAAAAAGAGAGAGAGGGAAACATACAGACAGAGAGACAGAGACAGACAGACAGAGTGAGAGAGAAAGAGAGAGAAAAGAAAATAGATATACAGAGAGAAACAAAGACAAAGAGAGATAGGATCATAGAGACATTTAGAGAAAGAGAGATAGAGAGAAACTGAGGTTTGTGTAGTCAATGGAACTTTCTTCTAAATTCTTTGGCTGACTGACTGACTTACTGACTGATCGACTGACTGACTGACTCACTCACTGACACTGACTGACCATCATAATACCAATCACAAACATGATCACAGTCATAGCTACAACTGCGAACCACGACCACGCTTTCAATTACGATGTGATTCACAATCACAATACCTTGGATCCTGGAGTCGATAGACGTGACGAGTCTCGTTATCGTACAACTGATACCAGGAACGAATCGTTTGAATTCGTTCCTTGATGATTTCAACAGACACCTCGATCTTCTCCTCCTCTTCCTTACTGTCTACCACATCCGTGTCGCCACCATCCACCTCGTCTGGTAGCGGTGATTCAAGTGATTCTGAAGTCTCTTCCTCCAGATCTTGGAGTGTTCGGGGCGTCAAGGCGATTGAGTGGCTCTTGGAGGACTTCTGCTCTTCAATGAGCGCCTGAAGTCGAACCAGTTCTTCGGACATTGCGTCGATTATTGAGTGGAATTCCCCACTAGGAATTTCCGTGGGTAGGACGTCCGACGGTGCGTTACTCAGGGTCAGAAATGTCTGCCAACCAGAATTTATTTCATCAGCTATGTTTCCAGGATCCGATGGGCTTATGAGACGATCTGTCCTAGTTATGTCTGGGGTTGTCCGGTCCAAGATTAGACGGGGTCTCATTTAATTGATAATCTAATCTTATCGGATCTAATGCAATTATCCAATCCAATCTAAAATGATACAAGCATACCTAATCAAATCTTGTCCAATCTGCTCGATGCCAATATATTCCAATAAATCCAATCGTGTTTAATCTATCTAGCCTGTCAACTCCTCCTAAACCATCCGATGCAAATCAATCAATTAAATAATAAATTAATAGCTTCTATAGCATACGCGTACAAAGCACGAAGCCACCTGGCAATGGGGCACCAAAATCGAGCAGACCAGACCTCAAGACAGAGAAGCCGGCTCTGGCAGTAGGCGCTCTAGGGAGTTACAAAAAATTGCGATGCCCTGACCCATCCAAAAAGGCAACTATTAGAATAGAATTGAATGGAATAGAATAGATTACATCACACTGCATTGGACTACATTTGAAAAGGTTCAATTGAATTACAATTAAATTAATTATATTGATTTGAATTGGATTGAATTGGATGAGGCCAGATGAGTATCGCTCAGGCAATAATGCATATACTAAAAACAACGTAACTTGCCACAAAGTATGGATGTCTTCCCAGCATCTTGGCATCGTCATGGCAACGTCTGATCGTTGTCTTCAGCAGCTGTTGTTCCATGTTCTCCTCCAGACCCGACTTGTCCATTCCCCACCACGGATCTACGATCTCCAGGTTGATTCCCCGACGATTCCCGTATTCCCTCAACCGTGGATAGACCCGTTCCATCAACACCGTCCGTTCGTACTCCGTCTCTGACCGGACAAGACGAGCCCACCGTTATGCGAACTACTCTTGACCGTGTAGAATAGTGGGGAAACAGTACAGTGTAGTGGGGAAACAGTGTGAACGGAAGGAACCAAATTTAAAAAATGGTGCTTTCTCATTGGTTGGACCTCGCTCTGGAACAGAGCCCGTTGGCGTTGCGTTTGTCCCCAGGGTACGCACTGACTTTTCACACTGATTCCTTTTATTCGCGCTTTAGAACTGTTCTTTCCAGCCGTGCTGGAGACGGGAGTGCTTCTGAGTAGAAACCTTAAACGGGCGCTATATAAATCTTCATAAGGAACGAATGCATGAGTATATTTATTGTATTCATGAACTAAAAAAAACTGTATGGGAGTCAAATCCAACTGGCATAAATTAACATCCGGATAAAGAATCCTACCGAAAGTGGAGTGAACATAGAAGCCGATCGTTGCTGGTCGATGAAGACTGTCGGACGCATCGAAATCTCCCTCAAGGACTTTCCTTCGCAACCCATCTTCCGGTCTGTCCAATTGCTGTTTTCTTTCAAGGTCGTGATCAGTCGGTGGCGCCACAGGTGAGGCACCCACCTCCAAGTCCCCATCGCTGTCAGCTGGATCATCTGGCCGACTAAGACTTGATCCAGCCCGCCGAGTCTTCGCTCCAAGGGTGACGGCTTCAGATCTGCTAGACTCAAGGACGGCTTCAAGTCCCCTCTGGTCCGAATCATGCGAAAGTCCAGGCAGCGAGAGGTAGAAGGGTGGAACAAATCTTGAGAAACTGGCTGATTCACTGGAATTCAAGGACGGGATCCTCTGAGCTCTAGATTCACTTCCTGTGGTCACGTGATGTGCACCGAATCTCAGACCGACGTCGTTGTAGATAGAAGAGTATGTGTCCTCTTTCAATTTCAACTGCCAGAGAAAAACGTCATGAAATGAGGTAATCACAGGTGTCTGTTATAAGTGATCATTCATTGTTTATATCTCGACCCAAATGTACACAATACGCATTTTATGAAGCCCTCAAAATCGAGGGTTGTCGCTGCCGTTGTACCAGTTGCATTTTGGTTATTGATTCTATTGTTCTTGACTCCATTATTTAATTGTTTTCGTTGTCGTTGTTCAAATTTTGGAATCTTAATTGTCACTGGCTTTATTGCTGTTTCTTCAAGTTTATTTTACTCTAGTTTTTAATTCTGATCATTATTGCCTCGGCTACTCATTGCTGCACTAATTACACTGATGTTCCCTACTTTCATTGATGCCATTGCGCATGTTATTAATGACACTGTGATAGTCATTATTGTTGTTGCAGATAATATATATATATGTCCATAATTAATACAATAGCTTCTGTCGTTTATGCATGACTGCGTTCTTGATTGCATTGTTGTAGCTGTAGATGATGATTAGACGGAAGTGGATGAAATTTTAATCTTATATTGTAATGATGTTGATGTGCTTAATGCTCGTGATGACGTTTAAGATCATAACAACAACGGCGTACGAAACGACGTCTATTGTCATCAAATCGTAATAGCTATAATCAATAAGTTGTCTACTCGAAGCAATAAAGCTATTCGTATGCAAATTTTATTGATTATGATGATGCAGGAATTACAATAAATAACATAGGTGAACGTTAAACTAAATCGACTCAATGTTATGAGTTGTATACACAAAGTCAGAATATCCATTTGAGAACGCTGAGATTTACCTTCTTTTCTCAGAAAATATCCTTCAAGAGGAGCTGAATAGATGCCATGAATGAGTAAAAAAGTGAGAAGACCGGTTGAAAGAGGGGAGGTGGGACAAATGCCCAGAGGTCCGGCGATACATAGGGACCCGGGTCGGGCCCGAAATCAACTAATGAAAACTATCATAGTCAGTTAGACAGAGTTTATGAGCTGCGCATTTTTAGATGTAATATTATTGACGATTAATTTACACTGTTAATATCTGAATATTACCATACTTGTTATTATTTGTCATAGACCCATTTTCGTCTTAGAAGCCCGTGATTGCTCTGCCTATAGGGACCAGTAATTTAATCTGCCATGGAGTATGAAATTTCTCTGCGTATGGGCACTGGGTATCTCTGCCCAGGAGTCCGGAGTTTCACTACCTACATGTACAGGCATGGAGTATATCTGCCTAAGGGATTGGATTTTCTGTCGAGTGATTAGTGACTGAGTGAGTGAGTGAGCAAGCTGAGGGTTTTGAAAGATTCCTTAAAAGCGCAATGTAATAGTGAGATTCATGCATGCATATATATATATAACACATACATATGAAAATACATACATGAATGCAGACTTATAAACATGCATACACGCATTCACATACCAACAGAGATGGAAGAAGAGATACATACATTCATTCATTCAATCAGTCATTCATTCATTCATTCAGATTTCATGATAATAATTGAGTGAACGAATGAACGAGTGAATGAAAAACTAATTGAAAAGATCTGACCGTCTGGAGATATCGATAGACGTCGTCGTTGTCGCCCAATCGATCATCACTTCCGGTTACGTCATTTGATGACGTATGAAATCGTCTGTCAAGCCTCCGATAAATCTCGTTCTGTCAAGCGTAAAGAACAATGGTGAGTGGCAAACGGAGCAAAAGTAAAGTAAAAGGTAGGGTAAGATTATAATGGTTTTCATAGAGCGAGTAAGATACTTGTTCTTCATACTGGAGGGAGTTTGTTTCAAAGAGTCGGGACAGCAGTGGCTATGGAGCGATTTGAAAGGGTGGAGTAGAGTGAGGGTGAAAGAGGGTTAAGAGATGTGGTTGAATTATGAACAAGTGACGGAGGTATGTGGGCTGCGAGGATTGGAGTGTGTTGTAAGTGAGCGATATGTAAAGTAATGGCAAGGATAACTTATATAGCGTCACTCAATATCGACTCGACACATAGCTAGGGCTTTGTGCTGATTTCGTTCAGTTATTTTGATTAGATTAAATTCAATAAGAGGTGTCAAGAAAGGTGAGGAGTCAATGGGGTTGTTCATTACTGTTAAGATACTGTTCTAAAAATAAAGTCGCGGTTCTATAGACAAAGAGAAACTTCCTACATGTGGTATAATTTTCATTTACCCTCAGATTATCCACGAGACGATCCTCCAGATGAAGTTCAGTCAGGCGGAACGGTTGCTTTCTTAAATGTCGGTTCCACTCGACCTTCTTCTATATAGCATCCACAGACCAACCACTTTTAAGAGATGCTGATGTTGACGACGATGATAATTATACCGATGATAATCATAGCGATAATAATAACAATAATAATAATAAAAATTATAATAATTGTAGCAGAAGTAGTAGCAGTAATAATAATAATAATAATTAACTGTCGCTACCGCTACCACTACAAGTAGGCAATTACTAAAAATCCTACTACAACTGCTGCTATTACCTCAATTATTATTGTTATTATTCCTATCACTATTATCGCGATTGTTATTATTACTTTTGTAGTTGTCAGTGCATGACTGTGTTCGTCGTTCTTCTGTTTCTTTTGTCTTTTCCTTGGATTTCTTGAACTCGATTGTTCGGCGATAGGTGGCAGCCGTACAATGTCCAGCTGCCGGTCACTTCGTCCAGCATAAGTTGTTGACCGCTACAGTGAACAGAAACAAGAATTCGGTTGAACGGTACGACATAGCTATGTAAACGTTCCGCTTGTCAACCATGGTATGTAATAATCAGTTTATTTTAAGTGTGTGTACTAAGTTTACTTAACGACGCATTCATGACAAGGATGATATGCGTCATACAAGTATACATGACATGTTAGTACAGTATTGTCTCATGTTTATGAGTTAGTCTATAATAATATTGTTCATTAAATTTATGCAGTTATCATCAATCTATGTATACATGATGCTGCAGATGGAATGTTAATACGGTATTGCCTCGGATTTAAGAGTACATCTAGAATTGTTAATTAAATTTATGCAATTATCAGTTTTTGATAAGATTTCTTCTCGATCTATGTATGTATATAATGCTGCAGAGTTCATTGGACGTATGCAGTGGTTATGCATAGTTATACGATCATCTAAACTTCTACAAGAATTCTGCTCATACTATATATATATATATATATACAATGCCATAGCTGTTATGCAGTAAACAATTTTAAGTACATATGAAGGGTTTCCCTCAAAAATATATACAATGTTCACAGTGTTTATGCAAAACAACTGAGACTCTTTTTATACGCGCTTTAAAACTGTTATTTTCAACTGTGTTGCTTACATACATACATACATACATACATACATACATACATACATGTATGTATGTATGTATGTATGTACGTATGTACGTATGCATGTACGTATGCATGTACGTATGCATGTACGTATGCACGTACGTATGTACGTACGTATGTACGTATGTATGTACGTATGTATGTACGTATGTATGTATGTACGTATGTATGTACGTATGCATGTACGTATGCATGTACGTATGCATGTACGTATTCATGTACGTATGTACGTATGTACGTATGTATGTATGTGTGTATGTGTGTATGTATGTATGTATGTATGTATGTATGTATGTATGTATGCATGCATGTATGTATGTATGTATGTACGTATGTATGCATGTATGTATGTACGTATGTATGCATGCATGTATGTATGTATGCGGGGTCATATCGTTGTGCATGTTTCAGTATCTATGAATATGTAGATACATTAATAAAGCGCCTTTAAAGACAGTTACAGCCGCGCTAGAACATGACCGGAAACGACTATCACTATGACTATCACACATAACAACCAGAAGCTGGATGCGACCCCTCTCTGTAAATGAACACATGCACAGTAACACAACAGATTGTCCTAACTTTCGTGAAGCACAGTACCTTGGCGTTCAACTTCATTTCCCCGAAACCTTCTGTCCGCTTCCAGAGATCCAGCTGTCCTGGTAATAGGGACACGATTACTTCGGACACACAGAAGGTACAAGAGACAGGTGAGACGTCGATGGCTCGAGTGGTCCATGTCCTTCTTGAGCCACTCTTGAGCCACTTTGAGCCACACGTAAGACAAGGCTCTCGACGTGTCCACTTCGCGCGATTATCTTCAACAGTTAGTTATGCTTTGACGCCACGTACGCGTATATACGTCGGTCAACACAACCACTTCACGTACGTCGTCTTACTCTCTTTAGTATATACGTGTATGCACGCCGTCTCGTACATACATGTACATATATATGTATACATGTTTGTACATATGCCTATATAATATCAACATCAATTGACATATTTACATATTAATATCGATACACATAGGCCTACATGCACGCACACATTATTATATATATACATAGCATACATTCATATATATGTATATATATATAATATATATATATGAATGCCAGTTGTCTCAGATGAAAGTCCATTCCGTTCGGAAACCTTGATGACTGTCAAGGGGTCATTTGAGTGCGATTCAAGGCTTGATATAGCGCCTTTAGTCACTTCACCTGATTAAACATAAGATAAACACATAACCTATATATATATATATATAATTATGTTGGGCATATATATATGTATATTATGTATTTACCTAAATGAGTACTAACTTGCGTAGAGATGGCATCACATGTATATCCATAGGTATTTCAAGACGTTTCAGATAGCAGAGATCGACCACATCTACGTGGGAGGCCATGGGTGGAGTGTGGAGTGTGGAGTGTGGAGTGTGGCGTGGGGAGTGGAGTGTGGAATGTGGCAATCAGCGCGGATAATCAGTTTTAATAACTGATTAATAATATTAATAACTGATTAATATTAATAATATTTGAGGAACATTTTGAAGATTCGTGATCATCCCGCCTCCTTGCAGTTTCTGGACCTGCTATTTACCCTATGGATTTAAAGGGGCTGAGGGCGACCCGCGTGCAGCCTGCATCTGGCCTGGTCCAGGGTCTGGCAAAAGGAATCACCCCCTCGGAATATTTGGCAGATCCCGATTAGAACTTGCACTTTGGACCTATGGGACTATCCTTATTCGGAGCAAACCCTAAAATTTCTATTTTACATCTGCCTTCCTTACTTTTTTCAGTAGAATGTTATGCATTTAAAGGTATTGTACATCACAGAGTGCGGATTTGAAGTTTGTTAAATAATGATTAGGCCTCATACTTACTTGCTTACTTACTTTACTTCTGAATAGTCAATGTCTAAAAAGAGCAGGTTAACAATACAGATTACGTCATTTTGTTGCCATAGGAACCATGCCTATAATATCCAACATTTAAAGATGAGACGCTTTGATACAGCGTTAGCTTCCAGCCAATCACAGAGAGCTGTCTCGAAAATAGGTCGATAATAAAGGTAAGACGTTCTTCAATTGGGATGATTATTGTAACTAGGTCTCAACCGGGATCTGGTTGAAACGCACATGTAAGCTACATTTACAGTATACCATGCACTTTTCTTAGCCACTAACATTTAAAATTAAAATTAATCAGTTAAATGTAAAAATTTACTCATGTTTTAAGTCGCACGCTAATGACAAATGCAAAGAATTTTGTTCAACAATTCACACAACGCATCGGGTGCGAACGGAAAGGACATCTCGAAGACAAATTTTTATTCTAATTAGCTATGTCGGTGTTAAAATTCCTTTAATCATTGGAAGGTCTGGGTTTCAGCTGAGGAGCGCCTCTGAGTAGATATCTTGAAGGGACGCTATATCAAGTATTTTTCATTGATTGAGTAAACAAGGATAATGTTAGGTTTCCTACAAAACTGTAATGAATGAATTGATTCTTCAACTGTTGTATTGTATTTAATCGTTTGCTATGTTTCTGGGACGGTCATTTTGTATTATCCTAACTGGTCAAGTGTTGGGCGACGGATTGCTAACAGATTAAACAACCATAGTAGTTTCAGTTTAACGACACTGATTGATAACAAAGATCATTAGCGTCGCCCTCCTCCTCGATCCAGGCTTGGGACTGGCACTGGCCGAATGCAAGCTGTTGCGGAGTTACAAATGCATCATTAAAATTAAGTGCGCATATTAACAGTATCATAAGTAAGTGGGTATATGCTGGAAGGAGTGGGATCAATAATGTATGCAGAACCACACAAATACTTCTCGTTTAAACGCATACATTTGAATTGACTGCGTGATTACAGAGCGGCGCCATTTTCAATCCTAGAACTCGATTTCTGTTTCCAGCAATTTAGTCATTTGCGTAAGAAAATGGTTTGAAACCGTATAAACAAGACAGATGACGAATGATTAACATACTAAAATATGCAGTAGGACCTACTGGTGATTTTAGAAAACAAATTATGGCAAAATTTCGATCTTACCTTAGCACAAAATGCGAAGAAAACGAAATTAAACTTGAAAATTTGTTCAAGACGCCTTTCTGCAACGGAGAATTCAACAGTGACCTCGTAAGACTGTTTATAGGTTGCCACGGTTGCGGTATTACGTCATCGCGATGGACCAATTGCACGGGGTCCAATATATACACGTTAGCACCTCATATAGCCTTTCGATTGGACAGCGGAAACAATGAGTGCATGACGTAATAAGCATGACGTAGGGAGACTATAAAATGTGGGCAGAAAGGACAATTGAAACCATTATCAGCAGTAACAGCATCAGCTGCGAAAACTTCTCCATAGCTAGGTTTATACAACTGGAGAATCCACAACGAAGTCCTTATGTAGCGCCAGAGAACCACAACGAAAAACCGAAACGACCACAACGGTCGGCATACCAAACGCCAAACTCTTCTTCTTCTTCCTCTTCTTCTCTAGTAGGGAGACTATAAAATGTGGGGAGAAAGGACATTTGAAACCATTATAATCATATTTGGCAGTTTAATAGGGCATCCTAAACTGTGTCAAGCATCTTTTCGCTTTACTACACTTGTCTAATGAGGCAACATTTATTTCTACGTTGACCCAGGTAACTGGTTTATTAGAAGCCAAAGAAATCTAAGTATCTGGACATTGATATAATTATGACTCCCGTTGCTGCTTCACATTACTTCTGACGCTCAATGGAAACAAAAAACACCGTAAATCAACGCTCTACAAGTCTACGTCATAGCAATTATTTTGTCACGATAGAAAATGACGTCAAACAAAAACTAGTGTTCTGATTTATCAACTTTCTCTTTCAAGATCTTCTGTAATTTTCAGTCCACGCTTCCTCCTTCAACCTACTTTCAGGACAATCCATCTGACTCGACGCAATGCCCGTGAAAAAGCTGATGTCCTGCGCTTTTTTAAAATTTGCTCGGTATTTCATGTGCTGTGGCCATGTTGTACGATGGAATGTAGTTTCAGTTAACGACGTCGTGCTAAGACAAAGATGAGGTGTCCGCTCGATAGTCCGAAGGTTAGATAGTCCGAAGATTCTATACTCCAACATTAATTTAATTAGAAGCTGCATTAATTGATGAAAAGAATGTGTAAAACTGGTAGCTGGATTGATATGAAAAGGATCACGCCTTAATGAAATCTGAACCAAAGAATAGAATGGTGCAATCCTTCTTCTCACTAAGCATAATTCTTTTCATCAAAATTATTATAATTAAACCACGATCTCGTCACCTTTCGACTAGACACTATGGACTATCGACCCTTCGGACTATAGACACAGAACCCAAGAATGATTAGCAAAATTTAGCAAAACCCTCCTCCTTTATCCAGGCTATAGGGACCGATTGAAATACTCAAGGACTGCTTATGTTGTGTCCAGTATTTTCACGCACTGCAGGATTTGAAACTCCGACCCCTCGATCGACAGTGCAGCGCACTATTACCACTACGTACACTACATCATGGAGAAATCCCATTCAGATTCTGATTGATCAGAGAAATCGGAAACAGAGAACATATGAACTGTTGCTAACTTATAAACTCCCACACGACACCCCTTTCCTCAGTCTTGACCGGGATCTGGCGCTACATAAATTATCGTATTGTTCCTCTGCCCGCGGACTGCAGGTGGTACACCCGCATGCTCTTCTCCAAGGCCCAATCTACAAGACTCGCCTACGTTGGTCTCACCAGCTGGAACGACTGTTCATCGGCGCCCTAACAAAACTGTGCAGGACAAAACGGTGCATACAGAACGGCACAATTCAAAGTACCTCGACAAAACGGCACAGACCATATGGCGCAAAACAAATATTATGATACCCGTCTAGTGATTGTTTGCTTATTAGCGGTCAAAAAATACCGCCTGACGTGATAAGCTAAGTTTTACCATAATCATGCTTATATGGAAACTGGATTGATGAAAAGAAATACACCTGAATGGAAGCGGGATTTATGAAGCAAATATACCTAAATGGAAGCGGGATTGATGAAAAACATATACCTATATAAAAGCGTGATGATGAAAAGAATCATGCGGGATTGAAGAAAAGTATTATGCCTAAATGAAAGAGGGATCGACGAAAAAAAGTATACCCAAATGGAATATATGAACTATGAACTATAAGACTTTATCAAGTTATTCCGTTATTTCTATTAATATTTTATTTCATTTTTCATAAAAGAGCAGAGACCCTAGCGGGTCTCCCTGCTGAGGTCCCATCCTAGACCTCACTACAAATCGACCAAATTGTAGGTTGGCCTCAATTGAATATGCCTGGTGGGTGAATGCATAGAGTTCTGGAATGGTGTTATGGACGGCTCGAAGCATTACATTTCTCCGCAGAGTGTTGAAGTCCAATTTTACGAAGATCTGGTCTCGCTGGTTTCTTACAGCGTGTTCCGCCGCCTTTCCCCTTCCAGGGTTGCAATCCTACCTGGAGCGGGGTGACGAACTCTCCCAGCCTTTTCGGGGCATAACTATTGGCACACTTTGCTGCCAGCCTCCGCCATACGTAACCGATAACAATCTTTCGTAGCCCACCTGATTTCTTGGATAGAGCGATAAGAGAGCCTCCAAATACCAGTTCACGTAACTGAAGAAAGTTATAAGAAAAGTTCTATTATTAATATACAGCAATAATAAATTATTATTTATTACTCTGAGGTAGGCCTACTACTACCACTACTGTTATTATTATTAATATTATTATTATTATTGTTGTCGTTGTTGTTTCAAATGTAAACTTGTCAATAATATGAGTCAATGATGACGAATATTTATTATTCTGGAACAGCTGCTCCCTCGTCAAGATCCGTCTGAGCAAAAGTTCCTTGGAACTTATTATATTATTTATTTTATAGCAATAAGAAATTATTATTTATTACCCTGAGGCAGGCCTATTATTATTATTATCAATATTATTATTCTTATTATTATTACTACTACTACTACTACTACTACTACTACTACTACTACTACTACTACTACTACTACTACTACTACTAGTCCTACTTCTAAGTTCTACCAGCACTACTCCATTGCTTCTAAATTAAACTTTATTCAGTCCAATATATTACAATTTAATAAAACAATCATCAGAATAAAGTTAAACGACAGCCCCATAATGTTTTCTCTCAGCTGAGGTCTAGTTCTTCGTAGTCATTGGATTTGTCTTCACGAGGTCTTCGTGGTTTTGGATCAAAACCTTAACGACCGATGGGTCGGCCAGGGTCGAAATGTCCCCCAGATCTTTGGGATCGTTAGAGGCGATGTTGCGCAGGATACGACGCATGATCTTCCCGGATCGGGTCTTAGGTAGGCCGGGAACGATCTGTTGAGGAGCGCATGTCATTAATCAATCAATCAGTCAATCCAATTAATCGATTAATCAATCTATCAGTCAGTCAATCCAATCAATCTATCAATCTATCAATCAGTCAATCAGTCAGTCAGTCAGTCAATCAATCCAATCAATCGACCAATCAATCAGTCAATCAATCAATTAATGAAACTTGATAATAACGCCTCTTGAAGAAATATACTCAGAGGTGCTCTGTGCGAATGGGTTACAACAATTTTGAAAACGTTGTACAGTAAGCTGAAAGAGTCATCAGTCAGTGGTGGGCCATCGGACAAGCGTTGAACAAACCAACCGATTCCAGTCAACAGCTGACAGATGGCATAAAAGTTCAGAGTCGCTGGGCCAAGTTGCGTCGTGCGGTAAGGTAATGTAAAAGACGTAAGGGAATTATGGAAATGTGATTTAACAAACGAAACAATTGTTGGGTAATAACGTGAGGTAACTGCACATGTACGATAGATGCTAAGCTTAGGTAACTGCCAAGGAAACGCAACCGTTACCCGTGAAGCGGTAACTATTAAAGACAGGTTCTCGTACGTACCTGAAGCAATTCTGGAACGGCGTAGGAAGCGATTCCTTCTTTGACCAAATTTCGTAGCTCTCGACCCATCTGTTCTGCTGTGACTACCGGAACGTTCTCTTTCAACACGACGAAAGCGTAAATCCCTATAGAACACATCGTAATAATGAATGTACGTGTAATCTTATATATAGTCAAACGACTTCTGGAGCGCTTAGAGTGAAGTCGAAATCGAGACGCAAGGTCCATCTGTCTCTCTTAACTACTGTGGACCAAATTTTAAGGCTGTACACCAACTGGACAACCCCACTGACTTGCGGCCGCTCACGAATAGCCTGTCACACTACACTTAGCATTTAGGCCTACCTGATTCTGCCCTTAAATCAGAGGTGTCAAAGAGCCCTCCATTTCTCGCCCGCGCAGCCTTGTTTAAGGACAGCACAATTGAGAATAAAACGTCTGATTTGTCTTTTTTAAGGCTTTATGAGATTTCTTAGATGTTTGTAATTGATATTACACATCAGAATCACGTTTCTAAAGCCTAATTCAACTGTTTATTTAGCCTCTTCAGAGATCCCTATCTCTTTTCCCTATCTCATGCGCTCTCGGCATTCTGGACCCCTACTTGCTGGTAAATATTGCTACTGGCCCGCCATCACAATAGCGTATGACACCCCAGCGTTAAGGAATTGTCGAGCGCGGCTGAAAGAGCGCAACACGCAACTCCACCCATCCCTCCATCCTCTCTTTGGTCTCCACCGGTTTCAAAAGGAACAGACAGCGTCGACTACCAATGTACACCACTTAATTACCTTCGCCTTTGATTCTGTGAGGGAACCCGACGACTGCGCTCTCCGCCACAGACTGGTGCTTGTCCTGTCAAAGACAAAATGATCATTATTAGCAGCAATTAACTAGTTTACAAACGAGTGTTACTTTCGCACCCCATTATCGTCGCCCTCTATTACCGCGCAATGACATCACGAGCGTTACCGTCGCACTCCATTATCGTCGCCCTCCATTACCGTGCAAGGACATCAACGCGTAGTAAATCAATCAATAAGAACAAGGCCATATACCTCTATATTCATGCAGCGTGTATTATTGGTGTAAACCTCCTCTGTATTTCTAGATATGAAGCTGTAATGAGATGTTGGCGGCTTCATTTTCTTCGCCTCGGCATATGATGGCATTCGGTAAGTCCTCTCCATCTCATATTCCCAACAACAGTGAAATATCAATGTACTCACTATGGACGAGCTCCCTTTTGTAGCACTTTAACCCCCCCCCCTAACTATTAAAACATCGTATACCGATGACGTCTTCTTTGACATCCCCTAAGAGAGTGTCCACTGTCCAGTCTAGGGGTCAGTGGGGCCAGCTGCATGGTTGACCACTCACCAGAATGTCCTCGATCTCGGCCGTTCCCAATCGGTGACCACTGACGTTGATGACGTCATCGGTTCGTCCGGTGATCTTATAGAACTCTCCGTCAATTCTCTGCGCCCCATCTCCGCTGAAGAAATAACCTGACGAACGCAAGAATATTAATCGAATGATCAATGCGAGTGAAATAACATACGCAACTCAATATATATATATATAATGGCTATTAATTATAATTAATTGTTAACCCGAGGTAAGCGTAATTCATCAGGAAAAAATGTATACGTTTGGAGATGTGGAAATCAAATCGCTAAAAATTCATAAAAATTCATTAAGGCTGGAGCTCTAAGAGAGTGATCTAAACTATAACTTATACTATGGATACTTGTTCGTTTGTTCGTGTCGGATCCCAGTCGTTATACACATCAAATAAATAAATGATTAATAAATAATTAGTTTAAATTAATAACTGTGAATCAGCAATATAATTAACGAGAACAGATGTGGCGTCTGACATCCTCATTATTCATGTCGAAAATGTTTTCACAGCAGATTTGAAAAGCTTTCGAAGCATCTACCTATCTTCGTTGTAATATAATCTTTCATATGCGATTGGTGAGAATGAAATAAATGCAGATAAATATATTAAATAAAAGCGCAAGACAGACCAAGAAAGATTCATATAGCATCTTTTTTCCCCAACAGACCTGGGAATGTTTTGAAGTACGTGTCGACGTAACGCTTGTGGTCGTTGTAGATCGTTCGACAGACACCTGGCCAGAGATTCCGAATGCAAAGACTACCAAACATATCGCGACCAATCAGCAGCATTCCCTAACCAAAACAGAAGCAGCAGCAACAATGACAATGATAATAATAATAACAATAACAATAAGAGCAAGTGATAAAAACAATAACAATAATAAAAACAATGACAACAGTAAAAATAATAATAAGAGGAAGAATATTAGCAACACTGAAAACAATGACAATTAACCATAACATTTATACTCCAATGCCTACGTCCACTCTGCCCTAACTCCATTCACCAATTAAAACCTAGAGCACGCAGTCATGTCCTCCCACCCAAAGACAACTCTCAATATATCCCCAGATCATTATACAAAACGTTTACTAGTTTGTTATTAATTCTAACCACCGTCATTGATCATTGTCACTCTTGAAAACATTTCTGCGTTGTCGTCAGATTGTCTTTTATCTAAATAAACGAATGTCTCCTCACGTAATGCGATGCAAAATGATGCGGTCGGTTCTTATCAATTTCTGAGTAGGCCAGGAAACGGCATCATTGTCACCTTCATCATTATCATCGTCATCGCCATCACCATGATCGTCGTCGTCGTCATCATCATCATCATCATCGTCATCAGCGGCAGTAGTGTATCACACGCAGACATATAGCGATACAAAAGGGATTTGTAAATACCTACTTTGTCGTTGATTAGGACTGGGTCGATGCCAAACATCGGTCGCATTGGCATCGCAGGATAAATATCAGCATCCGGTTTAGATGGTCGAGGACTGATGAGGATACCACCTGTCTCTACAACTCACATATCAATACCATCACATCAGCATCAGAGACAGTTGGTCGTTAAAACATACAATAAAAATCAAAACAATGCAAGGCAGTATTGTAAAATACAATGATAATAAGAAGAAGGGGAGGACGTGGAGGAAGAGGAGGAGGAGGAGGAGGAGAAGAAGAAGAAGAACAGTTCATTACGTTTGCTTTGAGGCAACCACATGAAGTGTTAGCAACTTCATTTTCTTAGCCTCGGCATATCAGGTAAGGTGGCCAATCCTCTCCCCGCCGTCACACTTTCCCACCGACAGTGTAAAGACATAGACAACTCAAAGGTATTTTATTGGTAATAAGTAAGTATATTCTTTACTACCATCTGCAGACGCACGCCGGGTACATAAGAAAAAATATAGAAAAACATGTTATTTATATAAAAGTCTAAAGATAAATAAATTATAAAAAAGAATGCGTTAATTTTCAACCATTCATTTCGAATTCACACTCAGATGGACAATAATGCGGTAATGAAAATAATACTGTATATACAGATTACAAAGAAGCACAACACAATACAATACAACACAACACAATACAACACAATAGAATACAACAAAATACAATACAACACAATACAATACAACCTAATACAACACAATACAATACAATACAACACAATACAACACAATACAATGCAACACAATACAACACAATAGAATACAACAAAATACAATACAACACAATAGAATACAACACAATAGAATACAACAAAATACAATACAACACAATACAATACAACCTAATACAACACAACACAATACAATACAACACAATACAACATAATACAATACAACAAAATACAACACAATCGAATACAACACAATAGAATACAACAAAATACAACACAACAGAATACTACAAAATACAATACAACACAATACAATACAATACAACCCAATACAACACAATACAATACAACACAATACAACACAATAGAATGCAACAAAATACAATACAACACGATACAATACAAAGCATGACAACGCAACACAGCAGAATATCACAGAAAAATAGCCAAATAATTATCGCTTATAAACATTCAGAAACTGACTCACAGCCAACCTACATGTAATTTAATCTACAAGCAACAATTTCCGCAATTGTCGTCATAGTAATAATAAGCAATAACGTCGATGAGTCTGGCAGATTCAGGAATCTAAAACTGGTAATAAAACAGGAAAGAGAAAATGTAAATTGTACCAGTCTGCCACCAGGTGTCGACGATGGGACATCTCTCTTCTCCGACGACACGGTAGTACCACATCCAGGCTTCATAGTTGATCGGTTCACCCACTGAACCGCGTCGATGAAATCAAAATTACCACACGTATTGTTTACATCTGTATAACCCAGGTTCACAACTAGTGGGGTGCTTCCATCTCTGACGAAGAATTTTCATGTAAAGGGTTTCCAACTAACTATTTCGTGGTGGCTAAGTTTGAAACGATAGGACAGAGATAGCATGAGGATTGAACAATAATTATGTAAGACTTGCTCAATTAAGTAAAAGTACAACGATCGCTTTTAAACAATTATTCTTAAATCATGCATTAAAAGTTTTTACAAATCAGGATTATCAGGAAATGTCTCAAGACCACCTGGACGACATGTAAATGATTAACTTAACAGATGTTGGTTAATTCGTGGACAGAAAGAGTAATATATTAGAGCCTACTAATATTTTTTTAGTTTTACTTTATGCTTCTTGATAGTTCTCTTCGATTTCACCTATTTACTTTTGGTCCAATATAACGACAATGCAATGATCCGTTGTACAATTTAATGACAATAGAATGATTTTCGTGCAATTGAACAAAACTGGAATAATCTATTGTAGAATTTAATTAACATAGAATCCTCTATTGGACAAATTAATGACATTCAAAGCGTAACTTGCTGACGACATCGATATCTCTGTGAAAAAATAAAACACAAAGAAGTTTGCCAAACAAAGGTATAACCCGCAATCGTTGGTTTACAGACCAGATCGCCACCGAATAGATCACCACGTGAAACTGACCACTGCCTAGTGTTCTGAGGGATGACCGGTCGTACTTGCGTACGTACTCGTCGTCGTATCGCATCAGGTGGCGAAAGGCCGTCGGAGCCCCATAGAACTGAGTCATCCTCAGTCGCTCCACCGTCTCCCAATAACGACCTGCATGAGGAAGGTAACAGCATGTCAACGTTTAAACTTGTCGGGTTTAACACTTCACCACGGCTGTCCGCCATCGCCATTTAAGGTCCCCGTGTACAGACCGTGCCAGAAGGGTACTCAATCCTCCGTGTATATATAAGCCAGCATCGGATTGGAATTGGACAAACACGCACAGAGCATGTGACTTACGCGTTCACCTACGAAGGGATGGCTGGATGGATGGATGGATGGATGGATGGATGGATGGATGGATGGATGGATGGATGGATGGATGGATGGATGGATGGATGGATGGATGGATGGATGGATGGATGGATGGATGGATGGATGGATGGATGGATGGATGGATGGATGGATGGATGGATGGATGGATGGATGGATGGATGGATGGATGGATGGATGGATGGATGGATGGATGGATGGATGGATGGATGGATGGATGGATGGATGGATGGATGGATGGATGGATGGATGGATGGATGGATGGATGGATGGATGGATGGATGGATGGATGGATGGATGGATGGATGGATGGATGGATGGATGGATGGATGGATGGATGGATGGATGGATGGATGGATGGATGGATGGATGGATGGATGGATGGATGGATGGATGGATGGATGGATGGATGGATGGATGGATGGATGGATGGATGGATGGATGGATGGAGTGATGGATGAAGTGATGGATGGATGGATGGATGGATGGATAGATGGATGGATGGATGGATGAATTGATGGATGGAGAGATTTTAATTATAGCCAACCAGACGTACGTACATACATACAAACATACATTACATACATACATATATACATGCAGACATACAGACAGACAAACAAACAGACAACGATACAGTGGTCATCCAAGCAGCCTAAGTGATCACCTGGATCCGGATAGGTAGGTACGCTTTCGAATAGGACGGTCGTCGCTCCGTTGCAAAGGGGCCCGTAGACTCCGTAGCTGTGTCCGGTGATCCACCCTACGTCCGCCATGCACCCGAAGACGTTCCCTGGCCTGTAGTCGAAGACAGTCTGGTGCGTGAAGGCCGCGAAGAGGAGATAGCCGGCCTGGGTGTGGAGGAGTCCCTTCGGCTTACCAGTGCTACCCGAGGTGTAGAGGAGGAAAAGAGGGTCCTCGCTGTCCATCACCTCGAAGGGACAGACGGTCGACTGGCGAGACAACTCCTGCGTTGAAACATCACCAACGCTTAGGTTTATACAAGTTGCTTAAAGGTTTACACAAGCTGTTTACAGGTTTACGCAAACTGTTTACAGGTTTACATAATCTGCTTACAGGTTGACACATGCTGCTCACAGAATTACACAAGCTGATTAAAGGTTTACACAGGCTGTGCACAAGTTTACACAATCTGTTTACTGATTTACACAGGAAATGAATCACATGATCAGGCCAGCAATCATTTGCTTGCAGTTCCTGAGGTTGTGCAACCTACAGCAACTGTCATTATATTGTTGATGCAATAAACGGTTTGCTTACTTGTTTACATAATTACTTTCTTATTTGCTTGCTTGATTATTTGCCTTGTTACTTACTTGCTTGCTTGCTTACTTACTTACATATTTACCTACTTACTTACTTGGTTGCCTTCAACTGCCAGTTTCTTATCCGCAGTTGGTTCATATTGGACACGGTTCAAGTTACTAACTGAAATTTACCTATTGCCAAATCCAATGCTGGTGATATGAATGAATGGATTAACGAATGAACGACTGAACGAATCAAAGGATGAACGAACGAATAAATGAATGATTGATAGATGATTGAATGAATGAATGAATGAATGAATGAACGAATAAACGAACGAACGACAAACTCGTGCATTCATTCAATCAGCCACTGAATCAATCAATCAGTTAATCAATAAATCAGTCAATCAGTCAGTCAGTCAGTCAATCAATCAATCATTCAATCAATCAATGACCTCCTCGAGTGGTATATCGATCTTTCCCATTGGAACCTCTTCTCCTGTTCTCTTTGAGACAAAGACCCTCTTGACCGTCGGACATTTCGTCACCGCTACATCAACCATCTTCTTCAGTTCTATTGCCTTTCCGCCACGGACACCTTGGTCAGTCGTTATGACCGTTTCGGCCGACGCTGCAAAGTACACGATTACACAAGCTGTTTACAGGTAGGCCTATACACAACTAGTTTATAGACTTACACAAGCTTTTGATAGATTTACGCAAGCTGCTTACAGGTGTACACCGGTAGTTTACAGGTTTACATAAGCTTCATACAGGTTTACACAAGCTGTTTACAAATTTACCTTACACAAACAATTTATAGATTTACACCAGCTATTTACAGGTTTACCCCAGCTGTATATACAGGCTTACCCTTACCCGTCTACAGGTCTATACCAGCTGCTTACATGTTCACACAAGCTGTTTACAGCTAGGTTCATGCAAGCTATTTACAGGTTTACACATTGCAAGCTGTTTACAGAAAAAGATACCATATTATGCAACTAACGGGTTGATAGGCCTACAAACAGTTTACAAGTTTACAGAGACAGTTTACAGCAGTGGGTAATCGGAGGCAATGACGAGAGCCCTACCTCCTACTCCGTCAATGAATGGTTTTGACAATGTCAAGCTTATACTTTAGTGCAGACGCTTCCTTTTGATTATCGATCGTTCAGTTGGAAGTTATTGACTATGTACTGATTCCTGTCAACTTGATCTTGTGGCATTGATGCTCCCTCAATAGATGACTTACTTACGTACTTACTTTCAAGCTCCAACTGTTAGGCTAATATTATTAGACAAGGTAGAAGGTGCTAATTGAAAATAATTAATTAGAAATTGCCGATCGTATGATTGAAGTCTTGCCGTCCTGTATTCTGGATGCCAGTGCCTCGGAACTGAATCCTGCAAAGACGACACTGTGAATGGCTCCGATGCGGGCACATGCCAGCATGGCGGCAACGACCGTGGGGGTCACGGGCATGTAGATGATGACCCTGTCGCCCTTACGTACCCCGTGGCTCTTCAGGGTATTAGCCATGCGATTCATCAACTCGTACAGCTCTCTATAAGACATAAAAAGTACAAACTGCCTCCGAGTGAACGACAATCGCAACTCGTGCAAAAAGATCATTTATTAACTAACAATACAGATGTCTGTAAGTTGAAAATGCATAGATATAGCAATCAGCAAAAAATACAGAGAAAACTTGTCTTAGCCGAGAGTCCTCCATCCATCCTCCAACTCCTACTCCTCCTCCGTATCCTCCTCATCATCATTATCATCACTGTCCTCATCACCACCCTCATTATCATCATTAACATCATCACCGTTGTTTTAGTCATCATCAATAACATCTCCATCATTATGCCAGACAATTAAAACTCAGATTGGTTTAGTATAGTTTGTATTATAGTTAGAACGGCAGTTGATAACATCGCTCACTTGTAAGTGACGTTTTCCTGTGTTCCAGGCTCATCCTTTTCCCAGATCAGAGCCACACGATCCGGATCTTCCTCGACATGTCGATCAACACAATTATCTTCATACCAGAAACAACATACCGCATCATTAACTAATTACTCATTTATAGCAATTTAGGGTTTATCTGATAATGTGTAAATGCAATGCTAACTTGACGTACGAGTGGGTGGAATATCAAATTTTTCCACAATATTACTGAGGCAACAACTAGGGTATGTATAATGGAATTCACGGTTATCATACACTTCTATTACTGTAGAATGATCCATCCATAAACATACACGTGATTTATTTATTTATATAGCCCCCGTAGAGGCGATCAGAAATTGCGCTTGCCGCCCATATTTCAGAGCGACAGCGCGGGGTATTGGGTATAGTTTTCAACTAGCAATAACCACGCCTCGGATGAACCTCATCGGCTATGGTACTGCCACTGCGCAAAGCTAATTAACCTACAGGCTAACCGGTATAAGTCATTTCAAATATCTACATACAAAGGTGTTCTAGACAATAACTTAAAAGAGTGATGGTATCCCGTTTCCGAAATAGATTTACTCAAGGCAATGATAAATATGTTTTGAAGCTATATTAAGACCTTCGAAATATCTGTACAAAGTATAAAATACGTAAATTAAAAAATATATAAAACTTAATGAAGATTATTTAAACCAGAGAGCCCTGAATAGAACCAATGTGTTCCCCAGGTGACGCTAGTATATCACCTACCGACAATGAATTAGTAGTCTAGCTCAAACACCTAACACCTTTATGCATTCACCCAATCATTAACGTGATCTCACTAGGTGATTGGTTGATTGGTCGGATGATGTTGTGTGATGAACCGTCAGATTTCACCCATTTCGTTAGTAATTGCCTATTAGATAATGAACATTATCGAAGGTTGGAGGGGGTTGGGAGGGCTCAATCTCTAGTTCGTTTTTCAACCCCACCAGTCAATTCTGAAAAATTACCTTGGGGGAGGGGAGGGTCAAGCCAACCCCAGATCAGCTTTCAATAGCACTCACACCCACAGTAATCCTCTGCAATTTAGCCCGTAATATCGGTCTCAAGTTCATAAGAAGTTTAGTCGGGACATCTCGAGATGTGAAAAATGTTCAACCCCCACCTATTCAAATTTGACAATTCAAACTCTGGTTTGAGAAAAAACGTTGCAACATCCAACCAACCAATCATCTGTCTAATTAAACCATCCATCCAGCCAGAGGCTGCCAGCCACTCAGTCATTCATTCACCCATCAATCCATCCTAAAGAATATTGACTTCAAACGCGCATTGGGGTGTATCGTTCGAACAAGCTTTCGCCCGGTGCATTACAAATAACTTCCTGAAAATTTCTAGCGCTTGTGTTGATTATGCCTAGTAAAGATGTGATCTCACTGCGTGACTGCCCAAACAAGGCTATAACTCCGAAAGCACTAGGTAAACTGTAGGTGAATTACAATGCCTTGTTGCGTGAAGAAAGTATTGTATAACAATAATTGTGTGATTAATCTTCAGATTTCATCCACTTCTTCAGTAACCGCCTGATGAATAGGCACTGTGAAAGAGGCCCGTACAAACTATTTAAGGACAAACGTTGCTAAATATTTTATGTAGTCCATGCCTCTGCTACCAAGTATTCATACTGTTAATGCAGCCCCCGTAACGAAACTTTCGTATAATGATCCATCCGTAAACATACACGTGATTTATTTATTTATATAGCCCCCGTAGAGGCGATCAGAAATTGCGCTTGCCGCCCATATTTCAGAGCGACAGCGCGGGGTATTGGGTATAGTTTTCAACTAGCAATAACCACGCCTCGGATGAACCTCATCGGCTATGGTACTGCCACTGCGCAAAGCTAAATAACCTACAGGCTAACCGGTATAAGTCATTTTGAGCTCTTAGAAATACGGGTGTTCTATAGAAACTAATTCTAGAAATCGTACTCATACAAAGTAGGACACATGCTTCTTTAAATGAACTCAAAGTATGATTTATTTTATTAATGCAATTTTCCTTATCTAATTTATTACATAAAATAAAGAATTCATAACTCAACTTGCTTGAAATTACTGCTCCGGCAGTGAACGTATATTTGATCAATTCCCCAGGTGGCGAGCCATGACTGTATGCTTTATGTACGATGCACGATGCTAGCTGACTGGCTGGCTGGCTGGCTGGCTGGCTGGCTGGCTGGCTGACTGACTGACTGACTGACTGACTGACTGACTGACTGACTGACTGACTGACTGACTGACTGACTGACTGACTGACTGACTGACTGACTGACTGACTGACTGACTGACTGACCTTCACTCATCGTTACCTGTGACGTTGAGTTTTCCATTGATAAACCAAGCTGCCTTTCCCTCCCTGATATTGCACTCTTGAACGACGTCGAAGTCCTTGACCCATCGCAGCCTTGACCTTGCCAGTCGACCCCAGAACCTGTCTGGATCGGCAAGGCTCAGACGATAGAGGTCGTCGTGGCCAGAGATGTCTGGGTCGTTTTCGAACTCCGGAATGGGGGCCGAGAACTTGAATGGACCGCCCCTCTTCGGGGTGTAGGAGGAGCTGGCCCCCGAGGCTAGCGTTGCAGACGCGTAGTGGGATCGAACCAACGACCCGAGGGAGAGGGATCGTCTCAAGGCGGCACGGAACACAACTCTTAGTGCACTCGCCATCGACTTCCCCTACAAAGGCATAACAGATGCATGAAGCCTCGCTACAAACAAATCGATAAAATTTTGTAATTGTAAGCAGTAAACTCCTAACTTGATTTCATTTCGGAGATTATCATATAGCACCTGTATTAGATTAGCGCGTAGCTGGGAAGGCGGGTGTCGTGTAGGTCGAGGATTTGAGAGTGGATGATCGTGTGAGTAAGAATTCTTGAGACCTGAGTTTAGAATGAAAATCCCGAGGGGTGAAGGATAGAGGAGCATGAGGTTGATGATGGTGAGTGATCGACATTGATGGTGGGGGAGCCAGTACAACAAAACCAATCAATACTCAGATCAATATATTCAGAAGATACGCAGGTTATGGTATGATGAAAAACCATCCTTTGGTGGATAAGCAAATTGAAATAGGTGAGTTTAAAGTTAGACACGAAATGACACAAGTAACTGAACAGAATTAATATAAGGGCAGATAGGCTTACAGGGAGAGACCTCCATGATGTAGGTCTCTTATGCCATATTAGGGCCTACGTAAGTAGTCGGCGATGATGGTGGTCGTGTTTGGTGGCGCTGTAGTAGCCTAGAATCTGGATAGGATGGCCATTAAGACAGAGTCGGCGATCTCGCTTGACAGGTGGGGGACACCCAATGAGAGGAGTAGAAGATGTGGAGGGACACACGTATAAATTGCCCCCTCTCTGTAGAAGGTGGGGGACTTGTCCCCTCGCTCTCCCCTTCGGATCGCCGCCCCTGGCCTAAGAGTTCGCCTTTCAGACGCAATTGCATGGAATGTAGAAGAAGAGAGTGCAGGCGAGGGCGTGTCATTTTTTTCCAGTATTGACATCTTTATTTCGAATTGAATATTAGGTTTCACAGGTCTCCGATAAATAGGACCATAGTCTTATAGACCCAGTGCAAATGTGATACCTTAATCTTGCAGCGCATATTCTAGAGTGGCTCTCAATTCGAAATTAGGCCTATGCGGTGTAACTTAGATCTGTCTTGTGAAGCGCAATTAAAAATTAAAACTACCTGCTGTCGGGAACTAGGAACACTGTTATATTCGGACAACGTAGGCTGTAGTAAGAAATAGGTCTACAGTACACGTCTAGAACATCGATCTGTCCTACCTATACCAAGCAGCGTCGTTAGCAGAACAGATGTTGTTTACGCTAGCGCACGGTCATTGCTCTGCAAGTTTTCCTTAAAAGAAGCACTGAAGCGTTGAATATCAAAGCTGGCCGGAGCTTACTGAATTCACCGCGTAGGCCTTGTACAGTACTGCAGTTTTAACCTGGAACTGATAATGGAAGGGATATAAAGCCGACGAAAACTGGGTCGTTGACCTAGATTATGTGCGCGGCTATACATCCGGGACTTGTGCAGGATAAATCGGTAGTCGCATTTTTGCAAATGAAATAAAACGACTACAAATAAGACTTGCAACATAAATTCAATGTGTTGAAAGAAAGACTTATTTAACTTAAGTAGCATAAAGTTAGATGAACTTTTCATTGATCATACGTGCGACGTTAGGCCTATGCTGTCGAGCACTCGGATGCATGAGTTTGAGTCGGTTGAATGATCGTTCCGCATCAGCGCTCTTATATACAAGGTCAGAAAAATGCGGCTCAGACCACCCGCATGCTTATGCATATTTTCGCTATAGGGGCCTAATCGATAAATATTAAGCTTCCCTGAGAAAATTAGCCCTATAACGGGTCATGGCATAATTATAACGTCACGTTGATAATGGTTTTAAAGAATTTAAGTGAATCGAACTCTGTTCAGATAGCTCTCTTCTACTGAAGGCCTAAATAAGCAGCTATAAATTAAAGAAAATTGTAATTTGTTTAATAGAATAGATAAAAAAAACAAGCGGGGATGCACTCACTGCAAAACAAGTCAGGACTGTCACAATTATTAAAAATATTAACATCGCAATATTAAATTTTATTCTATATTTAAAAGAATATTTGTTAAATATTAGATTCGTGTTTATCATATTACCTCATCTGAAGCGCGCCCATATGACGTAATCAAATAACATTACGCTGTCTTCCTGCTCTTCTATGATTAAGCTTGTCATGTTCGCTCCTCTCTGGCTACGCCTCTGATTCGAGACTTCCGAGTCCTTAAATGAAAGTCGATAAGTCGAAACACTTATGATTAAATCTTGATTATTAATCTACAAAATTAGATGCTGTGTTATAGTAGCCCATTGGTCATGTTGCTTCGACGTGGATAATGTAATTAAAGTAGCTTAGGCTTAATGTTTTTGTTACGATTGGCACTCTACTTCAAATCCCTTCCACGTTAGTCCCAGCTATAGGCCTAACTAACAGTTTCATCCAACTTTCCGAAATCTCATCTGAAATTTCAATGAGACAGCGGTAATCTCTTTGTCAATAATAGGCTACGCTGTCATGCTTGACGTTACAGTCATTGGTTTTTGTCTTAATTGAGGTCTTGTTGACATATTGGTGGTAGGCCAAACTATTGACATGGTCGAACGCGCAAACGCCAGCTTAGCACGCTGGCTGACTTCCTTGCGGGTGTCGGCAGCGTGTTGAAAGGCTCAGCCTCTGGGTTAAGGCAGCCAGTGAATAATAACGGCAAAAACGTTGGTGGGTGAAGGCTAAGAGCAATGAGACACGGTTACATATAGTACGCAGCGTATGTATATATACTATAGGGACAGACGTAGGCTTACACAACCGTGGTCTTTAATAGATGCACAACCCCATAAATACAGTTTAACACACACACACACACACGCACGCATACAAGCACACACACAGACATGCACGCATACACTCGATCTGCTGAATCGACTCAGCCACACACACACACAATCCCTATGAAGCGTGACCTGAACAAGTCTACATAGCTAGCGATTCAGATGCGATTAGAAAGTACTATGCTGGCTGGTAGTGCTAGCCTCCTCAGCCGGATCAGTGACGACATTAATTCCTCCTTTGCTCGGTCGCTTGTGTCATCTGGTTCTCAACTTCAGACCAACCTTTTATAAACTCAATGAATAAACATATGCAGCCGCAATGCAAATAAACTGTTGCTTCTACGGCCGAACACGTAAAAAATTAAGGGGTGAAGACCTTTGCGCATGCGCAACCTTCGGGGCATGCGAACTGTAAAACACACCTAACTTGCCTACTATGAGTCGTGAGGGTCGGTAAGAATCAGATAGTTAGGCGTTTTGAGGGCTGTAAGGGTTAGCGTCGTTTCCAGACATATGCAATAAACCTTCAGCCGCATAAGCAATTCTTCTGTGGGGAAGATCCGATGCCCATATGGGGGACATCCAACATCTAATGGGGAGTTCCAATACCTAATGGGGAGATCGGACATCTAATGGGGTGATACTGATGGCTCGGTTAATGACGACCCCCCCCCCCCCCCAATCCCCCATTGAACTCTGAATAATTAAATTTCTGTGAAAGCAGCTAAAAAATCAAGTAAAAACGGAGGCAGTGAATGTGTTGAGTTTTACTAAAACGATTATTAATACAAATCTCTATGTAAAGAAGTGAAACACAGACTGAGAAGAAGAAGCGAACGAGTAACATCGCAAACTACTAGACCTATAGGTTTGCTCAGCATACTTAAACCCAACATACATGTGTTTTGATCATACCCAACATGTATGTGTTCTGAACATACATAAACCCAACATACTTGTGTTCAGCATACTCATACCAGACATACTTGTTATCAGTATACTTGCGCTCAGCGTACTGCATGCAAAAATCACAAACACCGAGAAGAAAACTTTAGAATATGAAACAATAACTTCCGCGATCCGAGATCCAGCTTGACGGCCAAGCATCCATCTGTTCAGCATATGTACAGGACATTGACAAAGTAAACCCATCAGCATCAATAAATCAGTCTACAGTTTATCAACGCGAGCATTTATGAATATACGGCCAAATGTGAACTGCGCAATACCAAATACCCGATATCATAAGTAGGGGCCTAATATCAGTTGCTGTATACAAAGTTTAAATGTCAATCTTACAAAGATCAATCATTTTGCATCGACAAAGATTACATGCAAATTTGACAAAGATTATATGTAAATTTCACAATAACCAATCAGTTTACGTGTAAATTTTACTAATATCACTCAGTTTACATGTACATTTTACCAAATCCAAAATGCTTTAAATTTAAATTTTACCAATTCCAATAAGTTGACATGTAATCTTTCAAAGACCGATCAGTTTACATGTAAATTTCACCAGCATGGCTCAATTGACATGTAAATTTAATAAAAGACCAATCACTTGTTTGCTTGACAATAATTTACGCTTTACGCATTACACTATAGGCGCCGTAGATGTCATTTTGCTTATAGCCAACAATGATAAGGGGAGAGTAAAATCAAGTAAACATTCTCAATTTAAAAGCATTTGTAAAGAACAGAACATTAGCTCTCCTGTCTATTGTTTCAAAAAGCAGACAGACTTTGGACAAACCTCAGGGCTTTGAACAAAGCTTGTCATAAATCCACATTTGATGGTGGACTTCGCACGAACTAGCATTTCCTAAATATGTAAAGTCAGCCTTGAAAAGTAAAGTGGTCATTCCACAAAAAGACAAGTCCTGACAAGTACAAAACACTTCCTAAAATCTTTTCCTGAAAACTGCTGCATATCAATCTACCAATAATTTTCTTTGTGACATATTTCGTGTGACTAAAGTAAACCAGTGTGTGCACTGTGCAAGGCTGTTGCCCCAAAATTCATGTTACAAGGGTACACTCGAACAAGAACAACGCAACCCTCCAACATCTACACATTGTATTGTATAATTAATACTATAATCATACTCACTCATTTGTCGTCATAGGCTCATTAACTCATCCCCCACTGAAGTCCAATATTAAGATGTCTAAGAAAATGTACTTCAACAGACCATTACCAAAATGCCTCAACAATTAACATTTAGCTACTCTGGAAGTTTCACATCAGCAATCAAATGACATCACTCTCTTTAAAAAGACAACGCTAAACATCAAAGCAGCACCGAGATCTCCAAGTCAAAGTTGATGACAATAAGGAGCATAATGATAAAATGAATCCTATATGTTGTTGAAATTCCTCCAATAATTTTTCTCTCTTTGCAGATATTACCTTATTAAAAAAACGAAAACCTTCAAACGACGTAATGGCGCTGATGAAGAACGATAAAAAAATGGCTGACAACACAAAGACGTTGTGACTGACTTGGACACAAGTCGAGTAAAGTAACTAAACAATACTGAATCAACGACTAGATTTCTATAAACACTCTTTGAAATGTGTCAAATGCTAAACTGCGAGAGAGACAAACAGACAAAGACAGACAGAGAAAGACAGAAAGAGACACACAGACACAGAGAGAGTCAGACAGACAGACAGACATATATAGACAGATACACAAGAAAGAGGCAGACAGAGAAAGAGAGACAAAAGGAGACAGATAGAGAGGTGAGAAGAGAGAGACAGAGAGAGAGAGCAAGTGAGGGAGAGATTAACCAAGATTAAAACACAGAGAGACAAACATATAGCAAGTAAGACAAAGACAGGGAGATGTACAGAGAGACAGAAGCAGATCAAGAAATCACTTAAAGACACACAGACAGACCCAAAGAGACTGACTAAGACGGAGATATCATCGTGGGTGGTACCCATCAGGTGGTACAGGTGGGTGGGGGTGGGACAAGTGGATGCATCGATGTGTGGCAAGCACGGGAAGAGGTGGTGGAGACTTATCGAAGGTCGGAGTCGCTCTCGATTCCTCTTTTGATGCGAAGAAGCATCGTCGTGTACCACTGGTCGAGTCTTGTCAGACTGTCGTACTCCTTAACAGCGTCCGAGTATTTGTCCAAGTCGTGCTCTTCGCAAGCAGCGGACAGCGTCTGACAACAAAACAGCAATGAACTCTCAAAGTCAAAATCTATCTCATAGTGAAAAAGAGTAAATAATATGTTGCTGAAATTCCTCCAATGATTTTTCTTTCTTTACAGGTATTACCTTGTTCAAAAAAGCCATTAAGAAAAACTTAGTGATCAATTTTTTTAAGTGTAAGTCTCATGAGGAATTGAAATCATCTGGAAATGGCTATAACATTGAGTGACATAAATGAAAAAACTGACTTAAATGTCTCAAAACCGATTATATTATTAAGCCTGTTACAGGGTGATGCAATAATTACTTCCACCACTGTACAACAACCATACTACAACTACTACCAACAACACAACCACCACAACTACTTTTCCTACTACTATTACTATGACCACCACTACTCCCACCCTTATAATTGTTATAATTAGCAGTACAATCATATTCCTGGACTTCTTCAGGTAACTTCAGTAGATTGACACACATTAATATCTAACTGCTGTTGCAAAAATGACCAAATGACACATAAACAACCGCCTGGTATTAAATAAAAAAACTGAGTATCATACAAGGTTCAAATTAAAAACAGAGAAATATTTAAATAAAAAAATAAAAAAAGTTAAGACAATAAAACTGTTAATTAATGAATAAAAAATGTACATTATTTCAGCAGTTAAACGAGAAACACAATCCAACGAAACAGAAGAGAAACAAAACCTGAACAAGAAATCAGACAAAGCGTCCACATCTCGACTAGGGGTAACTCTGAGCCGTTCTTGGCACCACACTCTTTATGCCACATGCAGTTCAGCAACAGCTCCTAGTAGCTTGACTAGAAGAAACAGCAAAAGAGCAATTCATAAAAACAAACTGAAACCGTCAAAGAAGAAAGAGCAACATAAGTAAAAGCAACACAAGTAAAAAACAAACTGAAACTGTCCAAGAAGAAAGAGCATCATAAGCAAACCGCACAGAAACGAAACTATAAAGCAAGAACGCAAGTCCAACTAACCATAATGGTCCACAAGAACCAGGGAGTGCCTCTAAGCAGGTCTTTCTTAGAGGTGCAATATAAATTCTCAGCACTAATGACAATGCAATATTCCAGCTGCCTCGCCAATAACAAAAGAAACTTGTCGGGCATACAGAGCGCCACTCCCAGGTTCTTATAGAACCATCTGGTTATAAGTACTCGTGTCGTTGCTTTCTGGTTTTCTTTCTGTACGGTTTGCTTATGCTGCTATTTCCTCTTTATTTGCTATTTAAGTATTTATCAACTTTAATTAAGACGAACGATAGTAATCGTAACTCGTGAGTTAATGGTAAATCGACAATCAGGTAAATTTGTGCATCTCTTACCTTGAGCAGCTTGCACTCTCTGGAGTCCGAGAACGCCGGAAACATGTCCTCGTACTTGGAAACAGAATTTGTGCCATCCTGCATGTCCTGGCACATGCGACACAGTGCGGCACGAAAGAAGTGCTCCTTGGCACTGTGCCGAAGTAGCTGGTTGTCCATGCAGGTAGATGCCACCTAGGGACAAAATCATACAAGGAATTGAATTGACGAATCCTATTTTAACAAAGACTTATTGACTTATCTGAGTCTCAAACGAGCATCTGAGGATTGGTCAACTGAGTAACTCGAGTGGCTTGCAACAATATTGTTCAGCATAAGCTGATGTTGGATTAGTTCCTGCTTGATTAAGTCTTGATTGATTCAATTTCTAGTTTGATTATTTTGGTCAACATTTGTTAATAGATTCCATTAATAGGTTGATGGCTTCAGCGATTCATTTCTACCTTGATCGTTCGATTGAGTATTGCTTAGACTGCCAAAAGACCTGATTTTTAACTCATCTGTTCATAATTCTGAACAATAGTTCATCTGTTCATAGATCTGAGTCACTGCTCAGAACCATGATTCATCTGTTTATAGCTGTGAACCATAACATGTCTGTTCATAGCTGTGAACCCTAATATGTCTGTTCACAGCTGTGAACCATAATACGTCTGTTCATAGCTGTGAACCATAATACGTCTGTTCATAGCTGTGAACCATAATACATCTGTTCATAGCTGTGAACCATAATTCAGTTGTTCGTAGTTCTGGATAATCATTTTTTTGTTCACATATCTGAAACTGAACTATAGTTCATATAATTATAATTATATATGTATATTAACTTTTTTACATTGCGCATTTATTATATATATATTTGTAAAATACGGACGACTTATGTGCACAGCAATTTAAATCCAGGGATATGTGAAACAGTTATACAGACAATTAGACCTTCCTAATAAACCAATGCAATTGTCATGTAAGACAAAATGATGATAGCAATTGGAGCTAAAAAAGACATACTTACTTACTTAGATATAAAAACGGCTCATAATGATCTCAATCATAGCCATACCTGCTCATAGATCTGTGCCGCCTTCTCGTACTGTTCGATCCCGGCTGCGTACAAAGCCACCTTCAGCAGACACTTGTTCGCGGAACTGCAACAAAATGATGAAGACATCAGCTAGCTGCCAAACACTCAGCAATTCCAGTCAAAAGCAAAGGTTGTCCCACAGCAACCACTATTTCAGAGCAGTAGATCAAAACCAGATAGCACTGCACTGCAGGTCAAAGAAGGAAAGACACCAGCCACTAGAAGACAATAGCTAAAGCCAGAGAATAATAATAATAATAATAACATCGTCATTTCATTTCAAACTGACAAATAGCAGTATGATTACAAGTACGGTATGAACAGGTTATTAGAGGGGTCAAATAAGACTGCCTTGGTGCAACACAGGGCATTTGCTGTTGTGGGTCCATCTACCTTGAATGACCTACCGCCATCACTAAGGGCTAAACTAATGACTGACTTCTCTCCATCGGCCTCTCGTTCTTTAAAGGTGCATATTATCTCCCGGGGTTTTCATGCTGAGAACGCATCTGAATTCTGCAAGAGGTGCCATATAAATCTAGAGATTATGATACGATAAGGAAACTACCTGTTGGATTCTTCACCTTGATAGAAATCAGCAGCTTTCTGATAGTTGCTCATAACCTAGGTACAGAAAATGATATCTCTTCAATAATCGTTCAATCACACTGAAAATTTATATAGCGCCACTTCAAGTTTCTACTCAAAATGATGATATAAACAGTTTTCTAAAGACTTACATTGCCTATGCCAACGACAAAGATATTATAGCACAAGATGTTTCCAACCTTTTCAACATCGGCTGCATCGCCCTCGAACAGCTCAGCAATGTCCATGTGATGTTTGGCCGCGATCGTAAAACGCCCCTGAAACGAACACCAATTGGACGACTTCTGGGTAAAAAATTATGCCAAGCAAGCACTCCATAGATGATCTACCAGATGACCATAGCCAAATATTTTTATTGATGACATAAGTGGCTGAATAGAGTCATTACATAACAAAACAAGGAAATGAAGAAACAATACAAAAGGACATTCTAGCTTAACAGATAAATCTATGGTATGTAATAATAATGAAACAAGAAGAACCCTAAGATTATAGAAACACGCATTTATGTTTTTTCAGAATGGGAATACAATAAGAACTGAAATTTCACCCCTAGAACTGAAGTAGAATTAAAATTGTGAATTATTCTTAACTGGCACATGGGACCCCCAAAAATGGAGTGGCACCCATTCAAATGGGGAGCGTTGGTGAAGGACCTCATCCAAATAACTCACCGCAGATTATGACACTTCATAAGGTTGCCATACAAAGACCTACACGTTAACATTTTTATAATTATGTATCATGCTTTCTGTTGTTTAACAATAAAGCATTGACCCACATTTGACCAGCAATAACAACTTAGATTCCATGCAACACTGACCATGTCTATGTAGATTTCAACGGCCTTCAACAGGCAGTTAGCTGCCTCTGAAATAAAAAATTACATCAATTGTCGTAACGTAATGCATGTAGCATCACTTGAGTGATTGATTGACTGGTTGATTGAGTGACTGATTGGTTGACTGATTGACTGATTGATTGATTGGTTGAATAATTGACTGATTGAGTTATTGATTGATTGAGTGATTGAGTGAGTGAGCAACTGATTGAAATTTGACTACCGTTTCTGTCTGTCTTCTTGTAGCAGTTTGCCGCATCTACAAACTGCGTGCCTGCTTCGTGACGATTGCCCAGTTTAAGCTGGATGCCGGCCGCACGGCAGAATGCGTCGCCAGCCTCTGAAGAAGCAACAGCCGACAAAATTGAAGATGTAAAACAATGAACAATTAAAGAAACAATCAGAGAAAGTTTTGTCAAGAAAATAAAGAATCTAGGTAGAAACAATTGCACAAGAGAAATTAGTCAAGAAACCCAACAGATGTCAATAAAAAAGGGAGAAAAATATGGAGAAGAATAGAAAGTTTCATCATCATGCGGAAAAAAGGTAAGTTAAACCATTTGTGAGGAAATGAGAAGAAGAAGCTGATGCTGATCAAATACATTATACAGAAGTTTATTAAACTACAAAACATCGGTTTCAGAATTATTGAATAAATAAAAATACATGCACCTATCTGACACCGAAACTGCTCGGTATTTCTCTTGCAAACAAACCGTGGAGCTCACAACATGCGTTCTCAAAATAAAATTCGCTATGCTAGAATTGTGCCCAACCTCCCCATTTCTTGGCTATCTTGAATGAGTTTCCAGCCTTCACGAGGAGTTCGGCTGCGTCTTCAGTTTTTGACGATCCTCTGTAAAATGTCACACACGTACAAAAATGGTTTATCGTAATCTAAACAATTTTAAAACACTCGAAGAAACCCAAGTCGATGAACGAGCAAATTACACCGAGGCAACATGTTCACAACTAGAATCGTTGAAAACTATGATCGTAATCTTATGAATTTAAGAAACGAAAGCATAAAGCGATTCATGCAGCTAAATAAACCCCAGACATAAGTCAAATAAATGACGGTGCTATATAAGTTACGTTACATTCACTACCAGACGACAAAAGTAAGACGCATGAAGTCCAACCCCATCAATGATCCCAAGAAACCCGTGGACGATTTGAGTTTCTTTTCAGCCTGTGCAATCAGTTCAAGGGCCTTCTGCTCTTGATCCGCCATTACACTGTATCTCTTTTCTTTTAACGTCGAATACAAATTATAATTTTATATATTTTGCAACAACTATGTTTTGATGTATTGAACTATAGTCCGCAAGATGTCGCATCGTTCTGTGCTGTGCGCCACGGTTTAATAGAAGATGTGACCACTGACCAAACCAAAGATTTTCACAGAGGCCAAACGCTCAAAAATAGTAAGCAATGTTGCAACGCTTGTATAATATACATATATTGGGAGAGGGGCATCGTTATGTTCATATAACATAGCAATATAATTATCTAATTGCTCCTATTTGACCTAAGATAGACGTGCAATCTGCTTTAGCCATCATCTTGTGGCTTTTTTGTCCATTTACAAGAAAGCTCACTGGTCTGCATTTACGACCTCTCATATAATTATAAGTTTATAATAGTCTGCGTTTGAGCGATGCAGGTAACATTTGATGATCCTCTATAAACTAAATTGTTGATCCAATAACAGAGTTAGCATATGAATATGACATATCAGATACGTAGGCTGCAGCTTCTAACAAGATCAAAGTATACCGCAATGACTAACAGAAGAGCAGTAGTTTGCAAAGCATTTCTACAATCCTCGCTTGGATCGAGTGGACCTGCTTATAAAAGGACTCTATTTGGGCCTTAAGATAATAATTATAGATAGGGTTACGCGTAGCTAAATCATTCAAGGACTTTATAAACATTAAGTTAAGTAGTTTATAAGGCAGCTTGTTGGAGGACACAGAAATTACACGCGTCATTACAATATAATCTCTGGCCTAGTCCGCCGATTTAGGGCTACCTGGTAATTTGGTAAACTAATAACTGGATCGAAATACAACATTTATCTTGCATCAGCCGGCTGGTAGTTGCTTAGCCATAATAACGGAGGTGGGTCGATGAATAATATTTACAACTGTAAATGAATATTCATTAGATGAGTGCCCTACGTCGAAACATAAATTATTCATGAGGCACGACTACGTTATTGCACCGAATGCTCTGGTCCGGTTAAAACTAACAGGAGCTTGAAAGAAGCTTTTAATTTCAAAGAAACACTCAGCAGCGATGTCGGAAAACGGTGAAACTACTAAACGAGCCCCATCGGTTCTCGAAGTCATGGACTGGGTGTCGGAATCTTTCACCCCGAAGAGCGGCAGTGAACCTCCTGCACTCGGCAGCCCGGTAAAGAACTCACGAGGTTTCGTCGACCCCTCGTACACTCCGAAGAAGCTGAAATGCTGGCCCCAACGTCTCGACGCAGACACTCTACAGGAAGACTACTCCACGGTCATGGTCCTCTACAGCGGAGGGACTATTGGGATGAAGACGAAAAACGGAGGTAAAATTCAATGTTGCGCGATGCCGGTTACATGATTTGCGACAGATGAGCTAGTAAGTAAGAGGACACAACGTAAATTTATATAGCGCTATTGTTTTAACCGTTGTAGTTGAGAATTAAGATTGTAAGAAAAGCTGAGAAATCGATGTTAATGACATAATGGGTCTAACAGATGCTGAAAAGATGACCGAGTGGCAAGAACCAGTGTTGGATTGCATCATCGTAAGAGCTACTCTGATAACTGCAGATTTACCCACGGTTTATAATGTAATATTGAATTTATATAGCACTCACTTTTAAATGATTTACTCATAATGGTGATCAATGCCCATCTTGTTTTTGTAGCAGGCCAAGAAAAATGTTAACTTACAGCATATATAAAAACAGTACTATTGTAATTTAATATATTAATCTCCTTACAGATTACAGCATTGAACAGTTGCACACTGTTGCGGGTGAATTTAAAAATAAAGCGATTGATTATAAATGACATTTAACATTGTCGATCAGTCGTAATTTATATTGTGCCCGTTAATATGGACTAGCCCAGTCTTTGATTTTTTGCTCTTTGCACAGCCCTATATAAATATCCTGTTTGAAAAACAGCAAAATCTCCACTTGGAAATGAAGCAGCACAGCTCCATGATTCTTGGGGACAATTCTGCCATGTTTATTTTCTTCGCCTTTCCATTTTGCTCGCAAGGTTTTAGCCGTCTGATGCGAGATAAAAGTGTGCTGAAGGAAATTAACTGGAAAGTTAGTGTCAAAGGAAACTTACAGTCCAGTTGCGAATCCAGTAAACATATTTTCATGAGTCCAACGTACCTGCAGCCAAGGCACCACAAGACTCAGCCAATTACTGCATACATCCGAAGGGCATCCCTTCGGATTGATGTTGTTACTGGTTATAGCAGAAGTACTTCAAAGTTTAGGCTGATTAAATTTAAACCAAGGTCGCTCTGTAAGTTTTGACATCAGTGTCAAGGGCCTTGTAAAAAACCATGTGATGGACCCACGTGTAGCTGGAGAGGAATTTAGATCTTGACAACGCATATTGTTGTTATTATTATTCTTTTTATTGATGTATTATTATTATTATTATTATTGTTTATTATTATTATTTTTTTTGTCCTGAGGTACGTCATTCCCCCAGGGACTTAGAGATTATTATTATTATTATTATTTCCCAGAAGCAAATCTATGGAACCCTTGTGATTGCAAATTTTAGGGGAGCTTTGTTTTGGAATGGCTAGTTTTCACAGATCTGGTTTTGTTGGTTTGAAAGGTGTAACAAAAGCCGCTTCATTGAAGCACTGGAAATCTATAGATATGCTTTGAACGAGAAAGTAGTCTCTCTGTTAGCTCATGATATCTGGGCATATCGGTAGCTTTAATTATTATTCTTTAGAATTATTTTCAATATTGTCGTCGTTGTCATCATCATTATTATTTTAATGTTTTCAAACTGTCTCAACACACATGATGGGTTAGTCATGCATGCAACACTTTCATTAGGTATGTGCTAGACCATTTCCCCTTAACCAAGACTCCAGTACTCCATACCAATTGATCTGGAATTCCTGGTGAAAAATAAAAAAATAATCTGAATAGCTAGGTGGCAATCATTGACCCAATGAAATGATGCAACCGTTGTGGTAATGATATCAACGACTGATGATGATCCTTTTGTCTGTCTTGCAGTATATGTACCTGAGCCGAATTTCTTGGTGCCTGAGCTGAGGAAGCTACCGATCTTTCATGATCCCACCTACGCTGTTCAGTGTTCGCCGGATGAGAATCAGCAGCCACTCGTGATTCCGTAATTATCAATCAATCAATCAATCAATCAATGAAACTTGATATTGCACCTCTTCAAGAAATCTATCTTCAAGAAATCTATTAAAAGGTGCTCCCAGTCCATGCATGTTTAAAGAGGAGAGATTTAAGAGAAGAGTAGAAAGAAGACGAGGAGTTCATAGATAAAAACCAGAGGAAGCCCATGGCTGTCGTAGCAGTAGGGTCCACAGCAGAGAAGGAACATTGCTACTGCACAGCAGTGCGTGAGAATTATGTCTTATGCAATGCCAACAGCTCATCCTAAATGTACATCTGTTTAATCAGTGATTAATTTAATCTAATGACTTTTGTAGCACTGTTGCTATTATGCACAGAGATATTTGCGTACGTACTTGCTTGCTTGTCTACGAACTTGCCGACCTGACCCACTTCCTGTTACAGGAGGCAGAAAGTGGGACGCAGGATAATCTACTGCGTCTATGAGTACGAACCCCTGCTCGATTCGTCCAACATGACTTACAATGACTACGCACGATTGGCTACAGATATTCAGGTCAGTGAGGCAGCGAATAGGAATCCTTGCATGCATGCCTACATACATTTAGGATTATTTCTACATTATAAATCTTCAATTTTCCTGCAGTCAGTGTTCGTATTTATCCTAGAGACACATCTCAAAGTGAGCAGAAATCATTTTCGATCACTCTTTTTTTGCAATGTGTCATTAAAATAATTTCATCTCTTTTAATTAAACAGAATAATTACACGAATTTCGATGGATTCGTTGTCCTGCACGGAACGGACACAATGGCATACACTGCATCCGCTCTGTCGTTTATGCTGGAGAACCTTGGAAAACCGGTTATTCTCACTGGATCTCAGGTGAGATTTCTTTCAACGATTCATTACGAGAAGATTTATACAGTGCTCCTTCAAGACGCCCAACCCCAGATGAAAAGGACAGCTTTAAGGCGACTATCTAAAGAGTCAGAATGGACTCCACGGGACAATCGCGATATCAACAAGAGTGTATTCCAGAGCGAGGAGTCAATCGCGGAGAAGGCGGGATTATGGTAAGTGGCTGTGCTAGCAAAGAGGCAAAGGGGAATGATTGGTGTGCCCACCTCAGTTGAGCCGAGAGAATGGCGACCTGGTGCACTCAAGGTTGAGCTGCAAAGTTTCCAAAGGCCATAATGCAGGAATGGGTGAGTGTAGTGGTGGTGTCTGGAGTAAATGCGCAAAGCTGATTTAACTGGTAGAATGAATCACGGCAGAGTCGGGCAATATGAGGAGCTAAGGTAAGTAAACTCTTGGTCAAGAATGCTTAAGACACCTTGTTGAAACATTGGCCTTAGTCTTGTCTTTTCTGGATACTTTCGGGAATGTTGTCAGATCTCTGACAACTCTGAATGCGACTCCAGTGGAGACTCTACCGGTTATCCGTGTGTTATCTCTTTATGTTTCAATGTCTAGGTGTTGATTTTTTAATGACACCGTTCCATATCAAAGATGATTTGTTGTTGCCCTCCTCCTTTCTCTGGGCTTGAGACTGGCACTGTCAAAGTGTCCAAACAGTGGTGGAGTTTGTATGAATGTGTTGTTTGTAAACTTTAACAGCCTAACAATGTGCTAAATTGGTTTTCTTGTCACTTTCTGTACATTCTCATTGTTTATAGCGTCAGGGTGACAGAAGTTGTACACATATTTTGTGGAAAGTTGACATTTCAACTCACGCGGGATTTGCCAGCATTTTCTATATTTGGCAAACAACTTTTTCAGATTCCAATATTCGAACTGCGAAGCGACGGTCGGAGTAACTTCATCACAGCTCTTGTTTTGGCCGGCAACTACAACATTCCGGAAGTGAGTTGAGAAATTCAGTTTATGTTGGTCGGATATTGGCAAATGAAGTCTGCTTAAGATTGTAAATCCTGTTGTTCCTTATTAGTTTTCACATCAATGCAGCAATCTTACACTTCAAGTTCTATCATTAACAGTTACAACCGCTAAAGGAACGTTTTGCACTCTGGTAGCACTACTGTAGGGATGTTAGATACCTAGTGTTAGTATCCTGTGGAATGTCCTAAAAGGTGCCGTGATGATATTATTTTTATGATAGAAATAATAGTTATCTAGGCCGTGGAGGGCCCTCATGGGCTGTCTGATTCTTTGAATTCGATCTTCTAGAAACGTGACGTTGCATGACCTACTTTTCACGCTCTGACCTGTGTTGGCTTGCCTTCCACTTAGAATCCTGTGGGTTGTTTGAGGGTTTACCGTAAGAAACCGGATAACCTCGCCCTTATTCCGTGACATGCTGGTTGATGTGCTTCTGAGCAGTGACCTTGAAGGGCACTGTACAATCGTCATAATGAGTCAACGATAATCATACTGAATACATTATCCTAATACAGGTGTTTGTGCTGTTTTTGAGGCCATAAACCAGTGCACTGGCAAAGGTTGTGATACCCATTAACCTAGATATGTTGCACGTGTGTGTGTGTTGCCGAGCAGGCTACCTGAAATGAGCCAAAATGTCCTAGTTTGCTGTGGTTTGTATTATATGGCATGTGCTCATAAAGTAATCTCTGATGATAACAGTCACTAGCATGGTTTGTAATATACAGACAAATATAGTTCATCATCTGAAGAGGGTTTGATGTGTGGTCCCTGTCTATCTGCCTTCATTTTGGGACTCACTGCATTGGCTTCCTGTATCTGAGCACATCCAGTTCAAACTTTTTACTCTTATGCACGGAATTTTCGTAGTGATGTCTACTTCGTACCTCAAGACCTTCTGTGCCCAAGCCTCTTTACTCCATAGTTTCTCTGCTCAGTCGCTGGAGATCGTCTGGTTCTAAAAATTTTGCTTATGTTAGCGTCTCTGGTTAGAACCACTGTTCAACCACATTCCACGGGGATTTGTGCTTGAACTCCTAAATCTTTTTCCTCTCTGGTTTTTGAAACACCTGAGATCCAGTTTGTTTCTTGGTGATATCGCTGAATTTTGTCGGGGTGCCTTTGTATCATGGAGTGTCGCTTTATAAAGGTTTGATTGCAATTACCATCATGTGAGCATTCTATTTGAGCGAACTTTTATGTCTTGTATCAATTCCTGTCTTTTGCGTGAATGAAAATCAGATTATTATTTTGCACAATGTGGTTCATTGTTTATTAATCCAAATCTGTTTGTTCTCAAGTGAAATTTGTTGCCTTTTGATGTGTTGTAAAACCGTGGTAATGAGTTTATGACAAAGACTATATTGCACTCTGAACGATGTTATTTACTAGATGTCAAGCAGTTTGTGGTAATATTTTTTCCTGGAGAACTGCTTCACAGTTTTTTTAAAATCTTGATGATTTATTTGTTTTTTATGATTCTGAAGATTCACGCCATTTCTTTCTGTTACACATTTAATAAGTTATTTTAGAATCTCTGATGGTTCAGTTTTTAAATATAAGTTTCCTTATTCAATTCTAACAGTCTGAACTCAGAGTTGTAAAGCCTAAACTAATTAATTAGGAAAATAAAATAAAATTGATGCTGAACTCGGATATTTATAAATTATTTGCAGTTCATTTTCCTCTTTCTGTATACTGAGTGAACTTTAATCTTTTTGAGTCGCAAGGGTTCCTTCTGCAAATATAAATATCTGGAGTGTTTGCCATTTCAAACTGTTATGAAATTTTGCATACATGAGATAACCAAGGTCAGCTTATTTTAATTTTGTAATGTTCGTTGAAGAGCTTAGCTGCCTTACTTTAGATCTGCCAACTTCAAATGATAATTCACAGGGTTTGAAGCCGAAGTTTATGACGAAATGACCTTTCTATTACCGACCTATTTTTATTACATTCTATGACATCAATGAACAATAACCTAATTTGCCTGAATTTCAACGTGAGACGTAATTAATTTTAATTGGTTGATTTAATTATTGAACCTTTTTAATGCATTGTCGTTGCCTTGCTTTGTTATTGTTTACCCATGAAGTACTTCTGATCTGGTAATCCTATTTTGAACTGTAGCAGCAGATCATGCTCAAATTGGCCCTCATTTCTGTAGCTCCTCTTTACAACCGCTGAATAATGCTTAGTTTTGCAGCTGAGTCTGATGTCATGGTAGAAAATTATATTGAATGTATAATACTATAACTGTGCATACATCAAAACTAGTTTAAGTATCTTACTAAAGCACGTTGTATTGTAACCATCTTGACTTTCTTCAGTGATTTTGTTGATTGAACAACCATCTGGATATATCCCTACTGGCTGTATCCTCTAGACCAATATGGCAGCCCATAACTGATAGCTAGCTCCTGCAATTACCTTGATGTTGTGAACCAACTGTTTGTCCACCCTGTCAACAGTCCATCCCCCTTTCATGGCACCCATATGGGCTCTGTTAGGGCCCTCCCTATTTGAGAATATGGATTACATGGGGCTGAGTGTGGAATGTATGGCATAGTGAGACTTATACGGTACATTATGTGAATTGTGCAAATTGCTGTAGGTTTTTACATTACGGGAACTACTTTAGGTTTTTGCATTATGGGAATTACTTTAAGTTTTTATGTTACATGAATTACCGTAGGTTTGTATGATGTGCGAATTGCTGTAGGTTTCGATCTTATTTGGCTGTGTCCTTCTGAGAGGAAACCGAACGACCAAAATAGACAGTGGTGCATTTGAAGCATTTGGCTCTCCAAACATGGAGCCGCTTGCTAAGATCGAAATCAACATCAAAGGTACGCGGTTATGTGGTAATAGTTTTTAATGCTGCTAATTTATATAGCGCCACCTCAAGAGAGGCTCCTCAGAGGCTCTCTTGACGTAACATAGTGAAACCATGATCGAACAAAATGATCTTAAAACATTTGTAGACGTGTGAGGTCTTGAAAGGCTGAGAATGGAATGGGGGTATCTAAACTGAGGGTATGTGTAGCAGAAATCCTGTGGAAGGAAGAAGCAGCTGTGGAGCATATAAAAATTCTGAGACAAAAGGTTGGCACTGAGGAGAGTGATCAGAAACATTTGAGATGTGAAATGTTAGTTAAGTAACTTAGAAAGTCTTAGGAATTTGACAAATGGGCAGGGGAAGGATCTTATTTCGTGAAGAAGGGGAATGCATCGTTGGTCTTAGGTGAATGCATTATGAACACTGTGGCATTGGCCTTTGTGGATAGACGGGAAAAAGTGCTACAAAATGCTCTAATTTTTTTAATGAGTTTGTGATGCTTAGGTGGGATATTAATTTAATAAACGTTAGGAATTGATTTAATGAAAGTAATAAATTAATTTGATAAAGTGGTAAAATTTGGGACTTGATTTAATGAAAGTGGGAATTTATTTAATAAAAGTGAAATGGGGAATTAATTTATCAAAAGTGGGGAATTAATTTAACGAAAATGGGGAATTAATTTAACACTAGGTGGGAATTAGTTTAAAGAAGGTGCGCACGTCTGTTTCAGTCAACTGGGAATCGATCTACCGTCACAGAGGACTGAAAAGATTTCGAGTCCAGACGAAGCTCTGTCCTAACGTTGCCGTCCTGCGTCTCTTCCCCAGCATCACAGAGAACACGGTAACATCAGTCTCGGAGACTCATAAATTAACACTAACGGATGGTAGTAGTAACTACAAATTTATATAGCTTCCGAACTAACATGGTGAAGCCGCGATCGAGCAGAATGGTCTGCAAGCTATTGTGGAAGTGAGTAATTATGAGTCACATGTAGCTTTAAAGTGAGAAAAGAGTCATGTTTGGAGAGGTGGGAACATGAGTAAGTGTGTTCCGGATGGGGGTACCGGCAGCTGTGAATGGACGTCGGCCAAATCGAAACATGTAGGAACAACATACTTTCCAGCAGATAGATGTTTCAACGAATACCCGCCTTCCATCATAGATAGCTCATGAATAATGCTTCCTGATACTTTGTGCATTTGACAATGGTGTATTAGATGTGACTCATTACAAATGTTATTTTAATTGTCTTTGGAGTTAATTAACAATCAAAGGGTGATTTGATGTTTCTTGCTGAAGGTGCGCGCCTTCCTACAGAAGCCAATGGAGGGTGTCGTGCTGCAGACGTACGGACAAGGCAATGGACCGACGGCCAGACTCGATCTGATGGATGCACTGAGAGAGGCATGTAGTCGAGGAGTGATCATGGTCAACATCACACAGTGTGCAAGAGGAACCGTTACGCCCGCTTATGCTGTCGGCCAGGTTCGACATTTCTGTACTTGCCTCACTGGATGTCACATTTACTTTAACCTCGCTTCCTGTTTATCTGCTAGTGACCAGATTTCTTCAGCAGTTATAGAAATCCAGCAATGAATATCCAGATTTAGCCAGGATCTTTCCTATCACTATTCGTTAGAAAGTTCATCTTGGAAAATCTATCTATCACTATTCGTTAGAAAGTTCATCTTGGAAAATCTTTGTGCGTTTTTAAAGTGCAGTACAAAATATTGACGTGTAAAACTTGTTATGATAAATGGTTTTCACAGTTGCACATTTTAAATTGATCATGGTTAGAACAATTACAGGCCTTATGATTGTCACAATAATGGTCATCACAGATATCACAGTTGTTGAGGTAGGTTGCAATGTCATGTGTTCTACTAACACCAGATACTCATTGGGAATGTTTTGTTGCAATGTTAGCCATTGTAACATAATCTGTTTGAGGACTTAATCGAAGCTCGTTTTTGTGTAATGCTTATTTGTCGGTAGGTCGATTACTTAGTGGATGATTGCAGTAGGTTTTATGTACTGGTTGATTGGTATTTTTATTGCTGTTTAATTATATTACCGGGTGATAACTAGATTATCAGTGTTGCCCTCACCCTTTAACCAGGCTTTTGAATGACACCGCCCGAATAGAGAGAGAGGCAGTGGAAGAGTTTTGAATTTATTCTGTAGGATTTAGCCGATGTTGGAGTGATTCCTGGTTACGACATGACGGTGGAGACAGCTCTGACGAAACTGAGCTATGTGCTTGCTAAAGAAAACTGGTCCCTGGAAAAGAAAAGACAGGTATAAACGTACCTGCGATCCACACATTTGGGCTGTGATGTTGGTTTCTTGTGTGACTTGGTGTTCTGTTCGATCACGCATTTGGACGACTGATGGCTTGCGCTGGTGAGTGTGGTCTTTGTGACGATCCTGGATGATGATCTTTATGCAAGGCACTTTGGCTGTTGTAACTGTCAAGTGTATTTAATTTAAAATGATGGTGTATTACATGTGCAGCAGGGTTTTTAGTCAGAGTCTCCATTCAGACATAGCATGCTGTCTGTTTGATCTCAGGATCTGGAGTTAGAACCAAACTTGCGCATATTGTCTACCTCTCTGATTCTCTCTCTATCCACTAAGTCCTTTTATTTTATTTGCAACATTTTCATCATTGATTTGTATTGAAGAGAAACTTATCGTAGGTATTTCCGACCTAGGTATTTGATACCTAATTATAGGAAGTCAGAATAAAATGGTATTTGATTATTTGTTTCAAAACGAGAAATGCATTAGTTACTACAAGTACATAGATTTATTTAGATGATTATTTATTCCATGGAAATGAGGAGCTTTGCGTATGAAACAAGTGGTACTCGGATCTGGCAGCTTACTCTAACCAGTACCGTGGAATTGATATAGGTCCTGATGATGGACTTTAGAGTAGGTACCAAGCAATTTTCCAATGGAACGCAGAAGTTTATGCTGTGGCTTCCTCCTGTTCAGGTTATGGGCACGAGTCTTCGTGGTGAGATGTCGTCTCTGTCGATGGATGAACAGTCGCAAATTCAGTTCTCGTTCATTGAGAAACTGGCTGAAGCCATGAGACTAAGTTCGGCAGAGGTAAACGAAACTATTATCTAATGGCCATCGACTATAGCTACTACAATGACCAATTAAATTATTGATTGATTGATTGGTTTTATTTGGTTGGTTGGGTGATTGATTGATTGATTTGATCGATCGATCAATTGATAGATATAACTAAATCAGGAAAGCTTTCATGGAGCTGTAGATTGAAGTAACTAGAACTATATTTATATTCGCAACTCCTTTTACATGATGCAACGTGAAACCAGTGTAGGACATCAGTAATGTAGGTAGTTAAGTTGGAGTAATGGGGGAGATGAGCAGTGAGGATGGTGGATTGGTGGTGCTATATTAATGTCCAATTACTGTTACATGATTAACAATTGCTGTTGGGTAGTAATTCTATTCGGTTGTATGTGACGTTGGTTTTTTATCAAGAACATCTTCCATCCGTTGTTTAGCTGTATGGTAATTGGCATCCCTGTTGTAGCTACGGAGTCTATTGACCTCAATCTTCTGTCATAGGAATTGCCATTGAAGTGTACATTATATGCAGTTATATTGCATAGAATGTATATAGTTGCTATACATGTGTGTTTAGGCAATGTATGTATTTTTTTGTCTTATTTGCCATCTGCTTAGGAGATTAGTCTGTTACGCACTGCTGTTTTTCCGTATCTTTTGTGCGCTGGCGCTCGGGAGGGGAGCATCGAAGCGCTCGAGAGGCTGCGACAGGCGGTAAGTTGTTGGAATCGCTTCCGTTGTTTTGGCAGATTTGATTATTTCTGAATGCGATAGTAATATATATTTCAATCAATAAAAAATGCATGATATATATTTGTTCTATCAGAAACATTTGCATCATGTCGGCAGATATGTTTCACTGAAATCAGATATTGTTAAAAGAATTGTTTCTATTTTGTTGAAATATTTGGTGTAGTTACTCTTAATTTTCAACTGCCACTACCAAATCTTGTGATTTTTGCTTTGTTAGTCCCTCTCTATGAAACCAGCTTCCTCTTATGACTATTGCATTGCTTCAATCTGAGGCTCCTCTGTTTCCTTTTGCTTCTTAAAGATAGATAGCCTTATTTTCTTTAGTCTCTAACATTGGGAGTGGCAATTGGTTACACTGTGAGGGGTGCTATATAAATGCATGAATACAATTAATTACTATTAAGAGTTTTTGCTGTCTTTCTGGCCTGTTATTATGCAGACTTGCCGACAAGGTGTAAAATCATTATTATCAGTTATAATCATTATTATCAGTTATACATAGTTTATGATTTGTAGCTTTCTAGATATATAATATTACTGACAATTAAATAAAATGAGTTTAAACTTCAAGCATCAGAATATTACTGTAGTTCCCTTATTGCTATAGGACATGCCCACTTTCGTCTGAGAAACCTCTGACTGCTCTGCCTAGGGGCTCAGAATTTCTCTCCATAGCAACCCAGGATTTCTCGGCCTAGAGGCCCCAAAATTTCTATCTTTTGGGCCAGTAATTATTTGACCAATTGAAATTATACAGTGATGACGTCATCATTGGAGTCCTGGAAATGATTTGGTAGGACTACAATGACTTACACGAGAAAACTAAAATAAACATCAAGTGATTGTGTTTCATAAAGGGAGCCCAGTTCAGTACCACAGACTATGACGGTCGAACTGCGCTTCATGTTGCATGCTGCGAAGGTCACATCCACATCGTACGCTATCTGCTTGACCTGGGGGCACCGGTGCATGTCAAAGATCGTTTTGGGGCATTGCCTTTGGACAACGCCCTGAGCTTCAAGCGCCCTGAGGTTGTAGAATTGTTGATCGCCACAGGAGCCCATCTGACTCTTCCACCTGTGGCCCAGGCAGCAAAGCTGTGCAGGTTAGATGTTTTGGAGTGTAACTGTATTAGCGGCATTCTAAAGACCTGATAAAGTCCTATTGCATCTTTAGATTTAACTGAAAAACTATTCAGAGGCACTCTCGATATGGAAACCCTGGGGAAAAGAAACGCCTTTATAGAGCGAGAAATCGATGGAGAGAAGCCAGTCATTAGTTTAGCCCCTAGTGATGGAGGGAGGTCATTCCAGGTAGATGGACCCACTACAGCAATTGCCAGGTGTGGGGCCAAAATAGATGATGAGAAGTTATGGGCAACAAAGACGATGCTGATGTTCTGTGATATTCTGAATGGAATGTAGATGGACTTAGTGGACAAAGAGAGAATCAGCAAGGTAGGCAGTATGCTCAAGTTTTGTTCCAATTCTAGATCATGAGATCAGGCAGACAGCATACTGTGTGTGAACGGAGACTGTAACTAAAAGCCCTACTGTACGTGTGATGCACCATTAAATAATAATGAAATCTAGAGCAACTATTGCATATTCTCAGAGCAATTGTGTACTGCTGAAGCCCAGCAATTGAATTACCCAGAAGTGAAAGTAAACTTTTCTCTGTGCTTTGTTCCATTACAACAAATGTGGATAATACGAGATGATGTGGTAGATTTTCTGATATTTTTTTGGAATAGTTGTCTTCACATGCATGGAGCTGTATAATTAAATTCCTTGTAAATCTGTTTTGCTTTGTATTATGTGTAGCGTGACGGTGAACGAGAATGTCTCCATGCTGGCGCTGTGGAAGAGGGCCGGTGCCAACTTCAACTTTGCCAACTATGATGGTAGAACTGCCCTGCACATAGCGGTCATCAGCGGGTTTGAAGATAAGGTCTCGTATCTGCTGAAGAATGGTGCGAATCCTCACAAGGTCGACATGACCGGGAAGTCGCCAATCAACCTCGCAAAAGAACTCGGCCTCACGAACATTGTGAAGATCTTTGAGGAGAATTCGGAGGCATAGTGATATTAGCTGAGATTTTTGTCGATACATGACATAACAGTTACATTAACAGGTGATACTCGAGAACTCTGTCGTCTTAGTCGTGACGTCCTAAGTTAAACAGACATAGAATTATAGAAGTTGCTGTTTAGATAATTTATAACAGCCCGTGGGGATTATATCAATATCAGACTAAATCAAACATTCTATTGCTGTCATCCCCTCTCAAAAGCAGGCTTTGAACTCAACCATCTGGCAGGAGGCCGTTGTATAACATCACTACCGTTATTTCTGATACCATCTACACCGTTTAACCCTAAGTCCTGCTACCAATTTGTTCGTGTCCCACATTTTATACCCTGTGTCCATGGCTGATATTGCTTCTCGAGCATTAGATCTGTTGAATTCCAGTATTGCTTATGTGAGCCATTGCTCAGTTTTTTTTAATGCTGACCTGTTTTGGAAAACATCTTAATTCTGGTTTGTTGTTTTAAGATGTCCTGGACGTTTGCCTCAATGTTAACAGAGACAGTGTATGTTAGGACTTGCTCATACAGTAGTTGTGGATCCTATTCGTTGGTGCACAGAATGTGTTAATTAATGTTGACATTTGTGTTTTTTTAAGTGCAAAGTATTTTCTTTCCAAGTTTAACACCGAGTAGTATTGCATGATTATTAGCTGTTTAGTTGAGAGCATAAGGTCTACAAAACTAACCAGATTTTTCCGTGTCGTGTTTAACTGTACGAGCATTGCTGTTGATTTGCAAGTATCTACGTTTCGTCATTTTTTTATAGAATTAATGGCCTATGTTAAATCATTCCTTATCCAGTTTGCTAGAGAAATTTTTTGGTTTATACTTGTTTTCTTATAGCTATCATGGCAGTATTACCTTGTCTCTTTGAAAACATCTACCTATTTATTTAAAGTTTTCGTTGCTCCATTCCGAGCTGCTGTACTATCGGGCGAACATGACAAAAATTCATTTTATTCAGAAGCAATATATGTTGTATTTTAAGACGGTATTTACTGCATGTCTCTAATCTGACAATGATATTTGGAGAAGCCTGTTTTTGTCAGTAGCTTCATTATTTAGCTTAAATGTTGAATATTTCATGTCTAGTCAAACGTTTCGACTAGACTACACCTACTGAACTGGAGACCAAGATATAAGTGATGGAGTTTATTTTATCAAAAACAAAACAGCTGGCTAAATGCTGTTGATTATTTTTGATGACGTATTTATTTGTATTTTCCTCGTACTCTTGGGTATTTATTTCATCTGACAAAGGATCTGATTAGTTTTCTTACTCGTGATCTCGACAGATTTAATTCGTTTAATTTTGAGTGGTTCGTGGTAATTGTTCTAGGAATTAAAATTTTAACACAGTAAAATGGTTTTATGAGCTGCGGTTTCATTTCTTGAACTTTTTAGTGTTACATTTTCAGTTAGCTTAAGTTTCGATTAAGAGCCTTGTGACGCCTTGGTCATTTTTACTGAAGCTTGACGATGATTTTGTGTGTGTGTGAATTTTGGCTTGCAGGCTTCAATCAATCAATGTAGCTTGATATAGCGCCTTTTCAAGAAATCTACTCAGAGGCGCTCCCAGTCCGACCATGGTCAAAGAGGACAGTTTTAAACGAAGAGAAACGACCTGCATTGATGGTTGTCAATTGAGTGTTTCTAACACTCTGCATACTTTGCAGTTTACTAGATAGTGAGCTTGGTATGCCGGATAGTAGTCGATCAGTATTTTTCAGTTCAGATCCCTCCTGGGGACATTAATAGTATTCTGTCACACTCTAGCATCGCGTGGCCTACACAGCTGTAAACGAGTAATATGCAGCAACATAGGCGAAAACGAAGTATAACTACTAATTGTGAACCTTTGCTCAATTCGCTTTAATACAAGTCAAAAGTTTTCTTTAATTCGCATTCAGTCATTTTACCGTGTTCCAAATTCACACGACCGGAAGCAGACTGAAATGGGTTATTCCTCTTAAAATGAGGTTCTTGCAGATAAAGTATCCGTGATTGTGATATCATCCATAAATTACGTCATCGCAGACGCTGAGTAGTTAACCCAGTCTGTTCGGCTACAACTCCGTAATCGTGCAGGGTTTTCCGTTGCTATTCAAATAGTCTGCTTTTGATTTCGAGTTATTTCGGATTTTTTTCGTGATTATTAATTTCCGAAAGCTACTTCGAATCCTCTGGGAAGCGGTGGGGTCCGGCGTGCTGGGAAGCGACACGTTGTCGGACGACGAGGAATGCGGCAGACGCTCGTTTGAATTCGTCTTTTTCATTGATTGGTCGCCATCTTTAGACGACACGTAAGTAAAGGCGTCGCGCAAAGACGAGAATCTCTGCTTTCCCGATCTTGTAGCGCCGTTTTTCAGGGACTTCTTGGACATAACGGGCGTCGTCGGCGGGTGTACTGACGGTCTTGGGGTCGAGGGAATCGTCGTAGTAGTCGGGTTGGCACCCAAAGAATTCGATTTCTGGTTTCGCCGAAAGATGGCGGCACGTCGGTTTTCTAGAATCGTCTGCTGGAGATCGGGCGCCGACGGCCTCGACGTGGGAGATCGTCTCCAACATCGACACACGGCAGAGTACATCTCCTCCGGACAGAGGGCAGGACGATCTAGCCGCCCTCCCTCCGTTACGTACACAGCCGTCTGTTCGGCGGACAGCGACTCGTAGGGCCGCTCGCCAAGGCTGTACACCTCCCACATAGCAACCCCCGTCGCCCAGACGTCAGATTTAGTGCTATAGCGAAAGTCTACGAGGACCTCGGGCGCCGCCCACTTGATGGAGATCTTCTCCGTTCTCGGGGCCTGGTAGTTGTCGTCGCACACATACCGGGCGCGTCCGAAGTCGGCCAGCTTGATGCACCTGAGGTCGGCCACCAGGAAGTTCCTGGCGGCCACGTCCCGGTGTAGAACGACCTTGACGGTTTCCAGGTAGGTCAGTGCGGCCAGCATCTGGAGACAGATGCTGACGAGGATTTCGGGGTTGTCAGTGGGGATGCGACCAGTGCACAGGCACTCCTTGAGATTTCCATTCCGGATGAACTCGGTGACGAGGAAGAACGGTCTGTCCGAGCTGCTCACTCCGATGATCTGGACGACGTGTTCGTGTCGGAGGAGCATCAGCACCCGAGCCTCCTCTATGAAGTCGTCCTCCTCCTCGAGAGTCGTCTCCGTACCCTGTAGGACCTTTACTGCAACCGGAGTGGTTCCGTATGTCCCCGAGCATACGACCCCAAAGTACCCCCTTCCGATTATGCTACCGGTCAACGACAGCCGGTCGCGTTCCAGTTCGTAAGAGAGGTCATAGTGGTACCCGGCTGTTATCGGCAGCCGGGCCTCTTTGAGGGGACGACGAAGCCTCGTGGCAAGGGTGCTCTTGTTGCGGCGGAAGTAGTCTACGAGATCTGCGAGGTTCAGGAACGAGTGGTCGTGTCCCTCCACAGTGACGCCGCCCTCTGGTCCCTCCAGGATGTGGTAATGAAGGACGTCGCCATTTCCACGGCTGACCGATAGGTTGTAGGATGCGGTCGACGCCCCGCCGGCGGACGGTCTGTAGATGAGGAAGCACCCTTCCTGTTTCTCGCATCGCAGGAACAGCGTCGCCTCTCGCGACGACAGATCGAGGGGGTAGAACCAGGGCTGGCCTCTAGGGTCGCCGTACGGTTTCAGTCGATCGGTGGGTACGTAGATGGCGTTGCCGTCTTTGTCGTAACACAAGGAGGTACCGAGAAATCCGACGAGGCAGTCGGACTTGGATCGCTCGTGGGGGTTGTCGAGATCCACGTGCGGAACCGTTTCGCAATCGGAGGATTCCGTTTCGGACTGTGCCAGCGGGGCGCTGTAGACGGCAGCAGTTTCGACGATGACGATGTCGTCCCTGCGGACGAGCATCCACGAGGAATCGCTCGGTCCTTCGTCGGATCCACCGTCGAGCCGCGACGGGGATACGTCCGCCTCGAACACTTCGCCGCGGACCTCGATCGGTTCGTAGGTGTCCGTCGCTTCCGACGAGTCGCTGTCGTCGTAGCGTTCTCTCGTCGTCTTCGGAAGGGCGATTTCCGGTCTGGCTGGCAGAGCCGAGCGGGAAGCGGTGCCTCGATGCAGTGGTGAAGGAGGAGGTACCCTAGGTGCCGGGTTCTTAGGGGGCTCCGTGTCGGCCTCTTCTTGGTGGCTGACTTCGTCGTAGGGCGGCACGGGTCGGCTGGTGTCCAAGTCGCTGCTCCCGGTGTACGATCGGTCGTTGGACTTGTCGAAGACCGAGTCGCTCTCGTGTCTCTCATCGATGGAGGCCGTGTCAGGGCTGCCCTTGCCCGAGCCGGATAAAATACCCCCAGCCTTCTCCTCGACTCCTTCTTTCGTCTCTAGGATTTTCGAATCGAGGGCCTCGTAATGGTCCAATTCGTCATCCTCGTGACTACCCATCGGCTCCGTGGCCACACGAGAGTCTCTCAGTTCTTGGGGCCTTGCAACATCGCTGACAGTATCCGGGTACCCGTTCTGCCGCCTGCTAGCGATAGTGGGAAGGGGGCGATTCTTTCGCGGGGGAAGAGGTAACGCCGGCTCCTGTGGCGTAGTAGGGAGTGGTCGAGGGCTGCGAAGTGGGACGAGTTTAGCCGGGGCTTCATCATCCGTTAATCGGCCGTTTTCCTTGTGGTCTGCGCGGCTCCTATAAGTCCTAATCGGCGGCGGAGCTAATGAAAGATTGTCTGGTTTCGGCGGAACAGGAGGAACCGTGCCCAGCACTTCGTTGTGGTAATCGAAACCGTGGAAGGTCTCTCTTGTGCTGCGTTTTCGACGGGGCACCAGCGTCTCTTCAGGCCGTTTCGACGATTTCCTCGACCGCGAGTCCCTGCTCGCGATCCACTGGGTTAGGTCATCGTCAAGGACGTAGATGCTCAGAGAGGCTGAACGCGGACGTCTGACACTAGACGGAAGCTCCTCCGGTCGCAGCTTCCTGAAGGCCAGGTCTTCGGTCACACAAGCGGTGTAGGTGGTCGACTGGGAGGGGTCAGAGGAGGCTGAGGTCTTGTTCGGTTCGCTAAACGGTCTCATCCAATTCTCTTTCCCAAGGCGACCTCTGGTGGCGATCACGTGACACCCGACGTACCGTCCGTTTTCGAGTGACTTCCGGTCCCTGTCTGCCGTGTCTTCCTCCTCTTCGTCCTCCTCCTCCTCTCCCGTCGTTACGCTCGTCGTGTGTCGGTTCGATCTTCGCTTCTGCTTGCGACGGAGGGCGTTGGCGTGAAGCAACTGGTTGAGTCTCTCCCCGGTCAAGGCCATCGTCAGGCGGTCTCCTGCGGCGGTTCCCTCTGCAAGGAACGAATTGATAAACCTGGATTTATTGGTTGGTTGAAACTCAGAGAGAGAGAGACAGACAGACAGACAGACAGATAGACAGAGACAGAAGAGAGAGAGAGAGAGACAGAGAGAGAGAGACAGAGAGACAGAGACAGAGAGAGACGGAGAAAAATAGAGAGAGAGAGAGAGAGAGAGACAGAGACAATGAAAGAGACAGAGAGAGAGAGAAAGAGAGAGACAGACAGACAGACAGAAAGAGAGAGACAGAGAAAGAGAGGGAGAGAGAACCACACAGGCACGCACACGCATACCAACATTATCAGAAGTATAACAGATTCAGCACCAAGTCTCGATAAATTCGGAGGCCGACGCTACTTTGTTATCGCACATTGTCGTTAAACATCAACTTACTAACTATGGCAGTTTCAATCGCACTGTAACTTAAGCGCAACATTAATGCATTTTGGTCTATGAGGTTGTACAGAGGACTGGAAAGTACTTATCTAACATCGTTTTACTAGTTTCTGAGTGATAATCTGGAGTAAAGAAATTTTCACATCTCATGTAATGACTTGTGATCACCCGTTCACATGTGACTTGTAAACATATTGCGTTCTTGCCAGTTTGAACTTGTAAAGAATGATATTATTATTACAATTAGTCGGGAGTCACGATGGTCTGTTCATATCCGATAGGTCGTCAAAACTATAAGTCAAAGAGCATTGCCATGAGGCATGCGACGCATGGCTGGTGAGACCAACGGGCTGTGAAAATGGGAACATGTACCCATACGCCAAGTATTATACATGTACGCTGGTGATACAAGTCTACCATATATGTATTCATGTCTATGTGCATGTATGTGGGTTTATATGTGCTTGTGTACGTGTCCGTATGTTGGCAGTAGCCTGGTGTATGTCTCTTAGTCTGTGTGTGTGTGTGTGTGTGCGTATGTGTGTATTGTATTTAAGCAGTTATATACTATATACGGCTTAGAGTACCGTTCAGAAGGGCTGCCAGTGCGCAAGGCCCCGCGAGAAGAAATTTATAGGGTTTGAGAAAAATGAAAGAGGATGAGAGTCTGTCAGATTGAATTTTACAGTGGACGGAACTAGAAAGGGGCCATCCACATATTACGCAGTGATGGGAGGGGGTTCAAATTTCGGCGATTTTGCGTACGGGTGCGTAAGGTGGGGAGTGGTCCCGAAAATATGTACGTACGCAAATATAATTGTCTAATTATGACGTCCACAATACAGAATATGAAAATCAGAACTGTAAACACAGTCACAGACTATAGTTCTGCTTAATCAAATTTATGTTACATCGAAATTGTTTCAAATGCAAGTGTTTTAGTGTTTTATTTCTTCAAAACAGTTAACAAAATTTATTTAATATGCTAAATATGATGCTTAACAAAATAAATAGCCTGTGGTAAAATCAAATTTTATAGATGTTTGTAGCTATTTAACCCTTGCAACAATGGGGGGTAGAGCTCAAATGAACGTACGCATGGGGGAGGGTGTCCACGAAATGTACGCGGTGCAACAAGGAGAGGGGTCTGAAATTCCGAATTTTTTGCGTACGTAATATATGGATGGGCCCAAAGCGCATTCCACATTCCTAGAAGCAAAGTATCGAGACTGAGCCATAGCTTTTATTTTTCGAGGAATCAAGAGGTCAAGTCTGTTGGGCGAGCGAAGTGGAAGAAGGAGGAGCTGAATGAGACTGAAGTATTACGTCAGCCATATATTTCTGGGCAAAAACCCACTGAGCCTATATATAGGTGTGTGTGTAAGTGTGTTCAGGTTATATGTGTTGACGCTCCCTTCCTAGAATTCCCTCTCGGGCATTCCTCTCTCATCTTAAGACTGTTGTATTTGGCCGCGCTGGGGTTAGGAGCGCTTCCGGATGGACACCTTGAAAAGGCGCTATACACAAATTCTAGTAATGAATGAATGAATGAATGAATGAATGAATATGTGCATATATTGATGCCTTCATGTGTGTATTGCGAATGTTTATGTGTGTATGAATAATGAATGCTTGCATGTATTTTAGATTACGTACAGGCTATACAAGCATATAAGTCGAAACTGATCGATTAATCATGCATCAAAATTAACGCCGCCTCCGATCGTAACTATACGCCTGAGATCCCCCCTGCCTCTGGTGTCTGCATCATTTTGTAAACGCACCTGACTTTTCCTCCCCGCGCAGCAGAATGATGGAGTTGAATTCAGACTTCGCCCAAGATGCGATTCCAACGTTCGTTGCTGTTCTCTCGTTAAACCCGATAACGTAGTCGACATCCAAAGCGGATTCCTGAAACGTAAATTACAAAACAATGCATTTTTAAGTTTAAAAACGGTATCATGGGGTTTGGCTGCTCTTGTAGTAGGCGCACTTCAACCAATTATTAATCGCCAGTCGTAATTGTATATCAGACACATGTTACTCTATCAATTGGCGAGGTAATAATAGGCCTAATGATGATAATAATAATGATAATATTAGTATTATTAGTACTATTTTTATTATTTTTGCAATAATAATACTAATGATTATAATAATGATTATAATGATGATTATAATAATGATTATAATAATGATTATGAAAATGATTATAATAATGAGTATGATGATGATGATGATGATAATGATGACGACGACGACGCTGATGATGTTGATGACGATGATGGTGATGACAATAATAATAATAATAATAATAATAAGAAGAAGAAGAAGAAGAAGAAGAAGAAGAAGAGTAATAGTAATTATTATTATTATTATTGCTTGACAAACCGCAGCATGATTACAGACATATAGTATGAACGAAAGATGACAAGTTATGACAGAAGTTGTGCGAGTTGTGGCGAGGTGCAGAAGTTGTAGGCTATATCCAATGGAAATTCAACTATATATGACCATAATCATACAAGTCTCTTTTATTTCAATGGAGACTATAGCAAATTCAATTCAATTCAAATTGGTACACTAGATGCCTTTCAATAGCGTCTGTCTGACGCCATAAATTCCTTCTGACCTTTAAGTTAAGCTAAAGATCTAGTCTACTATAAACTGTCAAACCGGATTATGAATACAAACGTAGTATGAACGAGTGATAAAAGCTATTAGAGGATTAGAATTTATTACTGTCGGCAGTCACGTCGTAGGCTACAATCATTCTAATCATTCTAATGGAAAGGCAAATATGACCGTAATCATACTAATCTCTTTTTTCACTGTAGACTTTTGCGAATTGATACACTCTGCTTTGACACCTTTCAATTAGGTATTACTAACGCGATAAATTCCTTGTGACCGCTAATAGTGATAATAACCAACCATAAAATAACTCTTTTAACTGACAAGCCACAGTATATGGTTAAAATAGTACGAATGATGACAAGTTATTAGAGTGGTCGAATTTAACTGTCGGCAGTCATGCAAGGCGTCCATTACCTTATAGACCTACATCTAAACAGTGACTCTTGATGTGTCACCCGCCAGAACAGCTGAACATGTCAAATGCTTGATTCTGGATGCTCTGAATAATTGTTGAGTGGCTCCAGATAAATGTTTCATGCCACCTACGTGTAAGCCCATCTACTATCCAAACCTACCTTGCTTTCTCATGCCTGTGCTTAGTACCTTACCAGGACATAACTTGCGTTCCCACACCTTAAATGGTAACCTGACATAATTTCCTGTCTTATTTCCCATACCTTATACCTTACTGCTCTGCCTTCTCTTACCTTATATCTTGCCTTCTCTTACCCGATATCTTGCCTTCCCTTACCTTATATCTTGCCTTCTCTTACCTTATATCTTGCCTTCTCTTACCCTATATCTTGCCTTCTCTTACCTTATATCTTGCCTTCTCTTACCTTATATCTTGCCTTCTCTTACCCTATATCTTGCCTTCTCTTACCCTATACCTTGCCTTCTCTTACCTTATGCCTTGTCTTCTCTTACCTTAAAGCTTGACATTTCTTACCTTATATCTTGACATCTCTTACCTTATATCTTGACTTCTCTTACCTTATATTTCCCTTCTTTTACCTTATATCTTTTACCTTATCTTATAGCCTTCTCCCGTCCATTCTCAAATCGGCTGCCCGACTAATTGGGGGATTTCCAAAATTTGGTCACACCTATGACGTCTCTTGCTTCATTCATGAATCTCTTCACTGGCTCTCTGCACCTCAATGCATTCGTTTCAAGACCCCTGATGCGTAACTGTCTCCTTGGGTCTGACCCGCCTACCTTCTGGCCCCTGTACTAGGGTCTCCTCTATTCTGCACCACGGCTTCCCTTTGTTCCTCTGCCCGCGGACTTCTGGTGGTTCCTCTCGTGCGCTCTACCACGGCCCAATCTAGGAGCTTTGTCTACGTGGGTCCCACCAGCTGGAACAGCCTCTCCTTTCCTCTTTGGAATGAGCTGCTCTCTCCTCCTCTCTGCCTTCCAGAAGACTTTCCTTTTTTCTGTTTAGCTTTGTGTTGAGTCGTGAGCGCCTCTGATTCGAGTGGCGCTATATAAGTGTTCCATTACATCACATTACATTATATATTTCCTTCTCATACCTTATATCTTGGCTTCTCTTACCTGATATCTTGACTGCTCTTACCTTGAGCTTTACCTGGACATACTTTGCTTTCTATTACCTTGTACTTCACCTGAACATTTCTCTTACCCTACGGAGCTGCCTTCTCTGACCCTATAGTTTACCTTGCTATTTCTCACCTTGAGCCTTACCTGGATATGCCATGCTTTCTCTTACCTAATAGCTCACCTCACCGTATTGCTCTCTCTTACATTATGCAAGGAAAAGCATATATTATATCGTATATCTGGACTTATCTTGCTTTCCCTCACTTCTACTTACCATTATAGCACAATTATTCTTAAGTTACCATATAAATTACTTAGCTGTCACGGAAATATATTCCTATAGATACACAAAACTTGTCGATATAATCGAATTGAAATTCTTGCTCCGTTCTCTGGAGTCTGGAGTCTGGACCACACAGTAGCTCACGTAATAAAACTTTGGACCTGAATTACAGCCCCCATCAATCGAGACATAAGGGCATCAGTAGTTCTTCTTTGACCCGCATTTCATTAGCTTCTTCGATAGCGGCGAACTATCGACGAACGCTTTGAAAGGCGGTAAGTACTTTCGATAGGCGGTTAAGTACCTTCGAAACGCGTTTAAGTACCTTCGAGAGGATATACCTTCAAGGGGAGGCAAAATTGCCAGCGAACTGTAGCCTAGTAATATGAGGCCTTTATGAATAGACCGGTGAATAAATTTGTCCCTCTGAGAAATTTTCTAAAATTTGTTTCACATTTTATACTACACCAGCTAATACTTCCACTTGTCGGAAAGCGATAGGAAATGGCAAAAGCAATGGGTACACATTAAAATGCCTGTTATAGCTAGTTTTAATTGCCATGACGACAGGTCTTCTGTATTGATATCCAGACATTCATAAATTCACCCATCCATCCATCCGTCCGTCCGTCCGTCCGTCCGTCCGTCCGTCCATCCATACATACATACATACATGTATATATTACATACTATATACATACATTCACACATATACATGCAGTGCCATTTTGCCCCTCCCCTCCCTCTCAGATCTCCACCCTAGTGAAAGTGTCATTATTTCTCGCCTTCACGCCACCCAAGACTCACAATGGGGTGGCTGGTGTTATGGGGCTGACCCAGTTCGTTTAGATAACCCAGATTAGGTTTAAAGGCAAAGCTCTAATGCCCCACTTTATGACGCCCTCATCCGTTTTCCGATGGACCATAGGCCCCAACATAATGGGTCATTATAGAGAGGAGATCCGTGGCTGGGTTAAGGTTCGCCCTAGTCTCTGATTATAATTGACCCCTGTGGTCAAAGTACCCTACTCGATTACCCTCGCTCACAAAAACACCTCTGACATAAACCCTGTGTTCTTTTGTAGCAGACATATTCGGATTTCAGGCTCTTCATGTTATATAAAATTGGATATACACAATTATATGTATGTATGCATGCATGTATATATGTATCTATATATTATTAATGTTTGTATGTTTTGTTTATGCCTGCATGTATGTATGTGTGTATTGCATATATAGTTTGAGCGAGCTTATGGTCTAACCTGGGAAAAATTGTCATCGTTGGGAGGGGCAATTGTGCATAATTATATCAATTAAAACCAAACAAAGTATACCAGGTAATAATAACTGAATTGTTCACAGGCTCAATCAAACATTAGGAATGAACCAAGTTAGAGTTTCTTGCCGAGTTCGAGTAGGTTACCGAGTTTTACGCGCTTCGGTTCATCCCTAGTAAACATGCAACATGCGTTTTATTCGCGATATATTGTATGTATGTATGCAATGCATGTATAAATGTAGGCGTGTATGGAAATTCATACATACATCGTATGCATGAATAAATATGAATATGCACATACATGCATATACGTGTATACATGCATACACTATGTCGAAAATAGTATAAGAATAAAGTAATGTTCCTGCAGTAGGCAAGGGAGGGACGAACAAGAAGAGACACACACATACACAGACACTTGCACGCACGCAATGTGACTTCAGAATGAGCCATTGCTTTGCGTCAATATGTAGCTCTGCTCCGATTATTTAGGTCAAATGACTCGGAAATGAAGCAATTTATGGATGACCTGGCAGCTTAGAGATCGATTCCCAAACATATTCGATCTTACCCCCACGCAAATCACACGGAGTCCGGTAAGAACACCGAATCAACTGACCTCAAACCCGTTTCAGTTAATCCTCCAGATTCTCCAACTTCCCAGACCTCGATCTAATTGTACTTCGGATAATCCGTTCTGTTGATAAAAACTCGGATCGTCCGATAATTTCTTCCTAATCCACTAAGTCAACAAGAACAGTGAACCCAATCCGCTTCAAGTTTCTGCGCATTTAGACTTCGTGAGCAGAGAACGAGTTGAGACGTCGTCAAAATTGCGTGAGTACTGAGCGTAAGGGACACCGCGTTGAGACTCGGGTGGCTGCACCCCTGCCCTCCCTTAGGGAACGGCACCTGCCGGCCAACGGCTCGCTGGCGTCGTGCGCGGGGTACGCCGGCCCAAGGCGATGCGGTAGCTCTGGTTTGCCGCTTCCCCGGGGAAGGGGAGGGAATGAGGGAGGGGGTCGTGGTCGCGGTTGGGCGATCGAGCGTGAACATATCTCTGGCAGATTTGTCAGAATGCGTTCTGCCCTTGTTTTTGTTGTAGTCATGCCTTCTTCTACTGAGCGATGCACTAACATAATATAAGTGCGCGTTGTTAGGCTGTTTACAAATAGGCTAGAAAATATAATAATGTGCTATAATCATCACTTGCTTATTTTAAAAACGCATATATATATATATGTATATATAATATGTACAATATATATATATATGCATTATAAATGTCGTATATATATATGATGTTCGTTTATCAAACGGTTTATGTTGTGAGTGACTGCGTGTGTAAGCGCGCGAATATAAGAAATGAAATATTATTATTTATCTACAGTATGCAAAGATTCACAGATGGATCATAGAAAAAAGCGTCGTATCTATGCTATGCTATACATGGACATAATATACAAACGCATATTCATACATATATTGTACATACATATATACATTCACTTATGCATATGCATATGCTTACATGCATGCATACAAAATACATACAAGCAATGACAAGGTCAGTGTGTGCTGTAGGCTAATATTAATGTCATGCAATGTTTTGCAGTCCTTTCTTTTGACACAGTCACGATGAACTTATCCGAAATAGGTGAGAGGTCAAGCAGTTTCAATTACCGTTATATGATAACAATAATGACGATGATGATGATGATGATAATAATAATAATAATAATAATAATAATAATAATAGTAATAATAAATTATAATAATAATGATTTTTTTTAAAAATAACTATAATAATGATGATGATGATGATGATGATGATAATAATAATAATAATAATAATAATAATAATAGTAATAATAAATTATGACGTTGACAATGATGATGACAATGATAGGCCTAATTATAATAATGTCGTTATTTTTTAATAATGATTTTATTTTTTTAAATAATTATAATAATGATGATGATGATGACGACGAGGAAGATTATGATGACGACGACTACGATGATGATGATGATAATATCAAAAACAATAGTAATAATAATTAATGTTCGTCTTATTTCAAACTGACAAATCCCAGTACGATCATAAGAACAGTATAAACTAATGATGACAATTATCAGAGGCGCAAATTACTGGCATCATCTTTATAGTTGTCATCATCATCATCGTCATCATCATCATAATGATGATCATCAACAACAACAGCAACAGTTATGACAACAACATTATTAATTAGGCCTATCATTGTCATCATCATTGTCAACGTCATCATCAACAATAATTATGATCCTCAACGTTAGTATGCAATAACTAATCCCTACTATCTAACGATCAACGACCAAATTATTTTCCACGGTGCCGAGAAACTGAGTGAACACTGAATAGATTGCAATTATGTAATAGTATTCGTATCATTGATAGGAGATCGAAACCGAGGTCCCGTACCACTCGCATTACAAGGCCAGACCTTTAACCAAACCACTTGCGTATCCCCCGAGGCTAGGGAGGGCATTGTCCTGGGTGTTTTGGGGATAGTTATGGCGCGTGGTCGCGAAAATATTAGCTTACGCGAGTCGGTGAAAAGCAGGTGTAAAGCAGAGCTTAAGAAGAGCTTAAGAAGAGCTTGGAACACAGTGGAACCATTGTTGCAAGGCCACGTGCACAATTGAACATTATCTGAGTCTAACAACAAATGATTGCTCAGTTGCTACTTTCGACCGACCACTTGTGAACTGAAGGCCCTACCCGAGTTGAACGAACCTCGGTACCCGCCCCGGCACACCTACCCCCGGTCCTCTTTCGGCACCGATGGTGGTCTGTTACCGGCCTGGATTCCACCCACAGAAATTCCGGATCCTGGGCAGAGAAATTCTGGGGCCCAAGGCAGAGAACTTCTGGACATCAAGGAAGAGAAATTCAGGCCCCCATGCATATAAATTCTGGGCACATAGGTAGAGAAATTCTGGACGCATTGGCAGAGAAATGAAATGGCAGACAATTTCCCAAAGAAGGGACTAGAAATACCTGAGATTAATTCGACTAATTATTTGGAGTTAAAAGAAATTAAGTCTTTAATAAAGAATTATGTTATTAATAAATGGCAAATAGAATATAATTGTGAACCAAAAGGAAAATTCTATATATCTATCCAGTCTTTAGTATCCACGGATATAAAATTTATGGATTTTTTAAGGTAGCGTGTAGTTCAAATTACCAGACTTCTATTTGGCCATATACTAACTAATAAATGGTTGAAAACTATAGGTAAGAACCCAACTGATTTATCCTGCCGAGTAGGCCTACCCGATGTCATTTTATTCATCATTGATTGGCTGACACATTGCGGCTTCATACCTCTGGCATATTTGTCCTATACTTCATATAGCGCCAAAACTATAGAGACACGTTGACACTGTTTTACGAATCACGTTCACCAGTAGACGTGCATGTGTAAACCTCTGTTTTCACGGGTCATATGGCGTTGTAAGCCTATAATCCCATCTGGGTTAAGTGGAGAACCTCTTGTCATCTTTTTACTTGCCATAAGCTGCCGCTTTGAACCAAGAGGCAATACAGAGAGCAGTCGCGTGGAAATAGTTTTCAAAAGTCAACATCCGCTCGTCCCAGCATTCTTTGGGTTGCGTGACGACAAATTTAAATAAACAAACACGACTTCCATTACTTTCACACCACCGCAACATTACCGAAGCTTTGTGCTTGGCGCTCAAAACCTGCTTATTCGGCACTTAAAGAATTTCGAGCTTCCTCCATTGACAGGTTAATCAAAAAGAAACACCATTGGATGTCGCTCTGACCTATTTTTCAGATTGTCTATCCACTTTTTGGATCCCTCTTTGACCTGTTGTTTAGATTATCTATCCACCATTGGATGCCTATCTGACCTATTTCAGATTGCTTATCCACCATTGGATACCTTTCTGGCCTATTTTTCAGGTTGCTTATTCACCAATGGATTCTCTCTGACCTATTTCAGATTGCCTATCCATCATTAGATGCCTCTCTGACCTATTTTTCAGATTACCTATCCCCCATTGGACTGACCTCTTTCAGATTGCTTATCTACTATTGGATGCCCCTCTGACCTCTTTCCTCAAAGTCCTACTCTACTCACCATTGGATGTCTCTCCGTCTGGACCGACTGACCCTGTAATATTGACCTAATTAAAACTTGGTTTTGGTGCGCCAACTATGATGTTTTGAACAATATACACCAGCGTTAAAGAAGTTACTGATTACGATTACGCCCAGGGATCCGGCGACTTTTAGAGACCCTGCATGGCCTGACCCACAATCAACTTGTGAAAAATTGGGAAATAGGTTATACAAAGTAAATTATATGATTTGTGCCTTTTAAAATAAACTCTACATTAATGACACTTAACTACAGTTGGTTTAAATTTCAAACCTTCGTAGGTTACCGTATTACAGAGGCAATTCTCCTCAACCACTATTGATCACTGTCATGTTACGTCACCACTGTTTCCTATCGAACACGCCCGCGATTTCTCTGCCTAGTGGTCCTTAATTTCTCTGCCTGGGTGCTCAGGATTTCTCTGCCTAGGTGCCCATAATTTCTCTGCCTGCGGGCCGGAATTTCACTGCCGGTGGTTCCGCAATTTCTCTGCCTAGGTGTCCGAAATTTCTCTGTCTGGCCCTAGACAGAGAAATTTCGATAGTATATGGCCAAATCGAAGTCTGGTAATTTGAACTACACGCTTCCTTATAAAATCCATATATTTTATATCCGTGGATACTAAAGGCTGGATAGATTTATAGAATTTTCCTTTTGGTTCACAATTATATTCTATTTGCCATTTATTAATAACATAATTCTTTATTAAAGACTTAATTTCTTTTAACTCTAAATAATTTGTCGAATTAATCTCAGGTATTTCTAGTCCCTTCTTTGGAAAAATTGTCTGCCATTTCATTTTTAGATAAACCGATATGGCTAGAATATTACTATGCTTTAGTTTATTGACACTATCCATAAATTCAAGAAATAAATTAGGTCTTGCATCCCATCTATTTTCTTTTATAGATGTAGCAACGCTTAGTGAATCAGTAAATATGTTGTATTTAGTTGTATTTTCATTTTCATTTTCAATAATCCATTTAATTGCCTCAATAATGGCTGTCAATACAGCTGAGTAAATCGAGGAATCATCTGCAATTCTAAATGTACTATGGAACCGCAAAGATGGCACATAGAAAGCTGCAGAAACAACAGTCTCAACTTTAGATCCATATGTATAGATGGCTATATTATCGCTATATCTATTAATTAATTCTTATGACAAAGATGACATAATATGAAGTGAGTCTTTTTTTGTTAATGTGTCGTTTCAGGGATAGATCTACTTTAATGATTTTATTCAACCACGGAGCTGTTGACTGATAAATAGGTGATTCAAACGGATGAGAAATTACAGAGAAAAAATGTTCAGTTCTTTTAAAAATGGAATTTTGCTTAATAGAAGATGCACAATAATAATTTGACCAATGGTCTCTCATAACCTCTGCCGCTGGGTTATCCTTTGAACTGATGACCTTTGATCCAACCTTCAGCGAGTTGTTCAAGCGATGCAAATGAAGTGGAATTTCGCCACATTCATTTTCAAGGGCTGCTATGGGGGTTCCTTTTGCTGAGCCACAGGCCAATCTCAAGATCTCATATTGAATATTTTGCAACTTTTAAAGCTGGGTAGCACTCAAGCAGTGGCATAAACCACATCTCCATAATCTATAATTGACCTATTAATAGCTTTGTAAATGAACAGGAGTGCCCCTTTTGATGCACCAAACTTATATCCAGACACACCTCTCATTATATTCATTCTTTTTTACATTTGGTAACCATATAATCAATATGTGGGTTCCATTTTATCTTAGAATCAAAGATAACCCCCAAGAATTTGGCAGTTTTTTCTATTTTAATTTCTTTATCACTTAAGATAATCCTTAATTTTGGTAATTTGGTTTTTGTGTGTGAATAATACTCCAAGTTGTTTATATTATATCTCCACTGTTATTTTTAATAATGATAAATAATCTGGACCCTGGTGTGGAAGATGTTGAGCTGTCATTATTTGCTGATGATAGTGCAATTTTTTATGCTAGCCGAAACATAAAATTAGTTCAAGATAAAATCCAAAAAGCTACTAATAACATTAGTAACTGGTGTTATGAAAATGGATTTAGACTTTCTTTAACTAAAACAACTGGATTATTCGCCAACCATGACAACGTTTTAAAGGTGCCTAAGGAGAACGCTTCATTGTATTATTATTGTTTATCCAACCCATTTGTATCTTATATCAGGTGACATCGTTCTGAAGGTGTTTAAGGAAAACGCATTATGGTCAACCCGACAGCGCGCCACTTTCCATTTTAATATAAGACCGGCTGACAGCGGTTTAAAGGTGTCTAAGGAGAAAACTGTAGTCTTCCTAACGGCACACCGCTTCCCATTTTTATATAGCATTGGTTGACGGCGTATTCTATATAATGTTATGTCGTTTTATTTCGTTAAAAACTCTCCCCCCGATTTATCCTGCAAAAGTCCCGGATGTAGTCATACACATAATCTAGGTCAATGACCCAAGTTCGTCGGCTTCATATTCCTTCAATATAAGACCCAGATAAAGTAGACAGTATACAAGCCTCTCCTGTGTGCGAGTCTATCGCATAATTATTTAATACAGGAACTGTGTCCTCTACTTAGTAGGACCCCTACTTCTGTCACGTTCTTTGTCATCCCTGTTGTATTCGTTTCGTGACGTCGCCTACTGACTTACACGTCTTAATGGTGGGTAGACAATTGGCCATTTATGTAGCGCCTGAAGTAGGTGCTTAAGCAGACATAAACGTCCTTTGAACCACATGTTATATTATATCATATTGATGCTATTTGGTGAAGATCACTTACTTACTCGTTTGCCTCTTAACATCCTTAGTTATGATGACTATTAATTAATTAAGGCGTCATTGGAGTAATGTGATGGTCACCACAAATTAAACCTCATTAAAAGCTGTTGTAGGTAAAACTTTAGTAGATATTCTCCACGAAATTCATCCAAACAGTCGCCCTGCCTCTCACTTTGTCTGTCCGTCTTTGTCTGTCTTTGTCTGTCTCTTCCAGTTTCTCTGGCTGTCTCTCTGTATCTCTTACTCTTCTCTCTCTGTCTTTGTCTGTTTGTCTGTCTGTCTGTCTCTGTCTCTTGCAACCGGATTCGAACTACCGCTGGCAATGATCTTTGGATAACCCCTCCGATGCTACGTAACCCTCGCGAATAAGCTTGTGCCGTGCCCCTTACAAAATTTGACACGACGAGTGACGACTACGATTAATGAAACCAAGGCAGACAGATTGAAATCGATGACCAAAAAGCGTCGCATAATTTAGACGTGAATGACATTAGAAGAATCCAAAACACGTAGAGGTTATATGCAAGTTAGTTATATCCAAGCAAGTTGAAATTAGTCAGCAGGTGGCCAAAAAATATTTACACGTATTCACAAATTGTTTTTTCTTATTATTTGTCGAGTTTTGTGCTTCTTTTATATCTCGGATTATGGATTTATTTCACCACTAACTGGATCACTGTTCACCAATCGGTAAATGAAACAGTTTTTCTCACGAGAATTTAAATTTTAGAAACCGTATTTATCTTCTGCAGCAGTTAGACGCTCGTAGCTCAGGGTGTTGCATTGACCTCTTAACGACTTTACTCATCAACAGCGGTTATCAGTCTGGCAATTTCACTTCTACTCGTCGTACTCTGATACGAATGTGCAGTGTCATCGAATGTCGCAAAGTTGCCCCATGCAAGCGTTAATTGTACGAATAAGCCCCACGCTGCATCACATTACAGGGGCTTTGTTATGGGTACGTACCGGTCGGCCCTTTCGTCCCCAGCGCCGTCTTTCTTTATCATGCATAGCTGTTGCATTGCTTCTGTTACTATCGGGTGATATTTAATGCAACCCTGGGCCACTCTCCCGCAAAGTCCAGTTTATCAAGTCTACATTGAAACCATCGTCTATAAACTTTGGTAGCTTCAACATCCGTTCAGCCATCCGTCGCTCAGCCATTATACATGGCCTCATCAGAGACGAGAGGCTGGACATACTGGCTCTATGCGAAACGTGGATCTATGCTGACACTCTTGATTGTATCAAGCGTGATATCGCTCCTGAAGACTTCTCTGTTCTGCATGTTCATCGGAATGGATCCTCAGGTCGCTCAGTGTCTGGCGGGGGTCTCGCTCTTATCTATAGGTCCACGTTAGAGGCCAGCGTGCATCCTCAATCCTCAAAGCTCTGCACTTCCTCGTTTGAACTTCAACTAGTTCGTTTGGGTAGATCATCTTCATCTATAACTATTGGAAACATCTACCGCCCACCGGGTACAATAGGACATTTCTACAGCGACCTTGCCAACTTAATTTCATCCATTTGTGTTGAGGCTGGTGTAAGACTTGTGCTCTGTGAAGATCTTAATTGCCCTGGATCTGGAGGTCGAATGAATAGTACTCTGGCCGATACCTTCGATACCTACGGTCTCCGCCAGTATGTTGAAATCCCTACCCGAGGAAATAACATCTTAGACGTTCTAGCAGCCGGTGATCGAACAACAGTCTATGACACGCACGTGAACGATGCTGGTCTTATATCGGATCACAAATTAGTACTTTGTAAAATAATTACTTCCATTCATCGCCAACCAGTGCGTCATGTATTCCGAAACATCAAAGCAATAGACCCTTCAACACTCAGTGACATGTTAATTGACTCAGACCTATTCACAGCTCCTGCAAGCAGTGCAAACGATTTTGCAGAACAAATGAAAACAACAGTGTCACTGATATTGGACAAACTCGCTCCGATTCAGACTTGCTACAGGCGACCATCTAAACCTATTACTAGATGGCTCTCACCTGAAGCATCCCGTGCGAAGAAGGAACGTCGTCGACTTGAAAGAAAGTGGAAACATTCTGGACTTGATATCGTCGACGCTGCCGTGTAACAAATAAACTCATAAACGATTCACGAAACTCGTATTTCTGCAGCCAACTTGAAAGTGCTGAGAATCCTCGGGACCGATGGCGCATCGCTTAGCGTCTTCTACACTCAAGGGATAGAAACAACTGCCAACGCTCAGACAGAGAAAATCAGACTGTGTGTGCAAATTTTGCAGCATTTTTTGTTAACAAAATTATTGATCTTAAATGTAAAATTGCTAGATGTGCTGCTAATTTAATGTGAAGTGACCTGCTGCTTGACTCCGAATTCTCCGGCCCTGCCTTAGATGACATACCGCCTGTCACATTCTTTGAAGTCTTTAATCTTCTCAAAAGCATGGTTCCTAAATCATCAGCATTAGACTTTATACCTACATCACTCATCGTCTCTTGTTCTGATGTATTCTCTCACCTCATTGTACACTTGGTCACCTATCTTTTGATGAGGGGTGCTTTCCTTCATGCTTCAAATCTGCTTTAGTCACGCCTTTACTTAAAAAGCCTGACCTTGACACTAACAATTTGTCTAACTTCAGACCTATCTCCAGCCTCAATAACATTTCCAAGATCCTTGAACGTCTTTTTCTTATGCGTATCAAGAGACA
>OY365816.1:27754461-27842260 GCA_959347315.1 Bimastos eiseni
TTATACAGGCCTACACGTGAAAATAATTCTTGCAGAAGTAGAAGCTGAATTATTGGAGAGATTTCTTATTTTAATAGCAGTTGGATTGATTAAAATAATTCTTGCTTGAATAGAAATTGGATTAGCAAGCATTATCATCACAGCATCTATATTACCGAATACAATAGGCGAATAATAGGCCTAACTTTTGGACGCGAACCTATTGTCTGTGAACCATTTGTCGTCAACTAAGTTTATTTATTTTTTCAGTGAACCATTTGTCGTCAACAATTTGTCCGGACGGAACCCACATCAGACTTCAATGACTCAGAGTCAGAAGTCAGAAGCCTACCTCGATGAGCAGAGTCGAGACCACACAGTCGCATAGAAAGCGAGTAGTCAGGCGTATAAATTATAGGCTTAACTCACCCAACTTTCAATGATTCAGAATTCTACCTATAGGCCTATAATGCTTCACCGACTTTTTAGAATGAGTCAGAAGCAGACATGTCAGCTCAGTTTCTTTCAGAGAAAGTGGAAGGGGGACACTTAGATGCATTGTAGGAGAACATAATGGACGCCTCGCGTGGCTGTCGACAGTTAACTTTGACTCCTGTGATTAAGTTAACTTGTCGTCATTCAGAAGGCCTACTTGCAATCGAAGTCTACTGCGGCTTGTCAGTTTGAAATAAAAAGAACATTATTATTATTAGCTTGTTATGTTTTAAGTATTGTGTTTAGTGCATAAACAATTGCAAGAAAGTGATGTGCACATCACTTTCTTGCAGGCTGACGGAATAATACGGAAGACAGTAGAGAATATTAGGCTATTTGCTTCTGTCTACCGGAGTACTCCGTCAAATTTTAAGGGAACGCTTCTGCCCCCAAATGACGTAGGGGCCTACCTGGCAAAAAGTCCACACACCTTTTTAAAATTATGGCTGTACCTCCCAGTCTTTTTAATAGAAACAGCAAATCCCCAATATCTAAAACGCTATTCTAACGAGCGCAACGACGTATCATCAATCATGATAGTGGGTTCTGCTGAGTGAGCGATGTTCAAAAACCCATACAGAGTAAAGAGGACATAGAAGGCGCACTGCACTAGCTGCTAACGCGGATCATAACTTAGACTGAGCGAAGAGAATCATCAATAAAAATGCCGCTATTGTACTCACGCGAAGGCATTTTTCACATGCTTTTCGCTGGAATTGTGGTTTAGCTATTGTGTTAACAGATTTCTAAGGCTGCGATTACCACCTGGCCCAGAGACTCCCAACATCCATGCCATCCTAGAATATGTTTCCTCTGGACCCTGGAGTGACTTGCGACGTCCATCGCAATGTCTGCACTACCATCTATTAAAATCGTCTTTGCATAGGTTCATTTCGTATTCCGGATCTGTTCTGGTTATTTTCCGGTCCTCATTATCGCCCACCTGCGCGTGAATGAATGGCTCAAAATTAACTTTCCTTTACAAATTTATATCTTTAAACTTTATAAATAAGCCTATGCTGCCGTTTCTCATGTACCTGTAGTGCGTCTGGAGACAAGCAACAAAGATTATACTTACTTCTGTCAACGGAAATCCGTTAGTTCGAAGCGTGGGACCCATCGGCCATCACTGGTGACTATTTTCAGCTTATTGTGCACAATTTTTTCTAATTGTGGACACTATTTGTTTGAATTTACGTTTAACATCATAATAGACCAGTGCAGAGAGCGCCTCTGAAGTTATTCTGTGAGCGGCGCTATATAAATCTATAGATAAAATGTTGCTCAAAGGTAAAATAATTTCATTATTAAAAACAAAATATTTATCTGGTGTCCTGTTTTCGACTGAATCAGTTTGCGCTGCGTTCCTGCTCGCTTTCTTTGGGAAGTCAACTAAATTCAATGTTTGGCAGATGTGTTCTAGCTTATTAGCCAAGTGGACAGATTTCTTGCACCACAAGAACGCGAATTGTGACGACTGAAGTCACGGTCATTATTTACACTCAATTTCCATGAACTTAAATAACGATTACACAGACATTTCTGACAACTGTCTGACGTGTTCCTCCGTTTGTTTAAAATCGTGTTACACCACTTTCTTTTTGACTCGGAAAATCAATTTCAATTGTGCATTACAAGGTCCATAAAATAACAACGGCCTCGGGGAGTCTTGCTACATGATCTTGACCACAATCAGCAATTGTGGAATCACCAGTTTCTGTTGTATATCTTGGTTGGTTTTTCAGTAGCGGGGTTAAACGAGGCGCCTCTCGCCAATTTAACCCGTCGACTTATTCTGGCCAATCCATTGATGCAAGAATCATTTCATCCTGGTCTTTTCATTCCGATAAACTCGGGTTCAAACCACGGTAGCTGGCGGCTCATTTATAGTAACAAGATTTTGCACGACTCGCACGTATAGTCGTTGCTAGCATCAGTTAAATAACTGATGCAGTCAGAATCAACGGAAAGAACTAAGATATCTTCTCTACTATCCACAAGGTGACATACAGAGAGGCATTGGCCAATCCGAACGTCTCGTCAGTTTCTGCACTTGGTCTCTGATAACAAGAAGTTGGAAATGCCTGAAAATAAACGCAGAAAGTCTGTCAGAATTTCATTCAACATTCGAACCAGTTCTTGTAAGGAAAAAACGTGCATAGGTAATCTTTAACAGTGGAAGAGGAATCCAAAAAACATTAACTATGCAACTAAATTCTATTCTATTCAAACCAGTTCCTTTGAGGAAAAATCATCCATTAAACACAGGGACGTTTTCGATCAGTAGTCCCTCCCTGGAAGGCGAGAGTGGGAGGCTGTAGATAATTCTACATTATAGAACAATTTGGGTGATGCAAAGAAACACTCGAGGACAACCTGTAATTTGTTGGTGCTCTGTGAAATAGATACTAGTACAATAGACGTTACTAATAATAATTAATTGCTGTGCGTACGTACAACTGTCGCCCAGTAAACGAGTTTCACAGCATCAAAGTAAGATTACCTTATCGAATGTAGAATAGTTTGTCATGGTGTCAATCCTGCAACTGCAAAGAAACACCAGTTATCAATATCAAATTGCAAAATTGCTCACACAATCCATTTCCAGCATAAAAAAATACCTTCCACATTGAATTCAGTAGTTAAGTTTAACGACAAAATGTGATAACAAAGACCATTAGCGTCACCCTCCTCCTTCATCCAGACCTGGGACTGGTACCTTCAGAGTGCAAGCAGTGACAAAGTTAAAATGAACTGCACTCTTATATTAAGCCAAACTTTAAAGAATATTGAGTCTTTTGTGCAACATTTTTGGCACATATCTTGAAACAGGCTGCAAGAAAATTTATTTTTCTCATTCTTAAACTTTCCGCTGCACCTTACATTCCAACCAATGTATAAATTATGTATCAGTCAATAATGGCCACACAAATTTCTGACTTACATAGTCTTCCGAATTTGGATTTAACCTACTAAGAATCTCCTCAATCTTGGCACGCCTACAACAAAAATCAGAAGCAACGATTCAACCTTAAAGAAATGAAATTTAACCGAAAGAGGCTACAGTTATTTAAAAATGCGCTGTTCTATACATCAGTTAACCTATACAGAGGCCCAGTAACCTCTGGCAAAACATTAGTTCTAGTCCACACAGAAGAATATAACTGATACGTACGTCAAAATAACTTTACTCCATGAACGAGTTAACACTCTCATTGACCAATGTGGGCAAAGTGAACTAATTGAAGACAATGCAGACAAAGTGACCTAAATGAATGAAGACAATGGTTAAATGATGACCTAAGTGACGACATTGCAAAAATAGTGACCTAATTGAAGACAATGCAGAGAAAGTGACTAACCTGAAGACAATGCAAACAATATGACCTACTTGAGATACAGTGACCAATCTGAAGACAATGCAGCCAAATTACCTACTTAAGACAAAGTGACAATGTAGACAAAGTGACCTGCTTGCAGACAATGTGCGTGCGACCTACTTGGCATAGATTCCACCACCAGGAGGTAGGCCCTCGATGTCTTCAACAGCCAGTAAGTGCATCACGTACTGCAGCATTGTGGCATCAGGCGCACTAGACTGAATTATCTCTACAATAATTAATTCCACACAAAACAAGTGGTTTAGAAACGGAACGTACAACGCTACCAGTACAAGAACAATCCCAGTGTAACAGTAATTCATAAGTGCTAATTTATGTAACGCCTCTTCAGGAAAACTTATCAGAGAGCCCCACGACCTGAATCCCCAATTACCAGCATGGGCGGAATGGTCTTTTAACCACTTGCAAAAAAAGAGGAGTGGAAAGTAGGCTCCAGAAGCCAATTATTCTTCCAAAGACATAAGTCTGACCCAACCATCTTAGAATTGCTTGGCAGGTCTGTTTTTTACAACTATGGTAAGCTCTAAGATGCATTGCCTAAACAAATGCTTCATTACATAGATTAGGATTTTCTGTGCATAATTTCAAACAAAACATTGTGAACTTAGGGCATCAACAAAAGCCGATAAAATAACTTGTGTCAAATCAGTCAGAAGAAATTAGGTAATCCCCATTTAATCAGGAATTGTTCTTTCAGTTTTGCCTCTGGATGCCCATAATTAGGTATCTCCCACAATAGACAGTCCCTAATGAGAGGCAGCATTGTGTACGAAGTGTAACCAACTTCATTTTCTTAGCCTCAGCATACGTGGGCAGGTCCTCTTCCTCACCGTCTCATCCCCCACCATCATCGCATGGTCAGTGTAACCACTACGGCCGAGATGACCAGTGGCGCAGATGTAGCAGAAATCTTGAATTTCCGCCCAGGCGGAACAGTACAGTACGCCACTGGCTTGAACCCCGACTCATAGACTATTGCGCGCCCCACACACATAACAGCACATCGATACCTTTAACTTTATTCTCCAGCAGTGTATCTAGCTTGCGTTCCTTCTGCATTGCCTCCTCTGATACGACAGGCGCTCCAGCAAACGCAACGATCACAACACTCATGTTGTCACGGCTACCCTGAACACAAACATAACGTGTAACATAACTTCTGTAACGTCAGCATATTTAAAAAGCGTCACACTACATTCTAAGATTCATGGGACAATTCTTGCTGATGCACATATCCGTCTGGAAATCCTGACCAGTTAAGACAATTGTAATTACAATTTGTAGACCAATGCTGGTAGTAAGGTAATTCTTGGGTACTTAGAGCACTGTTAGATGACTCAGAAGGAGCTACATGATACTCAGACATAGTTGAATCACTCGCTAGATGTACACAACATGTCGGTAATATTTGTGTATGTAATTGTACTGTAAATGGGATGTTAGGATCAAACATGGCTTCAAATCATCTACAAATGCAGCTCAGGGGGATCTCTCCTTAAAACAGACTATGGCAATTTGAGCCAACACTGAATTACATTCGCAGTGTTAGTTACCATAAATTAACGTTCACATCTGTCAACAGCGTAATTTCGACTTTAACAAAGACCTTACAAATTCAGATTGTCATACATCGACGTTTAACGGTTGAACACTTGACTCACCTTGGACAAGCAGGCATCAACAACAGAGTTACAGATCTCGTCAAGGTTGCTCAACACCAGCATTCGATTCCTCACAAAGTCACACAGCTCCTCGTTAGACATGACGTCCCAGATCCCGTCGCATGCGAGCACAAGGAACTCGTCCTTCTCCGAGCGCTCCTCGACGAACACCTCCGGCTCCGGCGAGACGAGCTGCTCGCATGGGCCCTTGCCGCTCACGTTCTTGTAGTCGAAATCGCCAAGCGCCCGCGACACCGCCAACGAACCATTCACCCTCTGGATCATGACGCTGCCTCCGGCGTTCTGGATCCGCTCCTTCTCTATGGGATTGTTCGGTTTGTGGTCGTAGGTCGCAAACGCCACGCTACCGTCGCGCGACAGGACTCCGCGCGAATCGCCGCAGTTGGCGATGAAGACGTGCTGCGGAGAGACCATGGCGCACACGGCGGTTGACCCGCTCTTGTCCTTTCCGCTTGTGGTGTCCGGGAGGTCGCGGAGCTGCTCGTCGAGCCGGAGGAAACCGGTCTTGATTCCTGTGCGGACGCTGTCGAGCGTGGGCTCGGTCCGCAACGGGTCCTTGGAGTCGTAGAAGTCCTCGTTGCTGAGGATCGCTTCTAGCAGGCGCTTGGCGCAGTACGCGGAGACCCCTGCGCCCGCGTGCCCGTCGAATACCGCGAAGAATGACCAGTCCTTGAGCCCTTGCGGCGGCAGGCCGATGACGGCGCAGTGCGCATCCTCCATCTCGACCCGCCAGCCCTGCATGCTGCTCAGTCCGTAGCGGAGCCCGTTGCCCGCACCCACCTCCGTGTGCTTGTCGGTCTTTGGCTTGTCAAGGAACACTCCCATTGCTGTTCGCACGGTACACGTCAGAGGCCGAGGTGGAGACTGAAGCGGGAAAGTCGAGGCAAACTGGAAGAAATATCAGGGTATCATGGAATTGATGTTTAAAACTGCACATCAACAATGTAAACTTCTCTGTGCCAAACAAACGAAACGTCAGCAAGACCCGCTCATTCGCCGATGCCACATACAATCAAGTCGGTATGAGCCTTGTTTGATCCCTTTTAGTGCCTGGCTAGAATCTGGGGTGGGCAAGCTCGAGCCATGGTGGAATTTGTTGGAGACGGTCATAGAGTGGAGCATAAGTAGAACCAGGGTAGGGGTAGGGCAGCTTAACCCATTTAGCGTGAACCCCAAGTTAACTTGACAATATTATGTGCATCTATTTACCCACCCACCATCCAGTATAAATTCGTCCTAACGGCAATATCAAACATTATAGTTTTATGATTGTAGTAATGGCTTTCCATATTACAAATTATGTCATTTGCCAGCTACAAATAATACATTAGAAGCCTAGTTCATAATAAAAATAGCTGGTCGTCACGATGTAATTTGGTTGCAAGTGTGGTTTATGCAATGATGAAATTCATCGTTTATTGATTGAAAGTGACAGCAATTTGACTGATTTAGTCAGTGATGATGATAGCAAATTAATTCTAGTTCTAGTAAGGTTATCGTCTCAGAAAAAAAATGATGACAGTAAAGAGAGTTTTTATTGTTTGAAAAAAACATTGAAATTTATCAATAGGCCTCATTTTTACTAATATGTTGGCTTTAGGTTTCTCAGAGGAGCAAAGAAAGGCTACTGGATTACTGCACTTACACAATCAGTATTATCTAGAAGAATACCTAAAAATAATTAATTAGTGTGAAAATTATTTTAATATTTCACGATAAGGGAGTTAGAAATTCAGCCCCCACTTATGGTCATAAGCATGAGAGGTGACTCTTCTCCTATTTTTCAATTCAATTCAATATATTTTCTTTGATTCCAACAGAAGAACATGTAAGTAAAATGCATACATTGATAATCGACAGAAGTGGGAACAAAACACACCTTTTAAAATCAATTCAATTACAAAATCGAAAACGGTTTGGCCTTTTAAGTTGACCCACAAACGGCTACTGCAGAACATGCCCAATCCGGTCCCAGGGAACTAGCTTCACTACACAGACTCGGAAGGTTTCAATTTCAGATGAACTTAGACCATTTTCAAAGTAATCAAAGATAAGGGCGATGCACAGACTCGGAAGGTTTCAATTTTGAATGAACTTAGACAAAGTAATCAGAGATAAAAGCGGTGCAAAAGTCAAGACTCTGCAAACACTTGAGAAAAGTTGAAGCACAGAACAGACAGTGCAGAGTACAACTACAGAGGACCCACAGAGACAGACAAGACAGGTGTCATCAAGTAAGACATGGCATACAGCCAAAAACCATCAAAAGGACTTGCATGCATTTATAGGTGTATATATGCCTTTATATTCATATGTATGTTCATATGTATGTACATAAAAATGCATGTATGATGCATTCAGAAAAATTATTAGGTTAATATTTAACATCACAATCATACATTAAACAATTATATAGCTTCCAAGGATTTCGGATTCTGAGAAGTATACTAAAAATAGTAAATCTATTTTTAAATGTTTGGACTTACTTATAGTAGTCAGTAATAATAATAATAGTAATAATTATGCGTGACTCATTGTAAGGGATAATAATGCTGCATCGCATGGTTGTAAAAATGATCATTCCAAAGTTCATTACAACCGGATGTTTGTATCGTTTTAACCTATTTACATTACTCTCACCATTTCCGCCTAAGTCCAATATCCGAAAACTTCGCACTTTGAACGATTTGCTGACTTTGTCAAAGTCAATAATTTTTTACAACGAATATTTCTTAGCTTGGCGCAGAATAAATGCCCCGTTTTGCATTTACAATACAATACACTCCAGCGATGGGGGAAACAAGCGCCTTGGCGCCACTAGGAGTCCTGTAAATAGGAATTAAGTCAGCGAGCATTGCAGCATCTGCACACACGGCTCATCGACAACGCGGTGCATCTGGAAAAATGTCAAAGTTCGCCAGTGGACCGGATATGATAGAGCGACAAATTATCTAATGGTCGTAAACAAACCGCAAAGAGGAAGGAGGTCTTCGATTCGTCTCTGCTCGCTCACTCTCTTTAGCGATCTAGCAAAACCAATCTCAAAACATGGCCGACAACAAAGCCACAGCGCAGGCGCAACCGGAATACGCTCTAAAATTAGCAGACGATGATGTAATGGCGGGCTAAATATAGCTGCATCTGGCACTACTTACTGCACCGTACAGAGTTATGTCATATATCGCATTCAGTTTCTGAAATTTTTGTCGGCGCTGAAATTGTGGCCTCTAGAGTCATTCAGCACTTACAAAGCAGCCAACAGCAACCAGCTTATAAACATGTTACTTATCAGTTGATATTTGGCGGTCTTTGGCTTGACTTCCCGGATCATAACCTGGAGCAGGTTGGATATTGCTGAATTCAGTGAATTGATAAATAACCTTGGCTGGTCTGCTTGACACGGTTTTTGTGGGTGGGTGCTGCGATGCTTTTGAAAAGTTGCATTAGATCACATCGTTCGTATTGTTTGACAAGTCTTTGTTTCGATAAGTTAAATAAAATTTGCCTCCTGTCATAACTTTTCATCCTTTCGTACTTCGTACTATGTTTGCAATCATAATGCGGCTTGCTTGTCGGTTTGATATCGAGCGAAACTTATTATTAAGAACACTAGGGTTTTACATTATTTTTTAGGTTCTATACTGCATTACTCAGACTACTAAAATTGAACCCTTACTTCACGTAGTGCTATTGTACCTTTCGGCACGTACTTATATAGATCTCTGGGCCTAGATAAGCGTGAATGCGTGAAACTGGTGTGTAAATTTAGACGTGGCTCTTTCGTAAACGATTAAAACTATTCCAATCGATCGATATCTTTGCTTATCCATTATTTGTGGACAGATGGCATTTTTGCGAAAACCAGCCAAGTCGTATCGCCAAAATATCGGCCCTAGCAACCGTTACCGGTTGTCATGGTGCCTTGCAAATACAAACGCGGGAACATTATTACTAAGTGCCAATAATGTCCAATATGTCTTGACAGCAAACCAGTCAAAGCACACAGAAATAAATGGTTTAGAAGAGTGAGCCACTGGAGCTAACTGGCATTAAGTTGAATTTGCGTCATCACCGTAAGGTTGACTAGTCCTTCTTTCGCAAACGGCGTTTCTTTCCACTTCAGCATATAGAACTGGCATAACCTGACCCAGAAGCTAACTCGATAAACCTTGGAAGGTGTGGCTGCTCGGCAAGAAGGCTAAGAAAGAACAAAGAAGCGCAGTCTTGCAATGCCCGTTGAGACAAGTCCCCCTCACCTTTCACAGAGGGGACACGTTAGTCTCCCCATCTCTACCCATCCCTCTCATTACTCATTAGTGTGTCCCACCATCTGTCAAACGAGACTCCGCCTCTGATGGTGGCTAAGCTTTCGGAAGAGGCAGATTAGATAGGTTGAGTTTTAAATAATAATGCAATATAACGTAAATCTTCTTAGCGCCCAGAAAAGCCACGTTGGGGCGACTAGCTTATTCACCGGCGTTGAACCAAATAAAGTCCGCAATAGCCAATATTCTCGTTTCATTCCTGTGCCAGGTCAAAATCCGGGGAGGTCAAGCCAATACAATCATACGGGAGCAAGTTAGAAGGAAGCCACGACTGCGCAAATGCTACATTCTACTAAGCGTGTACCAGTTCAATAAGGAAAATTGTTCATTTATTTCATAAATCATTCATTTGGAAAGCAATGAGAATTCTTTCACACACTGAGAAATATCCAACATTCTACATAGGCTAATGCATGCAAGTCTACAAATAAAAGTATCGCTTTGGCCAGCAGATCAAGGGTATCAGTTTAAACATCAGCTAGCTGGAAAATCGCTCACCATTCAAAGACACCATAATCATCTGATTGAGTTTAATCACTGGTTTCGTTGATTAAGTCTGCAACACTGTCAAAATACAATTCAGTACTTTGTGCTTATAATTCAGCCCAATCCTGATGAAATTCAGTGAGTAAAAGGCATCAATGTCTGCAGTGGATGTTGCATTTTCTAAAGTGAATATTACGGGCTGGAACTAATGACTCTCAAAGAGCAGTTCACAGACAAGTTGCCCAATCACTTCAGTCACGGCCGAGTATTTTCAGCAGTTTTGCTCAAAACTTAAGAGAAAACACGTTTCTAAACAGTTTCTCCATCAGTTCTCTTGCTGAGTATTTTGGAGTAGACTCTTTAGCATTTTCATTCATTTCTAGCCCTAACAAATACCGTAACAGTTTTCTAAACAGTTATTTCTACATCGTGCAAGCTCCTGATTGAAACACCTTGCAATTACATTTTATTCGAATTTATAACGAAATCATAGTTTTCAAAAAACCTATCAGCTAAATACATGCATGAAAAAAGAAACAAAAATGAATTGATCGATCTCCAAAGGCATAATTTGGACACACAATTTCACAGAGCAGCGCATTAATGCACGTTTCTTTGAGCATACCGAATCAAATTCAGATTCACAATACATTCAAATATCTGAAATTCTCAATAGATATGCACAATTCATCTAGCCACTCGCTTAGATCTCTGGTCAGGTTACGAAGAAAATCAGTTACAAAGAACCCAGAACTTTATCAATGAAATACAAACCCCAAATGGTATCAAACACACCACCATGTCGCAGAAACCGAGAAAATACTCCACTGAAACAGCACACCAACAGCAGGTTTACCAATTTTCTGGTTAACTTGAAACGTACGTCCGCCTGGTCAGACAACTAACTAACAACATAGGATTTAATTTGACTAACATGCTATAGCTGTTTACAATCGTAATATAAAATTGTATTCACAATTAATAAGTAAAACATTTGGTAATCTACCACGCTATGTCCAGCTCGACACGCTGTGCAATTCCGTCAAAAAACTTGAACGTTCGAGAATGTAACCCAAAAAATAACGATACATCGAAACAGACGACTTCAGCATTAAATCACCTGCCGCAATTCAACGTCCAGTACAGTACAACCGAATGATATCAATAATAATCGTCCACCTACTCTGGGACTAATAATACATATTAGGCCTATGGGAGCACACCAAGAGGCCAAACTATGCTTCTACCACAGTCAACAAAAACCTTAACAGAAAATAGTTATATCTATATATGTGTGTACCACACTTACTCTGAGTACTAATAACATACATTGGCTATGCTGGCTGTTTGTGGTGCACAGGCAGCATAAAAAATGCTCAATAAAAATTTCCTTCACTTTGGCTCACAGATTGAGACTGTTAGTACGAAAGTCTGCAGATTGCCATAGAGTTTTAAAATATAAAACACTGTTACACTTTACAATCAACTTTTCAATATCGCACCTTAATAGCTGTTCAAAGACAAAATTCTTCAGGACAAGATTATCTCTATAGAGGGAAATAACCTATCATGGACAATGCCACATTTAACACAATCCATTCATAGTAACGAACTAGCTTCTTCGGTGGAATACACCACAAGCTACTGCCCAGCAGGCGCCTTAGAAACGCCCAACATCTTGCGAATTGCACCTGTTCGCAATCAAAAACCAACTTAGCACAACACGAAAGCCATCAAACAACACAAGACAACAACTTAAGCGTTCTTTAGAAGCAATGTGTGCTTTCTACTGTGACTTTAGTGTCCTTGCAAGGTTGTTCAAAAGGAAACAGCCAGATAAAATACAATAAAAAAATATCCAATACAAGAAGTTCGAATGCATCACTCCATTGCAGTAGGGCAAAAATGTGCCACTTTCTTGTACAGCATATCTGTGACTATTTTGGAGTCTGTTGTTCATGCAACATCTAAAAGATTAACCTGATGATCCCAGAAGCGGCAGCAGCATTGTGTGCCCAATAAATTTACACCAAAGGAACTGAGTAACAACACAACCAACAACTGTGAATCAAATACACGGGTTAAGAAGAATCAGATGCACAAAGCCATTGATCAAATCAATAAGGCCAACAGGATCCCGACTGATCAAATTCCTTCAAACCAAAACAGCTAACAACAAAACGATTGACCCAAACAAACAACCAAAAGGAAATGAATTTCAACCCCAAACATGGGTAAGTCAGTGAGCTTCTTTTGTAATGGCAGAGACCATATGGAAAGCAGTCAAGTATGCCCATACTCCACCCTCCAAATTCGGTGCACCAAAAGCTCCATTGAGTGAGAGTACAACCGATTCAATTATTCCATTAAACACGTACTTTCCAAAGTACTCCAGTATGCCACAACTTCACCAAGGTTGTACTTCTGTAAATAGGCAAAACTGCTCAATATGTAATGTAATCAAGCATTTATATAGTGCCGCTCGAATCAGCAGTGCTCTCTGTGCTTGGGCAATGGAACAGGAAAGTATCCACATGCTAGTATTCCACTGAGAAAATGCTCCAGTATGCAAAGTACTCCATGAAGAAAGCATAGCACATAAAAATGCTTCTGCCCATGACACACAAGTGCACAGTGCACATCCACATGCCAAGACGATGGCAGACAAGACGTACAAACATCAAAACAAAATCATTTACATCAATGATACGTAATATCCGCATAAGTACACACATAACAAGTGTAGAATACTTCATATATGCATATGGTAACTGTTAATTTATATAGCGCCACTTCCTCAGCAGCTCGTCAGAGGGCACTCCCTGTTGGGTTCAGATTTTCTTCACCCCCACACTCACAGAGATATCTTGCGAACACTTTTCCACAGTTGATGACTGTGAAATTATTACAAATGCAAAACATGAACCAATGACGCAATAATACATACTTTTCATGACAAAATTCTACACAATATCCCATTTCATACATATATATGTATATATATTATTATGGTCACATATTTGCATATATATGTTTATATATATAATTTACATATACAAATATATGTGACCATAATAATTTGTTTATTGTTCCCAGTAAAACAACAGATGACAGTGAACACAATGGACAGTAATGTTGGGATACAACAAGGAAACCATCCAGAAGGGACAAAGGGCCTGCTTATGTGGGTCGTCAATGTACCATAGAATAAATGTAGAATGAAAAATGATAATCCTAATATCAGTCTATATATTTATACATAGGACCTATATTTATATATATAAACCATTTGCTTAATTAAAGATAATATTATTTAATATTATTAATACATATGCATGAACAGGTAGATGTCTTTCATTGGCAGATTGCAAAACCCAGAGACTGAGACTGCAGGAGAGAGAGACAGACAGACAGACAGATGGAGAGAAAGAGAGAGATAGAGCAAGACTTAGACAGAGAAAGAAAGACACATGTCTAGAGATTCAAGATGAAAACCAGACGGTGAGTGAGGAGGCAAACAGAGACAAACATCCAGACACACAAACAGAGACAAACATCCAGACACACAAACAAAGACAAACATCCAGACACACAAACAAAGACAAACATCCAGACACACAAACAGAGACAAACATCCAGACACACAAACAAAGACAAACATCCAGACACACAAACAGAGACAAACATCCAGACACACAAACAGAGACAAACATCCAGACACACAAACAGAGACAAACATCCAGACACACAAACAGAGACAAACATCCAGACACACAAACAGAGACAAACATCCAGACACACAAACAGAGACAAACATCCAGACACACAAACAGAGACAAACATCCAGACACCCAAACAGAGACAACCACACCACGAAACAGGCTTCACACGAGACGACCGTCCCCAGCAAGTTTCGACGGACTCCACACCCTCCAATATCGGTTTTGAGTAAACTTGCTCGTAGGAATAAAAACACAACTAGAAAACAACTAAAACTACTTTTAAAACACAAAGAACAGCAGCTAACACCTATCACACCACCACACAACACCCACCCATCAATCCGTCCATCCATCGTGTATTCCTTCGGTTCTAAGTCCGCCCACCCCCGCAGTCACCCGTCAAGCTTTCGATCGCCCTTAGTCTGCACCGCAGCGTTGGCTACCTAACGGTCGGTGGGTGTCGCACTTTGTTGAAACTAAAGATGTCATCCTTGCTGGCGCCCATGTGACCGAAGAGGTCCCAGGCGGGCAGACGCTGGTCGCGACGATATTGTTCCCATCTGTTGTCGTCCGATTCGTGCGTGAGGTATCGGTGGCCGACCTGCTCCTCGAGCTTGCGAAGGTCGCACCAGCATTGATAATCCTGAAATAAGAAGACGAACACTAGGATCAGATCCACGTTTAAAGCCGATGATTTCAATGACATGTTGCTCTTTGCCTGTGGCCCAACCGTCAGGTTTTTACAAGTCGCTCATTTCTTTTTACTTTAGTCGAGGCTGGGCTGGGAGCGCCCCTGAGTAGGTTGTTAAAGGAGAGCTATATAAATGGTCAGAATGAACGAATGTGTCAATACCTATATACATAAATATATGCACTGATTAATGCAATATGGAAACACAAAATATATACATCAAATACATAGGAATAATCTATACACAACATCATACAAAATAATACAATATTGTATTATTTTTCTTATCACCACATACATATACATACACATAGTATACAGATACATCCATACACAGTTATATACAAGATTACACATACATACACACATGTATTGCATACATAATACATAAACACGCAAACATACCATACATGCATTGCAGGCATACACACATACATAGATATATATATTAATGCATGCATACATACATACATACATACATTTATCAATCCATACATACATACATACACATATATACATACATACATACACATATACATATATATATACATACATACATGCATACATACATACATTTATCAATCCGTACATACATACATACAGATATACATACAGATATACATACATACATACAGATATACATATATACATACATACATACATACAGATATACATACATACATACATACATACATACATACATGCATACATACATACATTTATCACTATATACATAATACATACATACAGATATACATACATACATAAAATAGCTATTAGTATAACAGACACCTGTCTCCTACCTGTAGCCAGATGTGTGCCAGTGATTTGTCTGCTGTGAATCGCTTTCTCATCTTCACTTGGAGCAATCGACTGATAATATCAATTGCTGAAAGCAACGCAGAAACAAACAGACGTAAAGTAACATGTTGTAATGTACTATGTAATCAATTGCAACAACTGTAGTGTATGAAATAATCAATTGTAACCACATTGGACAATGTGATGCAGTGTAACACCTGTAATATAAACCGTAATCAATTTTAATGTACAACATAATAAACTGTGACAAGTGTAATGTACGCTGTTATCAAATGTTGCAACTGCAACGTGTGATACAATATATTTAATAACTTTTAGCAACTGTAATGTACTAATGTAATTAATGGCTTAATTAGGAGTTTACCTTCCGGCGAGATTTCCTTCCATGGATTCGGTGGAAACATAAAAGCTGCGTTCTGGATCTGATCGGGAATTTCCTCGTCTTCGTTGAATGGAAATGTTCCACTGAGGCTGAAATAATCGTCGTCATCACCATTACAATTATCGGCATTATTATCATCATAATCGTTATCATCATCTTGATCACAACCATGAGTGCTACCATAATCATATCACCATAGCCCTAAATGATGCTAAAGGCATCATTATCTTACAGTCACTATGAGGCTACAGTCATTACTAGGCTATAGTCATTATGATCATACAGTCATTACTATGCTACAGTCATTGTGATCCTAGTCATTATAATGCTACAATAGCATCATAATGACTGAAGGATCACTATAGCGATTAAGATGCTTTAGTGATTAAGAAGACGCAGTCGTATGAATGCTACAGTCATTAAGAACATCATGTCCTTCAGTGAGTAAGTAAGCAGCAACTAGAACATCTGCTAATGCGCAGAAAGCCATGCATTTGGACAACTGAGGAGGAATTGCGGGAGCTCAGCTCAATTAAGAACTCCATAAGCTAGAGATGTATGTATAAGTCCATTTATATAGAACCTTAACGATGATCAATGGTTAGATTATGATCTCTCGGATCGCCCACTGGGTAGAAAGATGTTGGCTGCTCGCTCACCTGACGTAAATGATGACCCCGACGGACCACATGTCGAGGGAACGATTGTAGCCTTTGCTCTTCAACACCTCAGGCGCTGAGAACCAACGCAACACACACAGTCAGAGCAGGAATGGTCGGTTGAAGGTAAAATAAGCCAAGGTAAGTCTGGGTAAAATAAGCTAAGGTAAGACATGGTAAAAAAGCTAAGATAAGTCATGGTAAAATAAGCTAGTGTACGTAAGGGTAAAATAAGCCAAATTAACCCAGAGTAAAATATACTAGGGTCAGTTTATGGTAAATAAGCTAGGGCTTTATTTTACGTCAAATTATCAGGACAACATTATTGTATTTTCTTCACATACCTATCCTTACAAGTAAGTTCCGACAAAATGAGGTCAGGTCAGATACTGTACAGCAACATAGAATTGTAATGTAAGGTAAGATATGCCAGGTTACCCAAGACAAGGACATCGTTACAGAAGCTAGACTTGTTTGGACAGACGAGCAACCGAGCAATAACTCGTTCTGCTCACCCAGATACGCAGGCGTTCCAACAACCGATCGGCGGAAAGATTTCTCTCCGATGATGCGAGCGAAACCAAAATCACAAAGCTTGACCTAGGGAAAAGGAAAATGTCATGAGACAACGTGTCGGTCAATCTCACGAAAGATATGTTAGGAACGTGTACCAAGGGGTCTAACGCTAACTTTTGAGTCCTATTTCTGATACTTAATAATATTAGTACCTATGTAATAGGAATGATAGAATAAACTGGGTAAAAGAAAGGTGCGGGTTCGGGTAAATGTTAAGTGGCTTTTGGGAGTTGGATAGAGATAAAGCAACTTTTAGAAATTGCATGGAAATAAAGTAAAGTTTGGGAATTGCATGGATATAAATTGGCTTTTGAGAATTGAATTAGAAGAGAAGTGGCTATTGGGAATTTGGTCGAAATAAAGTGCCTTTTGGGTATTGGGGAAATGTAAAGTACTCTACTTTAAAAAATAATAATAGCAATAAGAACACCACTACATACTTATACACATATACATACACACATACAAGTACGCTTATGCACAATTGTACATACATACATATACACACACATGTACATACATACATACACATGTACATACATACATACATACATACATACATACACACAAGTGTACATACACACATGTACAACTGCACATACATACACACATACACTCGTTTACTTACATACATACCAGGAGGGCACAACTGACCTGAGGGAAGGGTGTTTCGGATGACAGCAGGACATTCTCCGGCTTCAGATCGCAGTGGACGATGTGTCGAGAGTGGAGGTGCTTTAGCGCAATCAGGATCTGAAGACAACAACAGAGAAACAACATGTGCCAACGATTAAAGAAATCCGAGATCAACGCCCCTCTACTGCAGACCCGATACAATCGACCGGACCAGTATTTGTTCGGTGAATCATGCTAACACTTCTGCAGGGAAGTAGTAGTTTCGGTTTGACGACATTGTGTGTTATCAACGATCATCATTGTCGCCCTCCTTCTTTATCCAGGCTTGGGACTGGTACTCCCCAAAGTGTTGGCAGCGGCGGAGTTCCTCTTCCTCCTCCTCCTCCTTTAATAGCAGCTTAAATTTAACAACACTGTGCGATAACAAAGACTGCGAGCGTCGCCCTCCCTTTATCCAGGTTTGAGACTGGCAGCGGTAGAGCTCAAACAGAGAAGGAATCTCTTGCTGACAATCATGCTCAATTAAACCTTAATGCGGGAGAATAAAGCCACTCTTGTGTCATCTCAAAAAGATCGTTAGTCTAAAAAAGCAGGCAAGCATTTTCCATGGACATTTTAACCGACCTGTGAGATTAGAAACTTAGTGACGCGCTCCGAAAGGCGTCCTTTAGGACTCGACAGAATCATCTCCAGCATGTCGCCTTTCAGCTTCTCCATTACAACAAAAATCTGAAGAAGATAGAACACCAGTTGAGTAAACCCACTTTAAGTCCCAGACGAGCATCTCTGATAGTTCAAAGTTGAAAGAGTCAAAGGCAGGTCAAGACTAGGCATCGCTTGGAGCAACAACACTAACGGCAGCGATGGAGATAATTTACTCGTACCCGTCCCCTCCAAAAGGCAGGCGTCAAGAACTGATGATCATGACAGCTGTAAAAATGTTCTGTTGTACGATGGAACAAGCTTTGCCACAGTTGGCCATTTAATCAGGAGTAAAATAAAGAGGTAAGTTTTGCTAAATGAAGCATTAGGTTCATCTGAACTGACATAACATCGCATAGGCCAGTGCAGAAAATTCCTCTGAGTAGACTACTTGAAGATGCACTATGTCAAGTTTCATATATTGATATAAATATCTGCTAAATATTTATATATATAGATATTTATATATATATACATATATATATTACATATTTATACAGTACATTTTTTTAACTTCTCTGACTCTACTAATGAGGTGTGACTTATATGAATAGACAAAAAACGTTTCTTGTACTTTCTCTACGAGTGAAGTTTGAACTTCCAGTGGCAAATTGAAACCAGGAAGACAGCTAATGCCGGGAAGTAACGATGCAAGGATAAAGATCAGAGAGTTAGCGATGGTAAGAAAAGGCTCCTGTAAAAAAGTAAGGCAATAACTTGCTCGATATCTTGCTACAACTCACTCGTTCGTTGGTTTCGAGCATCTTTTCCATGTTGATTATTCCCGGATGATGAAGTTTCTTAAAAGTAACAGGTAACAAACAGGTATGCTAATCACACGATCTCCTTAAACCTGTCTAAACTGCTCAGGTATCCCAGCGTTTGGAAGCACAGAAAGGTGTCTTGACATTGACACCCTTCACCCTAAGAACATTGACTAACAAATTTCCACAAACCCTTTACTAATCTGTAGTTTCCAATAATTAATTATGCTATGCCATAACAAGATTAATAGAGTTGCCCTCCTCCTTTCTCTAGGCTCTGGACAGACACCACCTTCCAAAGCAAACCACCAAAAACAACAAAGGTGCACAAAACTGGCTCAAAGAATAGCATCTGCATTCTTCAGTCGAAACTTCCAAAAACTCTTAACAATGCAATTACATTAGATACAAGACAATACCATTGCATTTGATACAGCATTCCTTCCAAAGGCCAGTAGACCCTGAACATCCATGTCATCTGTCGGCTGTCGACAGGAATCCGTTGGTTAATTTCACGCCTGTGCGTGGGCCCACCACTGGCGACTTTTTCAGCTCACTGTGCAATGTTTTTCTAACTGTTGCAAAATCTTCGTTAATAATGATATTTAATTTAATCTTTTCACCGCCAGAGGTGCAACTAGGGCTGTCAACGGTTAACCGGTTATCCGATTAACCGACCGTTTATTAGTAACCGGTTGGTGAAATTCACCTGCCGCTAACCGTTGAAATGATATACCCTCTAAATCTTTATCCTTCTTGTTTCAGAATATGTTATTTCTTGTTGTTACTCAAGGGGATATTTTATTTCAGGGAGTTAAACTTTTTCGAGCCCCCGAAATCTGCATGATACATCGTCGGGCGACGGGCGAACGACCGAGCTGAAGACCGTCTAGCACACATTGATACTACTGGGCCACCTATATATTTCTAATTTATAGTACGAGCCAACGACCCAGCCGAAGACCGTCTAGCACAGCACACATTGATAAACTGCACTACTGGGCCATCTAACTACGCATAATTTATAGTAGTACTAAGTCAGTTTGCGGCAAAGTTGCTGTAGTTGGGCCTGTATATTTTACTTCCCCCCCCTAGAAAATCCCTAATAAATTAGTAAACCAACGGTTATCCGGTTAACCGCTCACATGGACGGCGGTTAACCGGTTGGGATTTTAACAGATGTTTGACAGCCCTAGGTGCAACCTTGCAACACAGGAAAAACATGCCGCGCGCGCCATAGGCGCAAATTTGTGACATTGTGGGCAGGCTTACTGTTGCGGCTGCAAGTTAGGGAACCAGCGTCTATTCTATATAATTAAATACACCAATCGTTAGAGTGATAAACAGGCTACAAATTTTCCACTCGTCATATAGGCTAAGACAGAGAGCACATCTGAAGAGGCACAATATAAATGTTTAATTACATCACATTACATGACGCGATCGAACACACAAAGATCTGTCCTTACATAGAGGATCGAGACTTCGTTCTTCAGTTGCGCTTCCTGTTTCGTCGGAAATCGAAGTTTGTCGATGACTTTGATGGCGACTTCTCTTTCGTCTTTGCGACACTTGGCTGCAAGAGAACAGGAGTGAAAAGAAAACGATGAAACATTGAGAGTTAAAGCAACTGGTGGAGGCAAAATGCCAATAAAAATCTGAGTACAACCTCTCAAAAGGAATGCACTACATAAAAAAAGTTGGCACCTATTGTGAAATCCTTTCACACATGTATGTCTCTCCATTTCGTGGGCACCACCACCGCCTCTCTAAGCCTCTACTTCTCGTTTCTGTTCCCTCTGTTTGACCGTGTCTCCTTCTGTTCTGTTTTACACTACTATCTCATTCTGTTTCCTCATCTGCTGTCTCTTCCCAAATCGCTCTCCCCCCTCTCCCATTTCCGACTCTATTGAAACCCTTTATAAAAATCACCTTGAAAGTATAGTGACCAACTAAGTGTCAGACAATAGACATACCTCCATATACGATACCGAATTGGCCGGACCCAAGCACCTCGTCAGCAAAAATCTGATAGAGTTGACTAACATCCTAAAAAGGAAAATAATCATCATTCAATCTGGTTGTTCATCACAATCTGGTCAGTTTCAACATTTTTTCTTCTAAAACTCTTCAAATTGACGACGTATCAAGCCTATATAACTTTACATAGCAACAATTCAATATATTAGAGCAATTAATGCAGAAAAATTAATCAAATCCATAAATTAGTGGCACTGTTGTTCAGTAAGCCCATTGATGATAATATTAAAAGCCTCAATAATGAAAATCTGTGGTCAAACCGCCATCTTGGAAAATGGCGGCCTTAATACATTTTATTGCAAAGAACTGTCAAAGTTACAAATACAAAAAAAAAGAAGAAAAATAGTCTTCAATTTCAACATCTAACTTCTTTCAAGGAATATAAATAAAAGAGTTAAACAGGATTAAATAGCTATAAAACTAGCGAATTGTTGTTCTCCGGACAGACGCTTGAGATTAGTCGGATTCTAACCATAGATTCTTCTGCTTTGATGTCGGTGTTCGTTACTTGCGAATCTACAATAAACAGAGATTTGATTGTTAATTAGATAAAATAATAAAATGAAAGGCATTTGTTAGACAATTCTAACATAGAAAATAAGAAATAACACATTTAACCTAGTTAACAACAGGTCCTCAATTTTGCCAAAATCTCAATGGTTGACTGAGTTTCTTTCAAACAATTTCTGACCCAATTCTGGACACCACCAACTGCATCTAATTTTACTCAATTCCTAATAGTTAACTTACTTTCAACTAATTTCGAACAGCAACTTCACTATTCCCCAATTCAAAAAATTCCCAAAAACTAATTCTATTCTACTCCAATTCCCAAAACACACTCAAGTTCTATGCAATTCCGAGAAGTTACATCATCTCTGCCCAACCAAACAAACAAGATCCACCCAACTTTTACCCAAGCCCCAGAAGCCACTCCATCTGTACCCAATTCGAAAACCCTACCTCACTCATGCCCAATTCCCGACACATCCAGCCAAGCGTCGACTTTCAATCAATCAATCAGTCAGTCTATCAATCAGTCAATCAAAAACACTTAAAATAGCACCCTCCAAGATATCTACTCAGAAGCAATAACGGCTCAACCATGACAGAAAAGTAGATTTCAGAGAGGTGCAAAACAAAGATAAGAGTCCCTAGGTAGGAAATGCAGCACTATATGGAGCCCACATTTCCCAAAAGGCTCTCATACTTTTGTCCGTCTCCAGACTCGGTTGAGGCGTGACAGGCATCAGTGCCTGGCGTACGGCACTCTCCCAACACAGCGCTTGCTCCCTTCCTATCCCACTCTCCGTCGACGTCACCACGTTTTCGCTGCCGTCTCCGGGCGACGGGTCCTCCCCGATATAGTAGATCGTGTCGGTTATGTGGATCTCGAAGACGTGTGGGTTGCGGTCGGTATCTGTCGCCGAGACGTCCTTCGCCAGGCCCACGTGGGTAATGTCTGTCAGCTGAATTTCCTGTGAAAGCACGAAAATTCCGTATCAATAATGAATTTCTGTGCAGCGCGATTTAACTAAGTAAGCATACTCTAAATTTAACCGACTACATATCATGTTCAGAGTCTCTGGGCTGAGTTGTTTAATCATTTATCAATGAAACTTGATACAGCGCCTCTTCAGGAAATCTACTCAGAGGCGCTCTCTGCGCTAGCTACATGATGTTAAATGTAATTTCAATGAGCGTAAGAACAGACAGCAAAACATTGCACAGTAAGCTGAAAGAGTCATCAGTGGTGGGCCCACGCACAAACGTGGAACCAACCAACGGATTCCCGTCGACAGCTGACAAATGGCGTGTCAATAGGGTAGAGCTACTTTAATATTAGAAAAATCTAAAGAGAAAAGAACAGGTCAGTAGAGAGGTATCACGTCAATTAAGTATCAGAATCAGCTACTTATAAACTGATTAATTAACTCCGACTGCCTTTCATTCATTCATTGACACATTCTTCCACTCATTCAATCATTCATTCAGTCACTCATTCATTCACTCATTTAGAGGTTGTTACCTAGCACTTCCCCCAGACACTACTCAGAGGTGTTGCCAGGCGAACTTCGGTAATAATGAACTGTTATTGAGTGCCTGTTAAGGTGTAAGCAGTCTATAGTCAGAAGTACAAGAGACAGATCTGAAGAAAGGTTATTCAAACCTTGTAATATCGTGAACTGTTCTCCTCCTGATACATCGTTATGGTCTTTACGTCCAGTTTCCAATAGTGGCGCTTTCTCTGAAATGATAGCCACATCGCAAATTCAGTCAACACAACATATCATTGAAGTAATTAAAAAATTACTTAAATAATTAATAACATAAGTGATTGATTATATATATTCTGATAGCATTGACTGCTAATCTGAATTAAGTTCACAAACATTTAATTTCGATTAGAATCAGAATTTGCAACTAAAATTTTATAATTGATTGGATTAATAATTAGCAAAATCTTGAAGCTAATTGATTACAATCAGCCGTTGTCTAATCGACTAGAATCTAATCATCTAGTTACCCAACTCTCCTTACAAAATATGAGTCTCATTTCACAATGTCTGCAAACATCCCACGAGGGTCGTTGTTACGCGTAATTATGACCGTTAAGAATAATTGTAATAGGTAGCTGTAATCATAAAACCTTAACTGTGATTGCAATATATAGTTATAACATGCAAAAGCAATACCATTCGTAATCATAATACGTAATCATAATAGTACAAGTATGAAGTATCGTAACCGCAAGAGACAAGGGCCATACAGAATCATGGAAAGTACCGTGCTGTCACGATTTGTGTAGTGAACCATCCAACCCTCTCGAATGATTTTGGATCCAGTCCGTTTTGTATGCTTCACTGATTGGACGACACGCATCAGCGGAATGTTGGAGCTCGTGGTTGGGCTGGATGGAAAACCATAACCAAAACGACCATCAACTATAACTAAAATAACCGTCATTCAACCATCTGGTCAACCAGATGATTGATTGGTTAAATAAGACATTTGGTCAATCAAACCGTTAATTTAACTGGTCCAACAATGATTGAAATGGAACATTTAAAAAAGTATTTCCACTTAACAGCAGTTCCTCCTCACCCTTACCCTTGCCCTACTCCTCCACTATGCCTGTGAAATGCATGTCACCCTTCAAATGAATGATGTAATCGCGAACTCGTGTAACGTTCAGCAAAAGAATTACAGATGCACACACAGATATTTCCATCATTGACGAAGCATTTATTAAACACAACCATTCAGCGCACGTTCATCGTAAGTCAATCAAAGTGTCCATCAGTCTGTCAATCAAATCGATAATCATTCAATCAATCATTTTGTCAATCAAATCGATGATCAATCCGTCAATCATTCTGTCAATAAAATGAATAATCAATCTGTCATTCATTCTCTCAATCAAATCGATAATCACTCTGTCAATCATTCTATCAATCAAATCGATGATCAATCCGCCAATCATTCTGTAAATTAGGGCATAACCGAGTAGACAATTTCTACCGAGTACCGAATCCGAGTATTTGGACAAACTATATGCCGGATCCGGGTACGAACCGAATAGTGGCGGCAAATCTCGGCCTAGGCTAATGTCCGAGGCGGTTTCTGGTTATGCCCTACTATCCATCAAATCAATAATCAACCCGTCAGTCATTCTCTAAAATCAATAATCAATCACCCCACATACCTCAGCGGTGGTTTCACGATTTCCAGATCATCTTCGTCGTTGTTGTCGTCCTCGATCTCTGGGGTTGGGTCGCCCATCGCTCCCATATCCGTCTCGGTCGAGCTGTCCAGTTCGTTGCTGTCCTGTGACTGGTAGAAATCTGGTCAGAGAAAAATTACACAATTCAATTACAATTTGGAAAGTATCGATCCGCAGACGAGCCACGAGGGTCGTCGTAACATGTAATTATAACCGTAATGCATAAGTGTAATCGTAAACGTAACTTTGACTGCAGAATACAAATGTAATTGAAATTACCTATTATGATTAGTTATGATTACGTATTACGATCACAAATTGGAATTGCCATTTAAACATACATAAGCACACACTAATGAATGTATATGCAATTGCAGGTTGTAACCGTAATATGTAATCGTAATACGGAATCACTACTAATCGTAATATCGCTGCACCAAACAAACTCATAAAAATAAGTAAATAGATTAAATATTAAGTAATTAAGTAAGTGAGTGAAGAGAGGAGGGCGTGTTTAGAAGAGCACAACGACCAACCCCCTCCAATCCAGTTGAGTTCACCCTGGCAGTTCTTTGGCAGAAGAGGCGCACACTTTTTGTGACAGTTGAACTTGCAGTCTACAATCAAATGACAATCACTCCAATCAAATCTCTTTGTATGACTCACAACAATCAACCAGTCAGCCAGGCAAACAACAAACCAGCTAGCCAGATTTTCAATTAGTCAACCAATTAACCAGCTGGCCAGACAATCAACCATCCATCCAGCAAATCAATCAGCCAGGCAGTCAATCAATCAATCAACAAACCAACCAAAATATACCCTAAGCTTGATGAGGCCAGTTTTTAATTCTTAATAATACACATACAAACATATCTATATGTATAAATACACAAAACCCATAAACACACAGAGGATATTATTCTATTATTATTCTATTATTATTCTATTATTATTCTATTATTATTTTATTATTATTTTATTATTATTCTATTATTATTTTGTTATTATTCTATTATCTAATAATCTAATATAGCGTCCCTTCCAGACGACTACTCAGAGGCCGTGATAGTCATACAAACATGCATATACATACACTATACACATAAATACTTATATATACATATATACACATATATATATATACATATACATATATATATATACATATATATATGTATATATATATACACACATATAAGCATAAACAGTTCACGGATGAATTTTCTGATCCCAACTACACTAAACGCCTGGTGCTTTTTAAGCCAATTGAAAGGCACACGAGTGTCAAACGCCTCCACTCCAGACCCATCACCAAGTAGAGTTTCCATGCTCGCTGACCTTTGCACTGGAGTCCCTGGCGGAAGAGGCCTCGCAGGAGCTTCTTGCAGTGCTGGCAGACGGTGGGACGCGTGTAGTTGTGGACGACAAACGTGTGAGGCACTTTTATACGACATGCGTACTCCTTCTCCATCCACAACGGACGTCCACCGCTCCACGACTTCGACCGACTGTTGCGACTGCTCTCCGTACGACTGCTGTTGCTAGGCAACGCCAGCAGTGACATCTACAGGGCGAGCACAGATCAAGCTACACTTTTGAAAGATGAGCACAGAGTAAGATGTACTTTTGACAGATGCATCAAGTCCTCTGCAAATTGGCCTACAAGACAAGTACAAGACTGGGCAACCAACATCCATTTGTCACGTGTCATGGCTGTTTCTCGAGGTGCTATATAAATTCCATTCGATACAATACGTTACGAAGATGACGGGGTAGGGTCCGACCTGTGGCTCGGTCGTGCTTGGGGATCCCTGGTTGCTGCTACCAGAAGAGAGGCGACGTCGACGGGTGTAGTTGCAGTTGTTCGGGATTTTGTAGGCACAGCGCTTGTGATAGTTCAGTCCACAACCTAAACAGCAAACAGACAAGAATATCATTGCCAGGTTGACAAAATGAATGATGACCTCATTAGAATTGGCCAATACTAAAAATATGCACACACGTCCTTAATTCAAACGCTGGACCTATTGTCTGATTAGATAGATTTAAGTGTTTGATGCTAAGAATGCTAAATATGAAAAATAGCAAATATTAAAACTCAGAACAGCCATTTGAGTCTCTTGATATAAATCCTGAATCTACCGCAGCACAGATACTAATTTTAAATATTAAAAATACAAAATATGAATATCAAACATCAAAATATGCAAAAACTAAGAACACACCTTGGCATTTGAGGCTCTTAATTCAAATCTTGGATCAAACCCAGTAGTCATCTATTCAGATATTAATATCAAATATTAAGAATACAAAATCAAAGAAGTACAAAAACGCAGAACAAACCTTCGCACAAAAGGCCCCTCATTCAAATCCTGGGTCTACCATAGAGATATATCATCTGACTAGAAATCAATATTAAACCAAAAAAATTATAAATATCAGAACTCAGTACCTACCTTCGCACTTGAGTCCCTGCTTCACAAGACCAAAGAGCATCTCTCCGCAGAAGTCGCAGAAGTGCGGCGACTTATACGAGTGGACAAAGAGGACGTGAGGTCGAATCTGCAGATCCTCCATCGTCGTCAGCGCTGAAAACAGAATGCACGTCAAAAACATCTCCTTCTGATCACATTCAGAATAAAATAACCAGACACAAAAACATACACAGATACACACAGAAACACATACATACACACATACATACACACATACATACACACATACATACACACATACATACACTTATCTATGCATGTAAACAGATGCTTGATACACAACAACAGTAGATACACATCTCAAATTTAACCCTGCTACAAATAGATAATGGCCTTACTGTAATCTGACCCCATTACACACGATAAGTGATGTTGGCAAGAGATAATAAATTAAATCTTTAAAAAACTTAAATAGATCCTACAGACCTGATAAAACGACTTCGATCAGGGTTCCATCTACGACTTCAGACGGATGACAGATGAGTTTTAGAATGTTGACATCCGACGGATCGTGGCGGAACAGCAGAATCTTGTCTTGCAGGTTGTAGAATCCATGCTCTGGAAACTACAGCACAAAGACCGCAGATTTAAGATTTAGGAAAAAAGGTGCTTAATAAATAATTCAATATATAGAGAATAAAATATGCAGGCAAAAAAGGTCAAAATTTTACATCAGTGCAAAGAATTCAGTCCAAATTTCTGAAGAGTTTTGAATAAATATATACAATTATATATAAATAATTAGATATGCGAATAAAATCCATGCTCCTAGGCATAGCAACCACAGAAATTCGGACAACAGGCAGGGAAGTAATGGGTCACTAAACAATCTTTAGGTTCTAGGAAAAATTGCATGCAGGGGCTTTCATTTCCCTCCAGGTATCTGAACAGGGTCTTTTCAATGTCCTTTTGCCCATTTCTCCACTAAGCAGAACCACTCTTTCTGAGGGGTTGACTGGTGGACCTCTCGCTTGTTCTCCCAGGACCTTTTTTCTATATGTTCTTCTCTCAACTAGGACACTTCTTTAGAGCCAGGCTGGAATTAGGAGCACCTCTGAATAGTTTTCTTGAAGGGTGCTATGCAAATGTGCTTACAGAAATAAGGCAAACACGGCAGCCTATAAAGTAATTAATGTAAACTGCTATTTATTTATCCCCATTCAGAAGATAATTGCATGTAAAGCTCACTGCATGCACAACAACACAAATCTAAACCGTGTTACAAGTTTCAAATGTCATCTAGCCGCCCATCCGTTTGCAACACTGTTGTTCTGATGTTAGCGCTCCTAATAGATCAGTAACTGCTCAGAGATCGGGACATGCCCACATAAAACATACGAATGAACGCCACTCATGAGTTTGGCCTACCTTTCGATCGACAAAGGCGCAGGCGATCTCTTTTAACGTTTCCATCGTTAACTGGTCCGACCCATCTAAGTTCACAGTGACCGTCTCTCTGACCAATCCAATTTGAATAAGGAAGGTCAGAGGCGGCCCCGACCCGATGCAGTCACCATTCATTTGGTAGATTATTTACAGATTTCCGACTGATCGATAACAATATACAGAAAATCTATTATTTTTTGAGAATTTACTAATAATTTTACAAACAATCAACTAAATGCATCTCGGCTCTGTTATGATCACGTGGCACACGCGGACTTCCGGGAGTGCGTGTTTATGTAGCGTCGAATTGTAGAATGTAAAGGTTTACACGTTACAGCATATAATTTTCATCACCAGGAAAATTCTGGAGGCAGATCAACTAAACAATGTCACTATGGACTCGATGACAAAACTATAAAAAGAAGACTGGACGAATTAAGTGTGTGTGTAGGTTAGTGTTTGTGTAAGCGTGTGGCCGGAGGGCGTGCGTGATTGTGTGGGGGCACTTGGGGGTGGGGGTTGAGGAGTTGGTTAAGGAAGAGACCTTTAGATAATGATTATAAGGATATCGATTGGCTCGAGTAGTTGGGTGTTGAGATGCTGGCAAATGTAGTTATAAAGTCAAGATGCGCGTCGTATTAGCCTCAATTGGTCTAATTGTTATAGGCTAATCAGAGAGAACTTCAGAATTACGTTTGCAAGAGAACAACACTGGGCCTAATTCATAATAATAGCAAAAACAAATGACGTGACCCATCATGTCAAAATTGGACCCGGATAACCCGCCACAACATCTACCAAAAGCACAGGCCTAAACATACACTCTCTGATCAACACCATTCTTGAGTCACTCTTCATATTCAACCAATCAATCGTTGTGAGGGACAGTCTTCAATTATTAAGCTACTATATATGCCATATTATCGATAGTTAACTAGCTTGGTAGGCCCTAGGCCAACGCCCGCGTAAAAATTAGGCCTGTACGTACAACGTCACTCATAAGCCTATATCGGTAGGCCTGGGGCCCTAGGCGCGCTGTGGCTCGATTACCGACTTTGAATCACAGCCCGCGCGAATTGCTCCCAAAACCTTATCGTTGAGCAAGATCTTGGTGTTATCGGGAATCGATAATGCACCTGAAGAAAACGCAGCAGGCATGTGCGTTATCTGTGATTGACAGTTCGACTTCAAAATGGCTGCGCTTTACGAAAAGACGACGCTGAACGCGAAGATTTCGCTTTTTGTACTCGTCGTTCTTGGGATTTTCTTGATCGTTTCCTATGCCTCGCCCTACTGGACAACGAAGCCGGATGGAAATGCCGGACTGTGGATCGCTTGCAATGGACCCGAATGCTACGAACGATGGAATCAGTGGATTATTGGTTAGAACCGATTTAGTCCTGTTTCCAATGATAGTTTATTTTGGCGCAGGGCTGACCAATCATTCAACTTTACGTTATTAAGCCAATTGCTTGATTCATTAATTAATCCACCCATCCAACGTGGGTTCGATTCGCAGGGCCGGTTGTGTGATTTTGGAGTATTGTGGGGCTTTGTAGTAGTAGGCCTAGTTTCAGTTAGAGACACTGTGTGATAACAAAGATCATTAGATTAGCGTCCTCCTCCTCCTTTATCCAGGCTTGGGAATGGCACTGCTGCACTGCAAACAGAGGCGAAGTTTGGGACTTTGTCTGACTTAGGACACTTTTTAATGTCAGTGATACGCGACTGCCACCTTAGTTCTTCGATGATGCGCTACTCGCTCGAGAGAGACACATTCATTACAATATAATTAAATTAATTAGTAATAGTAGTTAATTATTTTAATACTGTTATTTATTGTTATCACGACTATGCGATATATGAGCACAGGGGTCAAAAGAAGAAGCTGGGGTTCCCTTTCCTCTGGCAAATCAGAAACTGTTATTTATTAGATTATATTTATGATTTATTGCTTGGTGTTATTGTTATTTTACTATGATTTCATTTACTGCCATTGTTATTACATTTACAAGAAGACTGTAAATGAGCACAAGTTTGCTATATATTAGCAAAATGCACCTCAGAAATAAATTGTCTCCACGCTCCCTCATGTAGGATCTCGCCCATCGGTTCATTGAAAATGGGTCGTAGTCATACGGTCCCCTTAGAAAGCGGGTAGACATTTAGAATTTCCCCAAATGTCAGTGAAAATGGGTCGAGGCCATACGTACGGTCCCCACAGAAAAGCGGGTACATATTTACAATATCCCCAAACGTTGCTGCTTCAGGATGGGTGAGGGCAGTGCAGGTTATGCTGTCGATTTCTCTGATGTGCTGGACCTTTGCAACATTCAGCCTCTGTCTTTACCTGTTCTTCACGCGATTCCAGGATGACAAGAGGCTTGTCTTCATTTCCTGTGCCACGACCTTCATCTGTGGTACGTGTTTCATCAAGATAGGTATCTCTTATCTTGAGATTTGTATAGCGCCTCTTGTAGAATGACTATTCAGAGGAGTTCTCAGTACGAAAACCCAGGGGAAAAAGAAATGCCTGTGAGGAGTGAGAAGTGGATTGAGAGAAGCCAGTCATTTGTTTGAGAGAAGCCAATCATTTGTTTAGCACTTAGTGACGGGTAAGTAAGTAAGTGATCTTCATTATGCTCCTGCTCTACAAGAACAATGCATAACGTTCCTACGCCTTGGGAATAAACTGTTTCACGCGACTGCACTTTTTTTTAGCTCTGTAGAAACTTTGAGATTGCGATTACTATAGAATGGAGAAAAGTAGCACATTGTCAGTAGCCTACGAGAAAATTGATGCAATATTATAATAACAGTTATAAATTTCTAAATACACAGTTATAAGTATAGCACTAAAACTAGCAGAACAAACTTTACTTAATATTTTTAAAGCCACAATAAACTGACAGGTTAGATATTGGAGAAATCATTAGAACTAATTTGCAAATTGAGTCAATTGACCTTATAAGACTTATTTGTACAGGAGTTATTACGACGACGTTTCTGTCACACGCTTTTGTGCAAGATTCATTTTGTAGAGGCCTGTTATAAATGACAGTCTATATAATAATAATAATAATAATAATAAAGATGTTTCAGAAAAAGCAAATTACTGTTATTAACATTATTACTACTATTACCACTAATGTTCTTATTATTATTACTATTGTTATTGATCTGTAGTGTACCTATGCCAAAGCTAAGAAACTGACGTCGCTAGCACTTCATAACCATGGCCGCATCGGGGCCAGCCCTAGGGACTGCTTTTCTATTATTATTATTATTATTATTATTATAACATGTACTATTGTAATACTCTGTCAGCCGAATCAGATAAATAAATTGGATTAATCAATAATTAAAGCCATAAATTGTTTACATAAATACTACATTCTACCAACCATAGTCTCATTGAATGGAAATACAATGCAATTATTATTTTTATTATTATTGTTATATTGTTCTATTCTAGGTGTCTTCACACTGCTCTGTGTTCTAACATGGGCTGCTGGGCAGCATTATGGGAGTGATGAGATCCTCAACTGGGCGTACATAATGGCCTGCTTCGTCGTCTTCTTGTCTTTTGTCACGTTCATCTTTCTCCTCAAAGAGCTTCAACAGACCAACTTTGCGAGAGGCTACCAGAAAGTTCCGGACGCTATGTAGTGTGGTGTGTTTGGGCCAGAGTGCATTTTGTGGCTGATAGGGGAGTGGGAATATAATTAATGGGGGAAATATATCCTTAGTATGACATGGAACATCGTACTGCACACTGGTTCTAATTACCAGCAGGATCTGAGAATGGGGATAGGAATATGATATTTTTTTGCAAATGTAGCTGAAATAGCCGAGAAAAAGTATCTATATGACCAGCAAAATTGTGTCGGAAATGTTGGCAGGAAATGTTATCAGTGGAGAAATATTTGCAGTTAAAAAGTATCTCGTGAGACGTGGAACCTGGTTGGTTAAAAGTGCTGACCTTGTAAGGTGGAGATTCACTCATCTGAGACGGTTACCGTATAGGGATTCTCCGATTCTGAGCCATTTGTCCCTCTCTCACAAGTACTTGGTGCAATCGATTCATGTTTGGTGCTTATTGAATGATGTAATAATAATAATACAGTGTGCAGTAAGTTACTCTTCCAAAGAGCTACAAACTGCATCCGCAGTAACTGCAATAATTGGAAAATGGAAACTATAAACGGTTTGCAGCGCAACCGAGATCCAAACACTTGTTAATCGCGTGCTTTAAAAAAACCATTTTTAATAAATTGAAAATCAATGTATATGTTATTGCAATGTAGAGAGGTAACTGTAATCAGATTACAGTACAAAAATGTGTAATATATAGGATGAATAACACTTTGGTTGGTGTTTTATTTTAATTTGAAATTTATATAGCACAACTTCAAGAAAAAAGTAATCACGGTTACTCTGCATGATATTATGTTGATAGTCATTATCTCACATATAAATTATAAACTCCAAACTTCCGAAGCGTCACTCGAAAGCCAAGCGCCGAGTTGAATCAGTGTTTTCGAAAGAAGGTTCAGATTCGGTTTTCAGGGGGGAGGGATAGTAATTGTTAAGGCGGGTGTTGTTCAGAGCGAGAGTGGAAAGGCGGAGGATCGGATGAATCAGGGTACCAGCTCTTGAACAGATGACACTATAGTGACTATAATATAAAGTATCATAATCTTTATATTTATATAGCACCTCTCACAGAACAACTATTCAGAGGCGCTTTCAGCACGGAAAGCCTGTGGAAAAAGAAATGCCTTTTTAGTGCGAGAAGCCGATGGAGAGAAGCCAGTCATAAGTTTATCCCTTATAATAGTGATGGAGGAAGGTCATTCCAGGTAGATGGACCCACAACAGAAAACGCTCGGCGTAGGGCTAGGGCTGTTCCAGTCCTATATAGGAACAACACAATCACGTTTGTAAATAATTGTACCGTAATCTTGTTGAATGACGACGTTTTTTCTATGAATAAAATTCGGTGTCGTTCTCTTTAATTGAATCTGTGCAATTGTGTTATTCGTTCTACCGAAAGGTGATGAAATGGAATCAAAAGTGTGAGCACTGATGACCTGGCCTTAGAAACCTGCGTTCCACTATTCGGGTCAAACAATTTTCCATTTCCAGTCGCTATACCATCGAGAAATTCAGACCAGATGACTACGAAGGCTACCGATATTCTACAGAAAGGCGCAGAGAGCGCCTATGAATGGTTATTCTGTGAGAGGCGCTATATTAATCTACAAATACAATACAATAATTATATAGGTAGGCCTACATTCATAGGCCGAGACTTGATCCTGCGTTTCGGGAGACAGTCTCAGACAGACAACAAATGAGGTTAGAGGAGCAGACAGAAAACATTTAAATTCCAAAACGTAGATGAATCAAAAATGAATACACAGCGGAAAACTCGAGTAGTTTATAATATATGTGAGATATTTATGAAATATTGGGTGAGATAAGCAGCACGACCCATCCCCTCCATCTGAAATTTCGGAGCGGGACAGCCCCAAGCATCCTCCCCCTCCAAGTCTCCGACCCTGGGTACATTAACTCAAGAAGACATCAAAACAAACGATATGATGCGACGTGACGTAAACAAAACGAAGGCATCTTAATTGAACCAACAGTTAGCATGTTGACATCATATATGTACAGTCTTGTTATGTGAAATACAACCTTAAGACAGATACTGCAATTACTATACAGATTGTACAGATTGTACTAGTAGGTTTAACCTTTGTGTGGTGTAATGCAATGTAAATCGCCGAACATGTCTCGGCGCCAACAAATCGCATGAGAGAAACCAGCTCACAGACACAGGCTATACCAATTCAAGTCCGCAATAGGCAATCCTCTCGTTTTAGGTCAACATCCGGGGGGTCAAACGTCAGCCCGCCAATTGGAGTGGAAAGCGACTGTCCGACTTATAATTATTATTATTTCCGGGTACCTGTTGTACAGCAGGACGCTATGTTATCGGAAGTAAAGAAACCACCGTTTATTTCCAAAACGTTAAACCTCCCACTAACGGCAAACGTGGGAGATAGTACTCCTACCCCATTGGCAGGCGCCACCTAGCGAAGAGCTTAAAACGTTATGTTAAGTGTCTAGACACACAGCACTATTATTAACATTGAAACTGTGCAGCTGCCCAAGTACAAAACGATGCACATTACAAGTTTAAAATAGAGGACAATGAAGTGACCGAAAGACAGCCTACAGGAAATGACCTCCTTCACCGAAACCTTGTTCACCAGCATCATCTATTTCGGTTTATAAATTATATGTCTTGAATTAATTTAAAAATATAGATTTATCGAATTTTAGAGATTTTTCATAAGGGTCAGTGTGGCGACAAAGTGTAGCCTGCGTACACTAAAAACTATAATATTTTGGATACATAATTATATGAATGGGCCATTAATAGTTTTGTACAAGAATTCTTTTCCTTTAATGCTTTCCTTGTTTTGTCTTGAAATTAGAAGTTACATCCACGTACAGGAATTAAAAAACCTTATTCATTACTGTAAAATCATGAATGCATCACCGGAGCAAACTGGCCCATAGCAATTAGATTAGTATCCAGCTAACTTCATGACGTGTAATCGTTGTTTAAATGTATCAAAGTGTGGTGCATCATTACGGGTATGCCAACATTAATTTACACACATCTGCCACTGTTAAACAATAGGATATCTCCCAAATGTTAACTTATATATATATCTGCCAATGTTAAATTATACATACTTGCCAATGTTAAACTATAGATATATCTACCACCATAAAATCATACCTCCCTGCCAATTAGGGCTCGTTTGTTAACATCTTCAAAACCAGCAAATCTACAAGAATTGTCTTCACCAATTGATTAATATGAACTATTCGCGCTCTGGCAGTATGACTAAGACTCTTTAGCAGCGATTAGATCAGACGGCAGTGATTATAAGAACACCGAGAATATCTGATGCGCTTCAACTTCAACAAATTGCTTAAATTAGAAATTGTGAGAATGCTACAAAAGTTGTTGCGATCACAGTTACCGAGATCAAAAGAAACTTCGACATATCCAGGCAACTTAGTGTAACAAAACGTTTATATAGCGCCGCGCAAGCACGTCAAGAAAGCATCTTCGTCACACCTAGGTAACGTACAGTGCAGATAAAGGCAAACAGCCTCCGAGACCAAAAAACAGAAACTACAAGAAACAAACTGCTCAGTTACTACAAGCGTCTCACTAGAATGCTCGCAGTGAGCACTCAGAGCTGCTTCACAGAGAGTTTGGAAAGAACACAACATACAAACAACAGAACAGAAACAAATATCCCAAACCTGAATATCACAAACCGAACACTAAAGACACAAATAACGAGAGTCCTGCTGTACAGAATCCTTACCGAACTGAATTCGAAATAGTCCAGGTTACATAACTCACAAAGTATTCATGCACCAGAATTTGCCATTCACGCTGGAAACTTTAACGAGATTATTGAAGGAAGGCAAGCATACAGACAGATGAAGAAAGATAGTTACAAACACAAACTCCAAACCGACATCTTAGATACAAGAGGAGCGGCTGGTTCCCGTTTCTTATTGGGTAAACTGTCTGAAAACGATGCAACGACCGTTAAAAATTTATTTTGCGAACAACGTTAAAAAGGATGCATAAAAAAAGGAACAGAGAAATTCGTTACAGCCAACGTGCAGGACAGATAGCGCGGCAATAGCCTCCGCTCCGGTTCAATATTATTACAGTCTCAGTTCTCGCATTCGTATTATCATGCCAAAATTTGTATCTTTTGCCTAAAATCTGAACAACAAAAACATTTGTACAGGTCATTCGAAAAAAACACATCCCATATTTTCCATCCGGGTCCTGGGAGAGACCGACCCGTGCAGTTCGTTTTATGCCATGTAGATGAAGTGGTTGAGGTTGTTGTCGTCGCGTTTCATGTACTTGTGCTCGATGAGCCACTCGATCTGCTCCTTGATCATCTTCTTCGACGGCGCAAACATGTTCTTCAGGATGTCAATGAGTTCAGTCTGTAGAGCGGCATTGCTGATGTGTTTTCGCATCTTCAGGATCTTCACGATCGCCTCCTGTTATGTTGAAGACGAAAAAATATACGCTCAGGCAAGTTCCACTCGGATACATTACGCTTAGGCAAGCTCCACTCAGATACATTACGCTTAGGCAAGTTCCATTCAGATATGTTACGCTTAGGCAAGGTTACTCAGTTAATTAACATTGATGCAATTTATTACAATGAGATATACCATTAGGTGCAGAGGAAAATTATTCAGATTTAATTAATTAACATTAATTTTATACAAGTTACCTAACTCATATAGAGGTTCATTAAATTCAGGTTACTTTGCTCATACACATTTCTGACAATTCATCTAATAATTTCCTACTCTAACAATGAATCCTTTGCCCTCATTAGTTGCTCCTGCTCTGAATATTTTATGATTAAAAATAACCGGTACACTGAATATTTTATGATTATAATAACCTGTACCCTGAATATTTAAAATCATGATAACCTGTACCCTGAATATTTATAACCACAATTACCTTTACCCAAATATATCATGATTACGATTACATGTATTCTGGATACTTTATGATTACCTGAACTCTGAATATTCTCAGCTGTATGATGCCTTCGTTGTCTTCCTCTTTGCTGCGCTCTGTCGACAGCTGCAGGCGACCAATCAGATTCATCTTTCCACGTTTCTGTACTTTGCCGTTTTTACTATGAAATGTGATACACATATATATGAGATATGATAATATATTATCATATCTTCATAGTTGTATAGTGCCTCTCACAGAATAACTATTTAGAGGCGCTCTCAACACGGAAACAACGGGGAAACAAACGTCTTTGAAGCACGAGAAGCCGATGGAGTGAAGCCAGTTATTAGTTTAGCCCTTAGTTATGGAGGAAGTTGACTCCAGGTAGATGCAATGTAGTGTAAATCTTGAAAATTTCTCAGCGCCCACAAAAGCCATGCCAGGGACACCAGCTTATTCACCAGCTCTATACCAAATCAAGTCCGCAAAAGCCAAGCCTTTCAGACCAGCAACAGCAAACGCCTGGTGTTGGGCCAAGGAAATCTTGGCCCCAAAAACAAAATGATCAAAACTATCAAAAGAGTGTAAGGAACGAGGTGAATACATCTATACATATATATATATATATATGTACATATATATATATATATAACCATGAATAGAGAATGACATAAAGCATAGTATATGATAATCAAAATATTTTACTTTTAACAGCACTGACTATGCTTTATGTCATTCTCTATTCATGGTTATATTTCCTGATGAACTTTATAGTGACTTTACACCGACAACGAAACAATCGAGAATTCTCTAAACATCAATCAATATTGCAATTGACTAAGCTACCAATCAATCGGGCAAACTAACATCATACAGAACTCCTGATTGACCCAGAAGAGCGTATCGTTGCCAAAATCTTTGGGAGTTTTAATTTCCAGACCGCAAAGCAGAATCTGTCGCTTGACCTTCGCAAACGCCACCAGACTCTAGATGAACAATCAATGAAAACAGTTAGTAACAACATCCTGCTCGCTCTAAAAGGTCTGCATGAATGTGCGCTTATCACATTTGCACGTCAATGCATGTAAGTAAGCAAGTATATTCTTTATTTAACCAACAGCATATCCACACTCTGGTGTACAAAACACTTAATAAATAGAGCATTGTAGCTAAAGAGATACAGATGTGTCATGCCTAAAATTCTAACTTTACCACATTTTTGGTGAATGGGACATCTTTCCTTCACAGGTTCGATCAATGGAAGAGTGGAACAAATTCCTTAGAACTTAACATTCTGCCCACTATGATTACACCTACCACGATCACTTTTCACATTACTCCATTACTTGATGTCATTAAAAATATTTGACCCTCAACTGTTGAATCTAATGATAAAATTACACGATGCAAACAATTATGGATGTCCTTCGAAATGGACAAGAAAATAAAAACCATAACCCTGCTCATAATGGGAAACTCATTAAACACAGGAATAAACTTGAAGCAGTCAGATTAGCTGCTGAACGGAACTACTATGAAAATCTATTTAGCCACATTTGTCAAAATCGTAAAAGAACGCGAAATCTTATCCATTGTGCCATTAAGTTACGGCAACGAAATAATAAGATAATGTCGCTGAACATCAACGTGCTAGCTCAAAAGTGCCTCTGGTAAGTCTCTCTTGAATAGGAACTATATAAATGAGCAAATACATTCATACAGAGCTAGCTAGCATTTCAGGCTAGAAAACATGTTCGTCGACTCACAAAGAGCGTCTTCCTCAGCTCCGAGTCGGGCAATTCGGTGGCAAGTTTGAGACTCTCGTAACAAATCCTGTCCTTCGGACGCTGGTTCCATGCGAAGAGAACGGCCATCTGGAAGGTTGTGACCTCCAGATCGAATTTCCCTACGTCGTTGGAAAAGGCAATCTGGAAACGATGTTTAAAGCGCATTGGTTAATCTCGTTTTGACACTCATAACACCTTCGGTTTACAGAAGGCCAATAATTATAATGTGAAATTAGAGTACCAATAATCATCTGAAATTTTTAAAGTATCAAAATAATCATATGAAATTAAAGTACCAATAATCATATGAAATTATAGTCACTCAAAGAGAGTATTTTTTAATAGGTATTTAAAGGCAAGACCAGAACGAACAAGTCCTACTAACCAAGCCTAGTTTCTTACAGCAGAATATATAACGGCAGGCCTCATTCACTTCAAAAAAAAGTTTCCCATCCTTATGCTTGCAATGTTATTCTAAATATCTTCCGTAGCAAAGCCCAGCTTTGAATGCAACTACATTATAGAAATTCTTTTACAAGTGCAACAGGCAAAAAAAAAAGAAAACAGAATGAAAAACTTTGCATCAACATCTTCATATAGATTCCACAACTCCTCCAACTCACCTTTGCTGATTCTGGATGAGCAGCAAATCGTTAAATAAATAAGTTCGATAAATAGATAAGTTTGCCAAATAAATTGTAAAAAAAAATAATTTTGCTAAATAAATAAATTTCTTAAATAAATTCATTAAAAAAGAAGATAGATCTGACCGCTTCAAGTTTATTACTGTGTGAGATAAATTTGCTAAATAAACAGGTTTGTTAGATAAATTCATAAAATGATTAAGTTCATTAAATGAAAAAATACATGTTTTCACACAGAACAACTAATCATTGGTCGAATAACAATCTGTTACTGACGATGCCATTAGACATGACGTGATGCCACTGTAGCTTGCGTCCGCTGTGTTTCTGTCGGTAGAACTCCTCCACCTGCGGGATGTAGTCTTCGAGCTCCATCGGGAGAGTCACGGAGACGCGATCGCTGCTCCGCGCCCACGCTCCGGCGTTCAAGATCTTGATGCTGATCGAGTCTACAATTGAAAGGTAAAGATCCGTGTCTATTCTGCAGCTCAAAAGTTGCATCGTGTGCAGTTTAAAATAGGGACGAACCGAAACTCAGCTCAGATACCCACCTCGGCTGGGCATTGTGGTTAAGGCTGTCAAAAAAATTTTAAGTTACGACCCAGAATTTCGATTATTTTCTGCTTTTGAAAACAAAATCTAATTTATTAATTCACAGAATGACAATCACATTTCATTCTTTTAAATCACTTTAAGTGAAACAACTTCAGGCTTTTATCTCATTATCTACAGGATAATGTCAAACCAAATCATAATTAACTATCAAAAACCTTCCATAAATCCATAAAAGATGCTACATTGCTGTTGTGGTTCCATCTGCCTGGAAAGACCTTCCTCCATCACAAAGAGCTAAACTAATGACTGGCTTCTCTCCATCTTTACAGGCGTTTCTTTTTCCCTGGGGCTGCCACGCTGAGATCTCCTCTGAATAGTTTCTCTGCAAGAGGTGCTACATAAATCCAAAGACACGATACGCCAGTCGATGACGCCAACCAGCGAGTCCTTCGTTGTTGTTGCGATGTGCTTCCTTGAACTCCTGATTGAGATCTTCGCTCACTTTGATATCCTGGAACATACGCGCCAACTTGTTGACGTAATCGGCCGGCATTCCCACTTCCTGTGAAGAAATGCCAGTGAGCGATTCAACAAACGCAGATAACCGGAAAACACTATCGGCGGGCGCACGAGGTGCAGACAGCTCTAGATTTGTGCTGCCCTACTGGCATTATATAAATGTTCAACTACAATTACTTATGGCATTGCTACATTACATATTTTCTACTTCACATATATCCTGCATCACATGTGTGCTACATCACATGTGTGCACTTCTGAATGATTGTAAGGATGGCATTATCAGATTGCAGTGTTGTATTATCATTTTATTGGTAGGCCCACGTATTTACAGAGAGATGAAGTTGAGCACTTTATTACATGTAGTTTCAGCAATAAGCCTGCTCTTGCAAGGCACTGCAAAATTTCCGATATTAACAGTTAAACTTTACATTACAATTACCGGCAAACACAGTTACACAAACTCTAATAACATTTACACAGCTCATGGTCAAGTTATTCAAGCAAATAGCCATTACAATTACTGGTGAACAGCTACACAAATTCTAATAACATTTACTCAACTCGTGTTCATGTTACACTTGCAAGCACATGGCCATTAAAATTCCCGGTGAAAGTTACACAAATTCTAATTACACATTTACACAACTCGTTGCTACGTCACGCTACATGAGGAAATGGCGAAACCCTACCCGTAGCCACTCGACCATGTTTTCCTCCTTTTCGTTGTCGGCCGATGAGTCGAGGATGAGTCGTCGTGTGAGGTGAGCTTTGTGATATCTCATGAACACATCTTTGTTTTGAACGTACTTAAGGACAAGCAACTGAAAGGTTAAAAAGCCAACAAGACAATGAAGCAATGATCAGGTTATTTTGGCATTGGAAGGCCTTTAATCAGTTTTTACTGGGAATGATACAATTGAACTCTCTCTCTCTGTCTCTCTCTCTGTCTCTCTCTCTTCTGTCTAGTTCTTCTTTCACTAGGGAGTATTGGTTACATTAGATGTATGACATAATGGACGCCTTGCATGGCTGCCAACGATTAAATTCGACTCCTGTAATAACTTGTCATCAATCGTTCAGTGTACTTGCAATCATACAGCGGTTTGTCAGTTGAAATTAAAACGGAAATTATAATTATCATTATTCAACACACAGTCATCATTGATAAATAAATACAATAAATACAATAAATTAAATACATATGCTGAATGTTGGACTGTGCAGAGATTAATAAAAGAGCGGAACGAATTGGTTACCACGTCGTGCAGTTTGCGCTCGACCTCTTCAGGCGCCAGCCTCTTGCTCAGAGGGGTTTTCCTCAGCAGCATATCACAGTAATTGGCGAGCAGTTCAGGGCACTTGGACTCTGGTTGATTATTCTTGTTTGCATTGCTACAAAAGTCAAAGACAGGGAGGGAGAGATACAATGAGCAGAAAGCTACAGGAAGAGAGCAATTGAGCAGAATAGACAGAGACTGGAAGAGATATTGAGCAGAACAGACAGATACAGGAAGAGAGATATTGAGCAGAACAGACAGATACAGGAAGAGAGATATTGAGCAGAACAGACAGATACAGGAAGAGAGATATTGAGCAGAACAGACAGATACAGGAAGAGAGATATTGAGCAGAACAGACAGATACAGGAAGAGAGATATTGAGCAGAACAGACAGATACAGGAAGAGAGAGAGTTAAAAAAATCTAGGTTCTGCTTAAGAAATTGCAAGCAAATTCACAAACAATGCTTAATATGTCACTAACACAGGATGTTTCAGGATATAAAGAGAATCCAGAACCAACCTCTTGGTTTTCACTGGCAGTTCTAACTTGAAAATGGAGGTGTCGTTGACAATATGCTTGTATGCCTGCACGAAAATGAAGTGAAAATATAACAGATAACAATGGAAATAAAAAGAGAATTAACACATGAAATACAATACACATAACAGCAGAAATAACCATGCAGTTAACCCCGTAGAGCTACAGCTACACGGTAAAGTAAGACATCTTTATGCGGAATGCATTGTAATGTAATTGTTGACTTTACATAGGAAGAAACAGAAGGAATACTTCGCTTAACTTGTCACTTTTGTCTCATATACATGAAGAGATGAAACAAATTGAATTTTTTTTTAGACAGATACTCCATCATAAAGCCAGTTGGTGACACAATCGATATTCGAGGCAGTGCAATCAAGAATGCATGCAACATCAATCAATGCGAACTTAATATAGGTACCCCTTCGTGATATCTACTTGACTACAGCTGAAAAACACGATCCTCAATAAAAACCACAATGAAATGCAGGCAAGGAATTCCTATCCCAGGAGGCATAGTAAGCACTGCAATACAGCAGACACAATGCAAAATAATAACAATAATAACATTCATATATAAAAAAAAAAGTATCGGAGTGGCTGACCTCTCCCCAGCGAGGAACTGATCCCAGGCGGAATGAATAGAAGAAGGAGCATAAGCAAATGAGGAACGTAATAATAAATGCTACGTAATGAGCACAGTAACGTAACCGATCGCTTACCATATCCCTAGACGTTAGAAACCTGGGGTCGTCGTTGAAAGCCTCCTTCACCAGGAGACTGAAGCGGTTGAACAGTTCTAACAGCTTATCCACATACTGCTCGGAATCCTGGAAAAACACAGCCAATCTTATAGTAACTTTAGATTTATATAGCGCCTCCAGTTGAATGACTACTCAGAGGCGCTCTAGGCACAAAAACCTCGGGGGAAAAGAAACGCCTTTAGAGGGTAAGAGACTAATGGTGAGAAGCCAGCCGTTAGTTTAGCCAATAGTGATAGAGGGAGGTCATTCCAGGTAGATGATCATCATCATTTTAATTTTATTATTATTATTTTGATGACTGGGTGTAATAATAAAAAATAGGCCTAATAGAAATAGGCCAAACGATAACACACATATTAATAAAAATATAGTAATAGGTTTAGTAATCATAATGCTAGTAATAATATGCCTGATAATAACAACAACAACATGATAATAATAATCATGACAGAAATAATATGCCTGATAATAATAATAATAATAATAACAGTAGACTCAGTAATTATAACAATCTAATAATAATATTCCTGATATCAATGCTAATAAACAAGACAAGAGGCTGCAGTGAGTATTATAGCTCAAACCGTCAGGTCCTACAAGGTCGCCTTAGAAACGGCGAATACGAAAAACTCACGGTGGTTATAAGATCGGCGGACGAAATCATATCGGCAAGACCCTGGTTCTTGATATGTTCCTCTAGGTAGCGCAACATCTCGTCGATACCTCGCTCAACCCGATCCATTAGACTGAACATCAGGTGTAACTCTGAAACGATCAACAATAAGAATCCTCGTTACAATGTACTGTAATGTAATCAATTATTTATGTAGCGCCGCACGAATTAGCAGCGGCGCACTCAACGGGCGTATGTGCTTGGGCAAGGGAACAGTAAAATTTTAAGGCGTCTCCTAAACTAGCAAGGCGATAGGGTCAGTAATTCCAGACGTAGGGACTGTGGAAGAGAGTTCCAAGCTGAAGGACAAACATAGGCAAAGCTCCTGAAGGGCTCTATCACACAAACGCAACCATTGACAGCCCGGCAGAGCATCTCTTCAGCATTACGAGACATTGCTATATTATCATGTGGCACGGTGGCCGATTGGTTAGAGTGGTAGGACCGTAACACTCAGTGTGCTCTGAGTGAGTAGGTTCGACCCTCATCCGAGGCATCAGTCACTGTGTAGGGACCTTGAGCAAGTCCTTCGCGTAAAATTGCTCTGCAGTATAACTGCAATTAGCGCAAGCAAACGATTAAATAATCTAACTAAAACATCGATATTACTGTAATTATTAGAACTAATCCTTCTCATTCACATGACCCACTGCTTGGAAAGGTCATACAAACCATGTGAGAAATGTGACATCCATGGAGACATTCCAATCAAATGGTAGATTCTAATTACTTCTACAGTATCTGCCCTAAACCCCATCTGCATTCTGCTCATTACTAAAAACTGCTAACATGAGTGTCTTTTTTAAAATCCAACGTAACAACAGAGGCGCTAGAATTTGCCGTTGTCGAAACAGAGGGATCGATCGACTTACTATTCATCTCGTTGTTCTTGATCATGATTGGACACTCGGCAATGATCGTGTCTTTGGAGGCGGTGACAAGAACATCAACACAACACGACACCAACTACAATCGACACCAGACACCGACACCAGTTAACTATGCCATCAAGAAGTGTCTGCCTTCGTCAACAGCATCACCACCAGTAATGTAATGGAGCATTTATATAAACACCTCTTCAAGATATCTACTCTGTGCCGGCCTATATGATGCTAAAGATTATTAATAACTTATTCGTTCTGCTGCCCGTGGGGACCTTTCTTTTTCACTCGTAGCCAAAGTCAGACTAGGAGTGCCTCCGAGTAGATATCTTGAAGGGAGCTTTATTAAGTTCACATTGATTGTTACAAAAGTTAGCAAAACAGGATAATCATCACAGTATCATTCATACCATCATCTTATTATCGTGATAATTGCAATTATGGATATCATAATCTTGATTATTATTCTTTTTATTATTAATATTATTATTATTATTATAAACCGCTTCACAGGCAAGGCACTAAGCATCGACAAAAAGTGTACCAAAACCAGGCTGTAATGATTAAGTAAAATAGGCACTTAATTGAACCAAGGCCAAATAAACGAGGAAAGCGGTGCTACCATGCACCATCGTCAAACATCAACTTCTACTATAACTCCCAACACCTTTCCCAACAGCAACTGCTACCACAACTCCTTACCCAAAAGCAACTGCTACTAATACCACAACTCCTTACCCAAAAGCAACTGCTACCAATACCACAACTCCTTACCCAAAAGCAACTGCTACCAATACCACAACTCCTTACCCAACAGCAACTGCTACCAATACCACAACTCCTTACCCAAAAGCAACTGTTACCAATACCACAACTCCTTACCCAAAAGCAACTGCTACCAATACCACAACTCCTTACCCAAAAGCAACTGCTACCAATACCACAACTCCTTACCCAACAGCAACTGCTACCAATACCCAACGTTTTACCTAGCAGCACAGAATCCAAGCGTCACACCCCTAAGACGAAACCATGAATGGACAGACCACTTCAACGGATTTGCAATCCTTCCTTGTTTCCAGGTATCTCATCGCCCTCTGTTCCTCTTCCTTCAGCTTGGCGTCTGCATACTTCATGTAATCCTGGACTCCGTTGGAGCTGAGATATTCCTGCGCCTTCTTTTTGTAGAACTCGTCAGTCGCAGCGAGGTAGGACTTCTCGAAATTCTCTCGGTAGATCTTCAGTTTGTCGTCGCTGTCGCTGCTCAAATTGACTGCAGATAACAGGATCATCATAAGGTAAATACAATACAGATAACAGGTCTAACATAAGGTAAATCTAATGCAGATAAGAGGTAGAACATAAGGTAAATACAATGCAGATAAGAGGTAGAACATAAGGTAAATACAATGCAGATAAGAGGTACAACATAAGGTAAACATAATGCAGATAAGAGGTACAACATAAGGTAAACATAATGCAGATAAGAGGTACAACATAAGGTAAACATAATGCAGATAACAGGCATAACATAAGGTAAATGCAATGCAGATAACAGGTACAACATAAGGTAAATGCAATGCAGATAACAGGTACAACATAAGGTAAATGCAATGCAGATAACAGGTACAACATAAGGTAAATACAATGCAGATAACAGGTACAACATAAGGTAAATGCAATGCAGATAACAGGTACAACATAAGGTAAATGCAATGCAGATAACAGGTACAACATAAGGTAAATGCAATGCAGATAACAGGTACAACATAAGGTAAATGCAATGCAGATAACAGGTACAACATAAGGTAAATGCAATGCAGATAACAGGCATAACATAAGGTAAATGCAATGCAGATAACAGGCATAACATAAGGTAAATGCAACGCAGATAACAGGTACAACATAAGGTAAATGCAATGCAGATAACAGGTACAACATAAGGTAAATGCAATGCAGATAACAGGTACAACATAAGGTAAATGCAATGCAGATAACAGGTACAACATAAGGTAAATGCAATGCAGATAACAGGCATAACATAAGGTAAATGCAATGCAGATAACAGGCATAACATAAGGTAAATGCAATGCAGATAACAGGCATAACATAAGGTAAATGCAATGCAGATAACAGGCATAACATAAGGTAAATGCAATGCAGATAACAGGCATAACATAAGGTAAATGCAATGCAGATAACAGGCATAACATAAGGTAAATGCAATGCAGATAACAGGCATAACATAAGGTAAATGCAATGCAGATAACAGGTACAACATAAGGTAAATGCAATGCAGATAACAGGCATAACATAAGGTAAATGCAATGCAGATAACAGGCATAACATAAGGTAAATGCAACGCAGATAACAGGTACAACATAAGGTAAATGCAATGCAGATAACAGGTACAACATAAGGTAAATGCAATGCAGATAACAGGTACAACATAAGGTAAATGCAATGCAGATAACAGGTACAACATAAGGTAAATGCAATGCAGATAACAGGCATAACATAAGGTAAATGCAATGCAGATAACAGGCATAACATAAGGTAAATGCAATGCAGATAACAGGCATAACATAAGGTAAATGCAATGCAGATAACAGGCATAACATAAGGTAAATGCAATGCAGATAACAGGCATAACATAAGGTAAATGCAACGCAGATAACAGGTACAACTGTGGCAGAGTTCGGCAAGGGGGGGGACTTAGAGAGAGATCACCGACCGATTCAATCGATTCACTGACCATATGATTCTCTCACTCCGATGACGAGCTGTGAATCGAACGCCTCCCCGTTCCGTTCCGAACGAACGAGCTTCATGGCACTCTCCTGCAGACGAAATTTGATGTTGGAAAAGATGCTCTGATTCCAGCTGTCCAACATCAGCTGCACAAAAACAGATCAAGAGTAGCTCACGAATAAACGATTGAATCAATAGAAAGAATTTTCTATATTTATTTACAAAGATCAATTAATAGTTACCAAAGAAGCCATTATCAGAAGTCTAACCGTATGAACCATCAATTGTGAAATCAGTTATAATTAAATCCATCATTATTAAGCCAGTCATTGTTAAACCAGTATTTGTTGCAAGATGCATTATACTATTAAACATTAAATTAAAGAAATCATTCTTAAACAAGTCATTATTAAACCAGTCATCATCAAATTTGTCATAATTAAACCAGTCATTGTAGCCAACTGGTGAAAGCAGAAAGAAATGGCTGACAAATGGTAACGGAAAGTGCACATTTATATAGCACCACATCCAGCAGAAACGCTTCAGTGAAACTACTATCGAACAAAATGGTTTTCAATTAACTCATTTAATCATCATTAGGCTAAAACCGAACCTGACCGGTTATTACGATTAACCATGAACCTGCTTAATCAATATGATCACATAAGTATCGGGTTAATTGTTACAACGAAACATGAACTTGGTTAATCATTACGAATAAATATGAATGTGGTTAATCATAACAATTCAATGTGAACCGGGTTAATCATAAGATTGATCGGCAATTGCCAAATACAAACCTTGCGGAAACACTCTTCAGCCTTTAGTGAACAGTAAACAGCAAAAGTTTAAAATTTCCTTTTATTAACGGCATTGAAAGGTCAAATGAATGGAAAGCCAGCTCAGCAATTCACCGAAACCAGTCACTGCTAGACGAGTCGAGGTTGGACCAAGCATTGTTAGATCAGTCATTGTTCTTTTCTAAGAACAGTCATTGTTAGATCAGTCATTGTTCTTTGCTAGAACAGTCATTGTTAGATCAATCATTGTTCTTTTCTAAGAACAGTCATTGTTAGATCAGTCATTGTTCTTTTCTAAGAACAGTCATTGTTAGATCAGCCATTGTTCTTTTCTAAGAACAGTCATTGTTAGATCAATCATTGTTCTTTTCTAAGAACAGTCATTGTTAGATCAGTCATTGTTCTTTGCTAGAACAGTCATTGTTAGATCAATCATTGTTCTTTTCTAAGAACAGTCATTGTTAGATCAGTCATTGTTCTTTTCTAAGAACAGTCATTGTTAGATCAGCCATTGTTCTTTTCTAAGAACAGTCATTGTTAGATCAGTCATTGTTCTTTTCTAAGAACAGTCATTGTTAGATCAGTCATTGTTCTTTTCTAAGAACAGTCATTGTTAGATCAGTCATTGTTCTTTTCTAAGAACAGTCATTGTTAGATCAGTCATTGTTCTTTGCTAGAACAGTCATTGTTAGATCAATCATCGTTAGACCAAGCATTCTGAAACCAAGCAGTCATTATTAAACAAGCAATCGTTAAACCAGTCACTGCTAAACTAGTCATTGCCAAACCAGTCATTATCATTAGACCAGTAACTAAAAAACAATTACAAAACTAGCCATAATAAAACCTGTTATTATAATTAACCCAGTCAGTTTCAAACTAGTCATTCTTAAACCAGTCATGTCTAAACGAGTCATTAATAAAACAAGTCATTATCAAACAAGTCATTATTACAGGTACCTACTTAAGTCATGGTTCATATATATGTGTTATGTCATACCCTGAACCCACTCTGTTTAATGTAAACACATGTTATATATCCGGTCAGTCTTTACGATTAACTTATGAACATGTTTAATCATCATGGTTACATACAAACCTGGCTAATCATTACAATAAAACACAATGTTCAACAACTTAATATGCCATACTGGTTAACACTACAATGTCAAGCATGTACCAAAGCAACCCAGTCTATCGTCAAGTGTCAACATGACATGCAATTACTGCAACCAAATGCTAAATATAGACTCTCTTATAATAATAATTTAAAAATTTAATTTAGCTTCAAACTGACAGACTACAGAATGATTATGAACATACAATTTGTGATGGGAGATATACCCCCCTCATTTTATCATGATCATTGCAGGAGTTCAATTTAACTGTCAACAGCCATGCAAGGCATCCATTACGTCATACAGCAGCTTCAACCAACACCGTCCAGCAAAAGAAGGACTACCCCTAAGAAATGCTATGAAAATGGAAGTCGCAACACTTCGGACACCCATGGCTGCCCGAGGACTAGCTCAAGTGGCCTCTCAACCTTTTCTTCTATAATAATATTAGCAACAATTCATATAGCACCGTAACATGGCCATACCGCGACTAAGGGTGCTATGATGACGGTATCATGCAGTGCCAGCCAGAACTGCCTTACCTTGCGCACGATACTTTCATCCGTCTGGTTCTTCTTCTGTATCGACTGGTGGCCCTTTCCAGCCAACGTCGCCTCTAGTTGGCCAAAGGGCTTCGGAAGGTAGTCGCACTGCGTGAAGAACTTGCTCCACTCGGCGATGTAAGCCTTGAGAAGCGCAGAGTCCTCCGCATGAGCCAGGACCCGCTGTTCGTGGGAGAAAACACACAGACCAGTTCGTCAGGAGTTCGCCGATTCAAAACGTTAAGATATGACACGGCCGTATCATATCTGAGTATTTATATAATGGTTCTTTCAGTGCTAGCCATTCAGAAGTGCCTTGGCAGGACAGCCCCGAAAAAATAAGAAAGTCATCGGGCTACCAAGAAAGAAAATATAAAAGAAAAGAATAAATTTTAAGTCGTTTTATGATCACTGTTATTACCATGCCTCACCGTCTATGGCATCAACAGACCTATCAATTATGTGTGATTGCTCAAGGTCCCTACACAGCAACCCGCCTGGGGGGGAGGTCCAGACCAATACTCTCCACACACATGGTGAGGACTCTATCTAATCGAATAGGCTACAATTGCAGTCTACAACTCCTTGTGCCATGTTGCTCGTCTTCATATATTTGTTCCTAGGACCAAGACTGCCTTGGCATTATACCAGGCATTTACTGCAGTGAATCCATCTACCTGGAATGATCTTCCTCCATTACAAAGGCCAAAACTAATGACTGGATTCTCTCCATCGGCTTCTCGCTCTTTAAAGGCGTTTCTTTTCCCCCGGGGTTTCCGTGCCAAGAGCACCTTCAAATAGTTATTCTGCGAGAGGTGCTATATAAATCAATAGATAGGATATGTTATGAGGGTTCAATTCAATTGGCTACTATGACCATTGTGGCAAAAGGCACAAGGCAAATAGATGATGCAATGCGTATGAATTGACGTACCGTCTGAGCATTGTGGATGAACTCAAGAATGTCTTCGTGAAGCGCCTGGTGGACCTTCGTCGCTCCTTTCTCATCCCACAGACACACAGAATGAACTGACCTACAACAACAAATACACGTAAAACTGCAATAAAACTCTTCTATAATCCTAAAGAATATAGAAGCACTATATAAACAGGATGGCTAGATGAAACGGTGTAGACCCATTAATGAAATGTCTCATGGACGTAGCTTTATGATATGGCATGTGTCTGGGGTAAAAATTTACAATGTAAGAAAGTAGCTAAGTAAGTACATTCTTTATTTAACCACCTGTATATCTACACTCTGGTGCACAATACATTTAAAAGTACAGCATTCTCACTAAAGATGTTGAAATCATCATTAAACCAGTCAATATAAAATGAAAATTTTAATACTATATTACAGTTCCTCTAACAGCAAAGTAACCAATACAGTGCATTAGGTTACTAGTTAAAGGCATGGGGAGTGGCCGGACGGCAACACGCGGCTCAGAGGAACGTGGGTTCTATACCCGCCAACCCCATAATGTTGACTCGGCCTTCCAATTCCTAGAGGGCGAGTGTAAAACTAGCAGTAGGTCAGACATGTGTCTTGCAGGCCGTCATACAGCTAAATTCGACTCCTGCTAAACTTGTCATTATCTGTTCAGGTAATCTTAAGTGCGTACTTCTCAGTTTAACTCAACAAACAAACATCATCACTATGTCAATTCACATTAATTAAGCAGAGAGCGGTGTAAACATAAAGCATGCAAGTGATTCTGCACTGCTTCAGCTTTTAACTTCAGTAGAAGTCGAACTGCGAGAAGTGACCTACCAGAATAAGTCCTGCCACTCGTTCCGCGACACCGGTTCTTGGTGCAGAAGCTTTAGAACAGTTGGCCGCATGGCAGGCCATTTGTCCTCAAACTGAAGCTGTCCTTGTTGCTATAGTAACACCAATAGCAACACTGTTATTAAATCAGTAATCAGCTATTGGTCAGTCAGCCAGTCCATTGGACAGTCAGCTAACTAAGTACTAAGTCTTGACTGTCTTCCAAGTTCAATGCCCCATCTTATGGGTCCTATATGCTTCCAGGACAAAAGAATGCAGTATTAAAAAGTATGAACAACAAAATCAACACGCAAACCTAAACACATGCTCTTGTGAATATAAACAACGATCCCATCAACCGTTAAACTTGCACGGACGTCATGCATAATCATACCAACCAAATGATAAATCATTTTCTTCAGCAGCGTGTGCCAACTCCGTCATAAATTTAGATAAGTCGCAGAACTGCGCAAGTGGGGAATGTTTACATAAGTGAATTCGAGTGACCTATTCCGCACACGACATAACCTATGCTGGTAACGACCTTTGCTGCACAACAATGATGTGATCGTAAACGCAAGCAGAATTCCTAAAGTAGATGTACAGAGGAAATTGCATGCTAAAAATTCAATACATCAGTCTATATGCAAATGCAGGACAATCACGCATTTTGCAACGATTACGCTAACAACACGATTTTGAAGAGTCCAATGAACTGCGACTGAGATTTAAAATAAAATCTATTTTATTCATGCAACCAACGAATGTCATCGGTAACATGTCCATTTCGTCGTACTTACTTTCAACATCTTTCGTAATTTGCCAGAGTTTCTATCGTTAATCGGTTTCTTTGACTGTAAACATCAAAATAGAATAATATACCGACCTACGATTCAACAATGGACGTTAGCGATGACTGTATTGTTTAAATTTTTTGCCTTTTTCTATAGCGCTATGAATTCCGACTCGTCTCACGCAATTTAATAAGCTTAACATTTGTCGTAAAATTTCTCAATTGTAGGCCTAAATGGACTTAGAAAAAATCACATTCTTGAGCGGCCCTTGATCAAACTTAGCTTTCGAATCATCAATCATAATTGGGATACATTTGCAAGTAGGCTAGTAGAGATTTTGTGGCAAGCTTCTACCAAAGATGCGTCTAATGCGACATAACCTAATCGTAATCGTAATCTCCAAATTTCTAACGCGTCACTTGAAAGCCAAGTTGCAGGGCACCAGCTTATTCACGAGCGCTGCGTTAAATCGAAAAGGTTGCCCAAAGGATAGTCCGTGGGAGATCATAGTTAGGTTTCCAGGAGGTCAGCCTGTCTTGGTTTGCTGTTGCTATGTCCAGTCGGGGCAGGGTTACAACCTGCGGAGGATACTCGCCAATAACGCTTACAGGACGCAGATTAGCGATTAAGAAGGGTATCGTTTTGGTCGACAGATGGAATGTCCAGTTATGAATCTGGGTAATAAGTTTTTGAAAGGGTGAGACTTCAGTTTAGACTGGAAGCCCGAGGTGTGATGGGTAGGGACGCTAGGGACAGATGATGTTGAATGACGGGCAGTGATGATGGATTAACCATAGCAAGAACTTCGAGAAGGTACGAAACTCAGGAGGAAGGTCGTTCCAGACACGTGGTGCAGCGTTGGATAAGGCGCGGTTGAAGAACTTAAGATGATATGTAGCCTAATCGTGGGTCGAGTGAGGATGAGGCAATAGGACGAACGGGTAGAGCGCAGGGTTTAAAGCGGGTGGGAACGCGTATTAATTTCAGCATCGCTATCTTTGTCCATCAATGATTATTGTTGGACAGAAAAAGCGAAGTTTTCTTAAAACACGAAATTGAAACGCCAAAACGGAAGCTATGCAAAAGTTGGGAGCCGGGGAACCGCCACACATTCCTCCTCAAATGCAATTGTGCATTCACTGGACCATAGGGCCTATCCTCAGAATGTGTGCTATCAACCCGTCCACTCCCAACTATATCATACACGCGTTGCACTACTTATGTGGTATCCTATCAATACCTCTTTAAATAAAGGTGTCTAAGAGTATAATTACATTAATCAACTGTCAGCTGCGCCTTATTTTTGGCAATCAATTATTGGACTTAAAGGAAAGTAGTTTTATTTACTCACTAAATAGCAGTGTTAAATTGTAAATAAGCTAAAGTAATAATAGCAATCATAATCATAATTTCAACACTCACATGTACGATGCCACCTAGCGACCGACAAGACGTGCAGCAGAACGCAGCACCGGGTCCGCGGCACCGCACCGCCCAGTTTGGAGGTCTACATAGAGTGAGCAGCAGTAATTTGATGAAGGAGTGGACAAGTGTAGCGGTGGCGTCTGGAGTTATCGAGCGAGTAACAGTGCGGAGCTGACGCAACTTTTAGCATGAATCACACAGAGTCACAGGAGACGGTGAATGTGAGGTGCAAATGTAAGCTCTTGGTCTTGGTTAGAGATGTTCGGCCATCCTAACGTGTGTTCGCACAATTTTTTCAGCAATTGATCACCGAGTGGTACGAGAGCTGATTTAGAGCAGCAGAAATTGTTGGGAACGCTCGTGAAACTGGCTAACCCTGTTTTCACAAAGAATTTTGGACTCGTGTATAATGCCCTGGATGAGTTGGCCGATTTGTCCTTAGCATTGCAGATAGTTTATATCACTCTTCCTGTTGATCATCTACTCCTGACAGGACGAATCGAAGTCATTGCAGCTAGAAATGACTGAGTGGACAGTACTATGCTGAAGCTGGTCAGACTGCATGTTAAAAAATCAATGTAAATTGTTTTGATTTTTTGATTTTTTAATGTATTCTCTTTTACATTTTAATATGTGGAATGCGGTTTCATTGAAGAATACAATTCTTAAATTTGCGTAAGACCTGGTTAGAGGTAGACTGTAGACATTGATGATCCTGTCTCCTATCGAGTCAACTCGACCTTTGGAGTGAATTCCCACTGCTCACCCAAACCACTTTAGCCACTGGTAGAGCGGGTTTGCTGGCTGGTGTTCGAAATTCTTCAGAGCCTAGTTCTTCAGAGCCTAATTAAAGCGCAACGTAGGGCCTCTAGGCCTAATGATTTAGGCCTACTTTATTGCCTGCAATTTAAAAAATTGTCCAATTAAATACACCGATAATGGTTTATTTATTATATTAATGTCTGGGACTGAAAGTTTCCAGTATGAAATGGGAGGAACAACCTTGAGAATGTCAGAGGAAGAAAGGAATCCAGGAGCGATCATTCCCATAAGTGCAAAGCCATCAAAACTGCGTGTCAAAGCAGCAAAGAAGGCGAACAGGATAGCTTACATATAATATGGTAATGATCAATAGGATCATCATCATCATCGTCGTCGTCGTCGTCAACGGGAGACTGTAATAACGCTTGTCCAGTTGAGTTATGCATACAAATGAAAGGAACATTGGGGCAGAATTTCTTAAATGGAAGAGTTATAGATTTGTGGAATGGTATGGATAATAGTACTGTCTCAGTGGACACTATCACAGCTTTTAAGAGGAAACTTGGAAAATTGGGCTATTAAACCTAACCAGGACTAAATTAATTTCAGTGGTTTTAACACAGACCAAACGTCTTCTGGACCACTTTAAGCCCTTGTTAATTATGTTATGATATGTTAATCCATTTGTTAATAGGCTACATGATCTATTTCGTCCTGTGACTAATATGCCGATTTTTGCCTCCAGAAGTCCTGGATGTAGTAACAGGCATAATCTATGTCAATGACCCAGTTTCGTCGGCTTCATATCCTTTCCATATTAGTCATAGATCGTCACGGTCTGATGATTACGAAATTAAAACAACTAATAATTGCCCATGCCCATAAAGACCCCATGTAGCAAAAACTTCAAGATCCCTGAGACCAGGGCGATACCGAGCTATAATTGCGCCCTGTGCCTAGCATCAATCTGGCGCCCCTTTTTGAAAATAGTGCATTTTATGGATTAATAATGTTATTCCGTCCTGAAATTTGCGCCCTTTCCACATTTGCGCCCTGACGAGATCGCCGTCTCTGGTATGAACATTATTTTGCCAGCTCTTAGTTCTCAGTAGACCTATTTTACCTCGTTAGTTGAATGACATTTTAAAGGAACATGATCTCACATCTCGTGCTTTCAAGAAAACACTAACAAGATTCGACTTGATATAGAAGATTTTGAAGGAAAATAATCGCTGGGTTTGAAGGACAAAAATCGCTGCGCGGAATAGCCTATATACTTCAGTTCTCCATAGCTTCATCTTCCGATTTTCACCGACCAGGTATAACCGCCTAGATATGTACTAAAAACATAGCCTATATAATTGTCAATATTGAACTGTATTGCGGTGCACCTCACGTTGCTTTCTCGTATCGGCAATCGGCAATTCAAATAAATTATTAATACAATTAACATAGATTAACATTTGCAGGGGTGAATTCAACAATTTGCCGTCCCAGGTCAAGAATTTTAATATGACCCTCAGGGCCTCATTAGCGTTCTATTTTCACGCGCTACTTGCTATGCTGCAGAATCATGCCTTCTCTATCGCGGGCCCAACCACTTGGAATGGGCTTCCTCTGGATCTCTGGCTTTTACCTATATAGTGTAAGTCCCTATAAGTGCTTACAAAAGAGTTATTTTACAGGTGTTACATTACTGATTGTCATTTAAGGGTAGTGTATCGTTAATTAAGGTCAAGCAAGGTCACGATGATGCATTAGATACTACATAGGTGGTCCGGCTTGATGGAGCCGAAGCCAGGATATGCTAATCGGACGATTGTCTTCAAAAGGCTGATAAATCGCTCGGTGCGTTGATCTGCGACAAGGCATATCGGAGGCCATTTGGTATTCCAAAGGAGGGGTTTTGACAGCTTCCCCCCGCGAAATGATGTAGAACCTAGTTCCTATGTAAGGAAGAGCACCCTCTAGCCCATGGCCAGTTACCCGAGTTCGTCGTCTGTGATAGTGCTGTATGCCTATATACAGAGAATTTCGGATAAGTTGAGCCCGTGAAAACCGTGATATTAGCGTTTGAGAATCGAATTTCTCCAGATTTTGAGGTTAAGTACCATCCATTTTGTATTTTATTATGCCCACCTAGATATGAAATTTGGGGAACCTTATTACGGATCGCATAGGTTAGGGTCAGGAGATTGAATTATTCTGACTGAGAATGTATATATGTTGACCGATGTATGCTTAATTTGAAGCACTTTTATTTCAGACTTAATTGTGACTTGGACATTGATTGTGATCCTTGTGATTTTATTTGGAATACTTGTCTGTGAATTGACTACTTTTCTGTTCTTGCTTCCAATTAAACGTCTTCATGTTCTTTCATGATGTCTCAGGAGTTTTTGCATAAAGTAGGATTGGCTACTGAGATAGAAAGGATAAATTCACCTTTCAGTAAACCTGATTCTGCACTTGACAGGTTGTTTACTAAACTAGATAGCATGTCAAGGAATCAGTTAGAATCAGAGTACCGGATAGAAACTAAACTAGCTAAAATCTCTCAGAGTCATGCAGATTTAGTTAGAAGTCAGTCTGAACAATTGGCTAATCTATCAGAACTTAGCGAGAGGTTGGAAAGAGTAGAGGGTTCTACTCGGGGATCCGTGAGTCGAGTTTCGAACCCTGACTGCTTTGATACAGCAATTACCGCACCCTGTGACGCCGTGCCCGATACCATCAGCCAACCTTTATACTCGTCATCCCATGATTTAAGGAATTTGTCACTGGTTCAGGAATCGAGTACAGCCCCCGATTTTTTGCGTAGAAGTGAGCGCTTAAAAGGAAGATTGCGTCCAGATTATAAAATGCTGGATAGACTAGGCTCTTCTTCTATGTGGCCAAGTTTTGAGGAAGCTAACCAATTTCTACCCTTAATCTCGGAAGGAGGTGGTTTAAACTCTCTAGACTCACCAGGACTCAAGGGGTTATACACGGTTGGGAACCCGGAAATCCCACGTCACCGATTAGCGACCGGTGCCGAGTACGACCCCGAGACTTACAATATCATCTTCTCATCTTCGTTATACTCTTCTCTAAAAACTATCCTCTTTAACAGTGGTTGGACTGGATAGGTTTCTGAGTAGATTTCTTGAATAGGCGACATATCAAGTTTTTTAATTTATTGATTGATTGAAAGTGTATAAGGAAATCCAAAAATTTTAACAGATGCTATATTAGGAAGAGAAACCAGCAATGCCAGTCTGTTTCTATTAAAAAATGACAACAAATAGAAAGTATTGACTTAGTGAGTGTATTGGTTTAAACCTTAATAAAAGTATAATACAATGATTAAATATTTCTTCCTTAGTTCACTCGCTTGCTAGCATTTCCTTATTACAAAAGAAATTAAAAATCCAACTTTTGCCGCCCCTTGAAATGTGTCTTGTTGGCCTAGTGGTAAATCGCCGTAAATGCGGCGCTGAACATTTGTAATTTCGAGGTATGAAGAGTCTCTCCTTTTCACTAGAAATATAGACCTACTTGGATCCTGTGCGTAATTCTAATCATGGTCATGAAGGCCTACGTATAAGCTTATTTCTAAAGTCCTTTGCGTCGTAAATTATGAATTTGTTCTTTTCAAAAAACTCATTTTTCAGTGTCGCCTCACGACGTTCTTGGAACTTGATTCGTTGTGTGCTCTGTTGCTGTTTTCGTCATCACTGTCGTTGTTGCTGCCGTTATCATCGTAGTCGTCGTCATAGTAGTAGTAGTAGTAATCGTGGTCGCACGTGAAGTCCTTAAGTGGGACGCTGCTCAACGGCAGAGTCTCAAACTCCGCAGGTCGGTCGCAGAGCAACGATCTTGCATCGCCGATACGGTTGGTAACATCCGACTGCCGCTTCGCCTCCCTGCGCAACCACTTGATCATGCAATTGCAAAGCCACGGGTTGCCGGAAAGGAAGACGATTGCTGTCCCGTCGCTCGGGATCAGGGACGCGACAGCAAGCTCGTCGAGCGTGACGAGCCTGTTGTTGCGAAGGTCGATTTTCTGGATGCTCGTCAGACCATGAAATGCCCTTCGACTTATCTTCGAGATTCGATTATCGCTGAGGTTGAGAGAGAGTAGAGACCGCGAGGCGTTGAGTTGGCGTTTGTGGAGTCGACGTATTCTATTCCTGCTGAGGTCCAGAGCCTCCAGGTTGCGCAGGCGATGAAGGGCCTTTGCGGGGACGTAATGCATCCGGTTACCGCTCAGCTCGAGGGTCCGGAGGGTGTCCTCCAGCCCGACGAAGGCGTCCTCGTCCTGGATGTCCCTGAGGGAGTTCTCGTCCAGACTCAGGTAGCGAAGAACCTTCATGTTGCGGAACCATCCTCCGGTCGGGAGCCTCAGTATCCGATTCCCCGCCAGCGACAGGCCCCTCAGCTGTTTCATATCGACCGTCGGAAGACTTTCCATCCCAGCCGGACTGAGCCGGACTTCGGCGAGGTTCAGCAGATAGAGCTGCGTGCCGGTGAAAGCGTGGGTACTGACGCAGGCGATTGGGTTCTTGTCTAGACCGAGGACCTCGAGGTTCCTCAGGTACCCGAAGTCGTAGTCCTTCGTGGCTGCGATCCGGTTTCCGGTCAGGCTGAGAGAGCGGAGGTTCCTCAGGAGACGCAACGCCTCGGTGGGAATCTCGACGAAGCGGTTATAGCTGAGGTCGAGGGTCTCAAGACTGTATTCAAGACCCCAGAAGGCGAGGAAATCCAGCCGTTCGATGTAGTTGTGTCCCAGGAGAAGTCGCTCGATCTTCAGTCCGAAGAAGTCACCATCGTTGATGCTCCTGATCTGGTTTCTCTCGAGGCTGAGGTTCTTGACGACGGTTGAACCGACCTCCGCCAGGGCCCGTGGAATGGAGAGGAGTCGCGCTCCGGAGCAGTTGAGACTTAGCGATCCGTCGCGCTTGAAGCAGGAGCAGCCCTTGGGCAGGTGGACGGCGCAGCTGTAGGTGGCGTTTGGGGACGTTAGGAGACGGGGGTTCGAGGTTTCTGAAGAGCGAAGGAGAGAGGAAGGGTGGAGGATCGGTGGTGAGGAGCTGCGCTGGTCGGCGGATTTATTCTGCAGCCTTGGGAAGAGGTGTAACAAAGGCGAAAGGGAGAAGGTAGAGGAAGGGGCAGAGGTCGGAATAGAGGAAGAGGAAGTGGAAGAAGAAGAAGAAGAGGAAGAGGAGGACGTTCCTGTGTAAGGCCGGCAGTAGCAGATGATTATCAGCTGAAGAACGACCAAGCAGTTCCTGCAACAAGCAAAGAAAGTATAAGAACCATTTTAACATTACGTTTTACGTGAAAATCTATCGATCGACAGACAGACAGACAAACAGACCAATATACAGACATGAACGCAGACAGACATATTGACGGACAGACAGACGGACGGACAACATACAGACAAACATCCGGACAGACAGACAGTTTTACGGAGATCGGCACTTAACGGTTTACGGATTCTTTCTCCCTTGGCTCTCGTTATTCGCTCCATGGTCCAATAGCCTCTTTCACTCGCTCTCTCTCTCTTTCTCTTTCTCTCTCTCTCTCTCTTTCTCTCTCTCTCTCTGTCCGTCCACATGTTCCTCTTTCTGTCCGTCTCTGTGTCTCCGTCTTCCTTGATACACATGACCTCTCCGCCTGAGGAAAATCTCTCCCAACGGAATATCTCGTTCCACGTGCATCCGTCTTATCTGCGGACGATATCCATATCACGATCTAATTCATGTAAAGTACCAACATCGCTGATCAAAGTACTAAACACGAGAGTACGTGAATGTACACGATGCAAGTGTATATGTTGATTCACAAGTGGACAATCCAACATATATTTAAACAAACAGACAATGGATGGCACACTGGCGTGAAGGGATGTATAGCAACGGAGATCAGTTCCGCTACTAAAAATTACAAGGTTGACTAGTCTTCCATCTGCTAGGCGGCGACGTTGGTTAAATACTACATGAACGTGATGAGTACTGTACAGTTAAATTCGGCTTCTGTAATAGCTTGTAGTCATCCGTTCATTCACACCGTTCTTGGAATCAATCAAATTGCGGTCTGTCAGCTTGATATAAATAAACCAATATGTCATAATTAGAAATTTTTATGCCTATTCTTAGATACAGAGTGGGCAAAAAAGTAAATCCTACGGTGATTTGCTAATATTTCGGCCAAAAAGTAGGAAATATTAAATGAAATTTTACAGGCTCAAAAACAATTCATATTTGCATATAACCGCCAAAATTGCTTTAGAGCCAGAACAGCGTACATAGGCCTGTATATTATCAAGCGTCTAGTATCTAAATGTACCATTTCCAGGAGTGTAGAGAGAAAATTAGTTCGAAAGATCCTCAGGAAGAAAAGCTGGATTTTTAGGACGAAGGCAAACCATGGAAAGCCGGGAAAGAGTACACAGCGAAAGAGAGGGAGAAGGACAGTGTTCAATGCGGCAGTGATAATTGGGACATGGCATCAAAGGGCTCTTTTAGAAAAGCAATAGGAAAGAGGTCTAGAGGAAAGAGGTCGGAGCAGATGAGAATATTAATATTACAAGACAGGCAGATGGACAGACATATAAACAAACAGACTTATAGACAGACAGACAGACAGACATATAGACATACGTATGGCTCGACTCATAGGCAGAGGTGAATACAGAGAGAGATACTCAGACAGAGGAAGAGAGATACACAGACAAGGAGCCAAGCGAGGATGTAAGAAGGATATAGTAGCCTGTACAAGCATTCGAAGAGAGACGTAGCAAAAAGGACATTCATCTACACAAGGTAGACCTACTATTAAAATGCGCTGTAATTTAAGTGCATCATACAAGCATACATAAAGTCATACACACATGCATAAATACATAAATACACGCATACATCCCTACATGCACACATAGTGAGCATAATTGGGCATTTTATCATTCAATGGACAACCACCCATATCTCTAAGTCATCGGTGCGTGAACGGATTCTAATGGCAGACCATAAAAATGCGTTGTGGGGGGGTAGCAGGTCCATCGGACCAGTTCCGAATAAAATGACGTATTTATCTATCTTCCAAAGTTTATGTAGCGCCTACAGACTCATGTAACGTTTGGTTATTACACAGAGGTGCTATCAGCCTATCTCCATACGCGTTACGAATTCGATGTCGCTAAGCGAATGGATTCTGATTTGGAGCCACCCAACCTGCCTATCTATCCTGTTTTGACTGAGCGGCTGTGGTTAACATACATGGACAGCACGAAACATCGATAGATGTCGTCCTAAAATACGATTATTATAGTTGTTACTATGATAGCTCAGCTATTATAGCTTATGATAACTTTACACCTGCAACTGCAGAAACCTGATTTCTAGTTCTTCTAGTTGCTCCAGTAACTGTACACTTAATCTAGTTCCATGTAGTTCATGTAGTTCCTCTCGTTCCCGTTGTTCCTCTATATAATAGGCTAAATTTGTCTCCTCGGCTTGACCCCCGCCCCGTATTTTGACCTGGCACCGGAAAGAGAAGAAAGGATTAACCAATTGGCTATTGCAGACTTGATTTGGTATAGCGCCGGTGAATAAGCTAGTCTCTCTGACGTGACATTTGTGGGCGCCGAGAAATTATCCAAGATTTACATTACACTTAGCTCCTCAAATTTCGGTAGTTTCTCTATAGCTCCCGTAGTTACCCTTTAGTTAATTTAGTGCCTCTTCTTCCATGCTGTAGTCCTCTGTCGCCTGTTGGGTCTTGGTATTATTATTTGATATGGCTTAATTCAAATACTAACCACTATTGTTGCTATGTCCGAATTTATAATACGCAGATCACCAGCTGTTCCATGAGTGCTGCGTCAAGTCTCAGAGGTTGTCCAGTGCTGTGCAGTTAAGACCCCAGCCCGGTTCCGTGTGGCTATTGAGTGTGACCCTTTAAGACCACATTATAAAGGCCTCACTTTTTTCCCCTATTGTTCCGTCCCTTAGAATAATATGTGATTGCTAAAATGGTCTGTTGTATAGTCTCACTTTTTTCGTTCTTATACTTGTTTTGTAATAACTGTGTACAACACTAACGGGATCAATAAAAACATATTTGATTTGATTTGGTTTGAAAATACATATGAAGAGAGACGGTGGCATATTATAGGAAGAGAGAGAGTGAGAGAAAGAGACACAGACAGGCAAGCAGGGACAGACAGACAGATAGGCACACAGACAGACAGTCGTAAAGGATCTTGGCAACGTCGGTGTATAATTGAATGGCGGGTTGCGAGCGTGGAGATGCATGGTGGCCTTGAGGAAGCGTCCGGTGGAGTGATGAATTCCTCCTCACGTGCAAATAAACGGTCTGTCTGGAATGGGAATCATTCCAACGACCATCACCACAGCCTCTTCCATTCGTACCAGGTCTCTTCGGCGAGGAAAAGCACAGAGTCTCCAAGCACTCATTAACACAGACGGTCAGATATATACAGACGGACAGATACAGAGACGTACGGCCACGTAGGCAAGGCATCTTGCAGACAGGCAAACAGGGAGAAAAAACAACTAAAATAATAAAAAATTAGGTAGACACGCCTACTCACACACATACACTTATGATGCACACAAACATCTACACACACCTAAAGACTTGTACACACACACTTACACAAGTATATAATTACATGCATTAATGCATGTGTCCCTGTACGAGTGTGTGCGTATTTCACCATGTTTGCGTGCGTAGGTGTGTGTTTGCGTAGATGTGTGTGTGTGTGTGTGTGTGTATAAGTCGAAGCGTGTGTAGGTGTGTAATGAGTAGGAGTGCGTGTGTAAGTGTGACGTAAAGGGCTGTTCATAAAATATGCACAGCGTTTGAAAATTTATTGTTCCTATCCACTGGCATATATGTCCGGTATAAACAAACTGAATTATGTATATTTTCTGGAAACGTCTGTCTGTCTGTTTGTGTCTGTCTGACTGTAAACACTATTTGCTCCCTTTCTATTTCTTTCTCCTCGTTGTCGTTATCATCATCGTTATCGTTGTTACGACTATCGCTGTTGTTGAACCTACCCGTTCCACCGTAGACCTGGCATCATGGTTGCACCAGGATTTTACCAGACTCCGCGTTATCCGGTTCCGCCGCACTGTCCACTGTTGGACATTCGCAAGACTTTGCGAACCAAACTTTCCATCGGATAAAGCATCGACGCTCTTAAAGTAACGACTTCTCGAGTTCCGTTATCATATTGCACAACGCACCAATCGATTTGTTTAAATGGTTTTTAAAGATAGAATCCATTAGAGACAGGTTGAAATCCGAGTGATCCGGATAATCAGATGTAATACTAGTTGGAAAATATTTTTTATCTGTTCTCGTACTTTGACGTCATTGTAAGAGTCAAAATCCTATGTACATCGTACTATGACACTATATTAGGATTCAAAATCCTATGTACATCGCCGGCCTACTACGACACTGTTGTTGGATTCAAACTCCTATGCACAATTGTAGGCCTACATCGTTCCATGACGCAACTGTATGATTCAAAATCCTATGTAGCCTAAATCGTACTATGACGTTATTGTAGGTTCTCGTACTATGACACTCTTGAAGGATTGAAAATCCTCCGTACGTCGCACTAGAACACTGATACAGGATTGAAAATCCTCCGACCCTTGTACTAGGACACTTGTATAGGATTCGAAATCCTTCGTCCCTCGCTCTATGCTGCTGCTGTTGGATTTAAAATCCTATGTCCCTCGTTCTAGGATACTACTGAAGAATTCACGATTTTCGGTTCCTTAGCTTTTCTTCTTCAGAGCGTGTCTGTCAAAGGCAACATCATAAACTTCCCCAACCGTCGTTTTGTATCTGATCAATCCAATGATCAAATAAAATTAGACTTCTAAAGCGCCTTCAGTTCGTACTTACCGCCAGCCATTTCTTGTCAACCAACAGATCTTAACAAAGTTGTCAACAAGTTTTAAACTTCCTGAAGATCTGTCAACAGAAATGGTGGGCGTTAGAAGCCTTTTGCGCATTGCTCCGACGTTCTCAGCAATTCACTGGCATCGGAACGGGTGCTTAGTTAAAATGACGATCGGCGAGGCAGATAAAAATGAGGTTACGCTCCAAGTCCTTATCCAAACATCAAACAGGCAGGCCTATGCTGTCGTATGCATACAGCCTCATGGAAGTAAATAGCAGATTGCTTTCTGCGTTTTACGTAAACGCTGTGGTTTGTAGCCGCGCGAACCTGTAACCATGTCCCTCAGCGAGGCTGATATAGGACGACTCTAAAATGTAGTCGATCTTCGAAATATCTGCGAAATTTCTCGCTATATCAAATATAAGTCCGCTAGATCCAAATTCTTCTGTCCATTTCGGAACCAGCCAAGATGTTTGGCCACACAGTCTTGATGATCATGGAGGTCCATCAGTGATGACAGACACTAGAAATGTCTGGTTGGACACGCTGCGACCACGATAAACGTGTCTCCTTTTACCAAGTACTGCATGCGACAACAGGGCAAGAATTCCGGACGTGTGTGTACAATGTTTTTGGCCTCAAGACTTTGCTGCGCGCGACTCTTTATTGACGCGTCGGCCGTTTAGCCTGATGTGATAAACTGGATGCTAAGCGAGGGAAAGAGATTGGAGGATAGTAAACGCCCCTGGGTGGTTGTACGTGGCATCGAAAAAACGAGGAGAAGATGATGGCGAGGGGGCGAGGATGGAAGACGATTACAGATGCTCGGAGCAAAAAAAAAGCGGTGTGGGAAGAATACAGGGGGAGAGACATACTAGAGGAAAAGAAGGATCAGAATAGGAGAGAATTAGATAAAAGAGGGAGAAAGATGAGAGGACAAGTGAGAGTACTGTCCGAGAAGGAGCAGGCGGAGTGGAGGCGAGGTAAAGGAATGGAAGGGAGAGGAGGAGAAAATGAAGAGGTGATGATGAAAGAAAATGGGATAGAAGAGGCGAGCCGAGCAGAGGACAAGTTGGTACATTGTCAGAGAAAGAGCAGGAGGAAAAGATGGGAGAAGAAGGGAGGGGAGGGGAAGGGAGAAGAGGGAAAAAGGAATAGGCGAGGATAGGAGACCATGGGATAGAAGATGAGAGCCGTCAGAGAATTCCTTTCTTCTAGAGGGTTACTAGGAATATTTTTAGAGAAGAAGCCGGAGGAAAGGAGGGGATGGGAGGAGAGAAGAAAGGAAGGGAGGGAGAAGATGAAGGAAGAAGGGAGAATTTGAGAAAAGAGGATACCTTGGAGAAGACATAAAAGAAGAGTTGACAGTGAGTCGCCGTCGTCGAGAATAAAGACCAGAGAAGAGACTGCAGTGACCGCAGAACAAAGGGAGAAGACGGAAAGAAGGACGGACGAATGGATGGATGGGATCGCGGCAACAATGAGGTGGACGACACAGAAAAGGACGGGCAAATCAGAAACGAAAGCCCTCTTCCGGTTGAGGGCGAGGAGGATCGAGAGCCATCGGTGCAAAAGCGATAGAAGTCGGCGAGTCATGATAACAATGTGTGTCGACAGACAGACAGACAGACAGAGAGGGCGTCGATTGTCTTCGATGAAGGCAGCCTCGGGCCATCGCCCGCCCAACCACTGAAGGAGGAAGAGTCGGAGGATGCCGCAGCCTCTCCTGCTGCTGATGCAATCGCATCTTCATCTGGCTATGACGAATATATATATATATATATATATATATATATATATATATATATATATATATATATATATATATCGGACGATGGCGGCGGAAAGCGCCAGAGGACGCTTGCAACGAACGACTGTTGTTGGCTGAACGAAAAGCAATGTTCGTCTGCTTCTCTCGGTCTGTTCTGTTCTCCGTCTCTGTCTCTATCTTACTCTTCGGCCATCCTTAACCTCTGCTTACTGATTCTCTGCCCATCTATTTCTTCCGTTTGTCTATTCTTTTCCAATCAATTTATATCCCCTTTTCGCCTATTCTCTGACCACTATATACCCTCTCGTGGCCATTTCTCGGCCCATACATTTCTTCTTCTCGCCTATTCTCCGCCCATCCATATCCTACATTCACCTATTCTCTGCCCATCTCATCTGGCATTATATCTTTTTCACCTACTCTTTTGCTTAGCTAGTCCCCTTATCGCATATGCTCCATCCATCTTTTTCCTCTTCTCCTCAATCTCTGTCATACTATCACCGTCGCCTATTCACCGCTCATCAACTTCCTCAATATTCTGTTGCCCTCCTACCTCTCTAGTGGGTTTTCTTCTTTTCCGTTTTCTCCTCTCTTATCCGCTCCCCATCTCCGTGGCCATCCCGTTCTGGATATTTTCCGGTCAGAATATCTCTCCACCCTTCCACCTTGTAGTCCCATGGCACCTGTAAACCATCGCACTCAACCAAGCCACGCTGTTCTCCCTGTCGTTAAATGTCTGTGTCACACCTGTCAACCTCTCACGTCAGTGCTACTCATCTTCCCCAGTCCTGCCTATGCTACCCTGTGACCTCACAATTTGCCTTTGCTGGAACAGGCTTCAACACAATATGCAACGCCAGCGTCTCACTTCTGCGTCACCCCTCTATTTCGCACTGTTAGACAATAACGAATCAGAATTTGGTCCTGTATAGGCCAACTCAATTCATGAGCGCATCTGATGAGTTTCCTCAAAGACGCGCTACAAAAACGAGCACTTACACGAAGGCCTACAATCACCGTTCCTTCCCCTTCTGCAGTATACAGGCTTTCCTTTTCCCAACCCGCGCTGTCCCATTCCGATCAGCCAAGCGTTTAATGTCACCCGTCAATGGAAGACAAGCCTATCAATACGAAAAGCCTCGACCACATGTAATCAACTGGTTTTGTAGACTAATAACGTCCAAGATTTCCTGCGTTAGTTTCTTTGGAAAAACTTAACTAACGCTCGCCATTATGTGCAATTAGCATAGCTTCAGCGGTTTTACGGCAATGCAGTCGTTTGGGATGCATAAAATGTGCGCCTAAGCACGGAAGCAAATCGGAGAGCCATTGTGCAACATGGCGTGGTGCAACATGGCGTTAGAAAATGCCTTGGTTGCATGTTTCCGCTGTTCTAAATTTTATGGTCTATGTAAATGATGGTGTAGGTCTATCACGTGACGTTGAGGGTAAACGGTCTTTTAAAATGGCGGGTATAAGTTCTTTGTTGAGTAAATTAATAAACGCAGTACAAAGTGTAAAGCGCCAACACATCACCAAATTTACTTTATTAGTAACCCACAAATTGTGAGAGAATATGCCAAAATATAGGCACAGCTGAGCAATGAGTGGCTGAAAACGCTAGACCTACCTGCTTCGGTGTGCAATGAGTACTTAAGTGTGGGGTCCTAAAAATACTAGGGGCTGAACCCCAACCCCAGGCAATTTCCACCCAGAGTAACTCTGTCACGAGTGACGTGAAAAGCTGACCAAGAGAACCTCGGCTGTTGTGTCACGATAAATAAACAAAGCCGTGGTTTTTGTGCTTCCTGTCGGCAATGCAATTAATAAATGCAAGTTGAACGCACGCATTGCTCCAAACACAAAACCAGAACCGGTTCATCAATCCATCAATCAATCAATTAATCAATGAAGTCGGAAAACGAGCCAATAACTCGCCGTTCAATCATCGGAAATTGCTTCTGAATGCAGCTGTCGTCGCCTTTAATCCTCCTCTCACTCCAAACGTATAAGCTTACTTTCTCTCTGTCGAAGAACGAGCTGTGTGTGGTTGGATCCCTTGAACTTTATTGCTCCCTGGGTGATCAGTCCGGATCTCGGGAACACGAGAACCTTAGATTGCATATTGGAAGACTCGGTGAGGGTTGCCACAATCGACGCGCCTAAAAGGTAATCGCACTGGGTTAGTTCATTTTAGCGATATGTTTAGTTGTTTACTCCCTTTAATTCACAGTCTTCCGCTTAACTTAGAAGGATACAAACTCAACTTATAAATCATCTGATCGTGAGACGCAACTTACTAGATCTGGTGCATCAATCAATCAATCAATTTTGTTTATGTATGGCCACACAAAAAGAAGCTTCAGCAAAAAAAACATACAGAACATAAGTTATAAAACAAAAGGCTACAAAGGGAGCCCCGAAAAGGATTTAAATCCCGCTAGAAGGGACCCCCGAGTAGCAAAATTACCGATAGAAAAAAACCGCCGTAATTAGGCCTACTATTGTTTATATTCTTGGCGAACTGGAAGAAAGAAATCAATTTCCAGAACCAAAAATTGCTTAACTAGTTAACTAACTTAACTATTGCGAAGGTGTGCATGGGCGACAAGTGTGGGACCAAAAGCCAAAGTGATGCCATCTGCTACAATAACCAATCCCTGTGAGGATCTGACATGGTCATCCATGTATGAACCATTTATTAAAAAGGATCGCTGCTTGTTTTAAGCGAATGAGTGTTAATAAAAGAACGTATTTCCAGTGGGAGACTCATTCAAAAGCGCCTGTCAACGGCTCTTTGAAAACACGTTCTATAAAATGTTATGGTAACTCACGTCAGGGGCCTATACCAAATGAGGTCATACATACAAAATGTGCATAGACCAGGTTAGGCCAATAGGTCTACATGGAGAATGACACACAGTCAACATGCATCATACACACACACACGCACATAAATTCTATACATACATACATAAATACACAAATACAAAAAACATACATACGCCTTCTACCATCTAGATCTTGTCTTAAGACAAGTTTTAAGTGTTTTTAATCTATCTGCGACCCCACGAAGTTCTGAATTTGAATGCTGAATAAAGTAAATATACTCAGGCATGTTCCTATACGTTAACGTATATACAGTTTTGCAATACCCGACGACTCTCCCTGTGTAATAACCAAATAATGTCCTTTTTGCAAAAAATATAAACTGGCGGATCTAATACGTTGCCAACTTGCATCCCAAAGACGCAACTCACGCCAGCTCTTCGTGTCTTCCACACTTCAGCTCCTATAAGTAACGACCTCAAAAACCTCCAAAAGAGCAACGCAAATTTTCCTAAATGGATTTCGAAATGACTGCGAATCGGCGGAAATCTTATCATATCGATCAACGAATTTCAATCTATTCCGAACACGGGCGATAATGCAGCGCGGCCAAATTTTATTTCCACGAGGATTACAGAACACACAAGAGCCTGATGAGTACGTCGCCCGCCGGCGCTGTCACCTATCGGCTGCTGTCTTTCGTGACGGGTCGCTTTGGGTGTCATCGGCTAATGGCCGACCGTGGTGACACGGGGCGACACCAGTGAACGAAATAATCGAATTATTCAACAAGACGACGTCCGAGACTGGACAACCGGACCATTAGACGATCGATATGGGATTAGATGATTACAGACGTCGCCTGTGCGTGGACTGTAAGTGGCGGAGGGAGGGTGGACGGTCCGCTGAAGAGCCACTCGAACACGCGAGGGACGTATGGGTCATAGAGTGAAACATTGGGAGACAGCGACGCAGATTGGAGGGTGGCGGTGGTCTGACAAAATGGCTGATTTTCAGACCAAAAGTTACAGACAGATAAATTAGCAGAAGGTCATTCACACGCTGATAGGCTGAGAGAGTTGTGTAGTTGTATACCAACGCATCAGGCATGGTTACATTCAAGCAGACAGGCAGACACACACACAGGCTAGCTTAGAGACAGACGCAGCCAGACAGGCAGACAGATGGAAAGATGAATTCAGTGTCGGGTAAGGCAATGCTGGCAGACACGAACACATGATTGTAACCGAAATTTCTAATGCGCCGATGAAAATCAGTGGCACTCCGCGCCCAAGTCAGCGGCTATTTTGAAAATGGGAAGGTCTTCGAGTGCTTCCCTTTTAAGGAGCATAAGGACAAAACTAGCTGCTCCACCAAAATGGGGAGAGGGAAACTGTTCCACTGGCGGAGTCCACATACGCAAAGCTCCTTACTTGGGCCGTAGTAGTGCGCATGCGTTGACCAACAATAATCCAGGGACAGATGAGCGGAGAAAAAAGCGTTGGGGTAGGCCCTATGGATGATACCCTGCTTTCTATTCTTTCTTCTGTAGAGTGTGCTCACTTTTGCTCATTCTGATGTCATCTGCTCACCGAGTTATTTTGTGCTCACTGCAGCGTTGAAACTGTAGCTCAATTCACTCACTGCGCTTTCTGGTGCTCTCGTCCGCTTAACTAATTGCCTCGTATATTCATGTAAAGGATATCAAGTTTCATACTCACATAACGAAATACTCTTTCAACCTTTGGACTCAGTAAATTTGAGCTACAGTTTCAACTTTCACACAGGCTAATGACCAAATAAGCGTTCCAAGATTGACAAGAATACTCTATGAAATACGGAAATGACGATAAAACAAGAAATTAAAACAAGACAGCGAAGTCCTTTATTTAATTATACGACAGGCTACAGCAGCAGTTGCAGTTTAATGACGCGGTGTGATAACAGAGACCATTAGCGTCGCCCTCCTCCTTTGTCCAGGTTTGGGACTGGCACTGGCAGAGTACATCAAGTGGAGGAGTTATATGACAGCAATCTTTAGGACTAGAAGAAAATCTTTAATATTCACAAGTAACGTGCATGGAGCATAGGGCCTATACTCCATACAGTCAATGCGCCACCTGAGGAATAACTATGTCGATAATATACATGCGTCGTCACAGCAAATATTTTCACAAAAATTGAGTTATTCATTCTTTTATTTGTGTCATGTCTTGCTAATACGAGGAAAATGGTTTCATTAAAACTTGAGTTTGATAAATGATAGCCGTATTCTACTTTGTATGAGAGTGATTGGTGTAATAATTTTGTTGAATTGAACACCCGCATTTCTGAAAACCCAAAATATTTTATACTGGTTGGTCGGTGATTTTATTCAGCTTTGCGCAGTGGCAGTACCATAGCCGATGAGGTTCATCCGAGGCGTGGTTATTGCTAGTTGAAAACTATACCCAATACCCCGCGCTGTCGCTCTGAAATATGGGCGGCAAGCGCAATTTCTGAACGCCCTTACGGGGGCTGAACAAACCAAAGAAAGCTATTAGAAGTCGAACTCATAGGGTGCTGCTCGACATTGTTTCAACTTGAGACTTACTCTAAATGTTCTTCCTTCGTTATTGGCTGCAGCAGAGTTGAGGAAGCTCACCCCACACTAGAAATTGGTTGTCAAAGTCTTAACCTAGTCATTTTGACCCCAAGAAATGCAGAAACGAACTTATATACCCGTATAACAAAGAAACAGCTTATCGTAATGGGGTTTATTGGTCAACATATATGTCTGTATGAATGACTATATGCATGGTATGCAGCAGGTGTGTTTGTATCCATTTACGTATGTCAGTCAATTAATCAGTGTAATGTATTAAGGTATGCAAGTATGAAAGCTGGCAAGGATGGATTGATGAATTGATTTATGGATGGATGGACGGACGGATGGATTGGTGGATGGATGATGATGATGCTTGATTTATAGGCCTACTCCATATATGCTCGACAACTAATTGACTTTCATCTGGTTACATACTACAGCCACCTGGGGAACAGATTGAATCAACATGTATAGAGAGTTGAATTGCAGGCGGGCTAGACTTCGTAAAGCTAAAAGTATATATATATATCGCTTATGTGACACATTCTGACGATGTTTTGAAGCACTCGACATAACTGGAATATATATTTATCGCAACGTAGTGTAAATTAATTTCTATCACTCCTTGGAAAAAGTTATTACCTAGGACACCTTTATTTGTAGATATTCGAAATTACTTATGCTTGTTGGCCAGTGGGTTTAATTAGCTTTGCGCAGTGGCAGTACCATAGCCGATGAGGTTCATCCGAGGCGTGGTTATTGCTAGTTGAAAACTATACCCAATACCCCGCGCTGTCGCTCTGAAATATGGGCGGCAAGCGCAATTTCTGATCGCCCCTACGGGGGCTATATAAACAAAAGATACAAACAACTTTTAAAAAGAAGTTGGCAGGTGTCAAAACTATGTCCTTTAATCCGTTGTATGGGCATAGTTCGCAACAAAATTGGAAACATCCGATCGAATCCTTATAGATGACCTCTGACAATTCACCATGGGACATTTGTTCTACATTGCTTAATTCATGCAACAAGGCGTGTACCTTACGTAGTGTTCTCGGGGTTTTAGTTTTGTGAGGCTAGTCACGCAATCATATTACATTATCAATTTATCGTTATTAGCAACAATAACTATAGATGTTGGCCTTACTGGTCTTCAGGATGTCAATGCAATGTAGCCTACCTTAGTGGAAGCCAGTTCAAACGCTGCTGCTCCATCTGTGGCTGCGAGGCTGATTCTTTGTAGGCTTCAATCCGCAAAATGAACGCTGTCGTGTAGGCCTACAGTTCGTCGCCATCACGAACATGAACACTTTGGTGTTTTTTAATTGTGGTCTCGAAAGTCGTGGCTCCTTATCGACTATCCAGCGTGCCCTAACCTAAAGACGTCACCGTCTGTCTGTATTTCTGTCTCTGTGCACGTATACACGTGTAGAACTAACAATGCACGTATTAGTGAACTTATGTGTGTGTGTGTGTCACTTATGAGCAAAAGATTTTGGAAGCAGGGCAATGTCAAATTTCAGTTGTATTGTATTGTAATTTATTGTAATTTATTGTATGTATGTATGTATGTATGCATGCATGTATGCATGCATGCATGCATGTCTGTATGTAGGTATTTATGTATGTCTGTATGTATGTATGTATGTATGTAAGGATGCATGTATGTGTATAATGTGTGATTGCATATCCGAAAACCAATTCACGGCCAGTAAGTAATATACTAACGCCATCTGCGGAACACGCTGGTTCCATTTCGAGCCCGCTTATATAACTAGTTTTCCTAAAGTTTTATATACATATAGCTTTTTGATGCTTCTGCAGATATTTTAAAGCACCTAACATTGCTTCAATATACATTTTTCAAATGTAAATTGGTTTCGTAGAGAGAATAATATCTTTCCTAAAGTTATTGTCTAAAGCACCTTAATTATCAGACATTCAAAATTACTTATACCGGTTAGCCTGTGGGTTTAATTAGCTTTGCGCAGTGGCAGTACCATAGCCGATGAGGTTCATCCGAGGCGTGGTTATTGCTAGTTGAAAACTATACCCAATACCCCGCGCTGTCGCTCTGAAATATGGGCGGCAAGCGCAATTTCTGATCGCCCCTACGGGGGCTATATAAACAAAAGATACAAACAACTTTTAAAAAGAAGTTGGCAGGTGTCAAAACTATGTCCTTTAATCCGTTGTATGGGCATAGTTCGCAACAAAATTGGAAACATCCGATCGAATCCTTATAGATGACCTCTGACAATTCACCATGGGACATTTGTTCTACATTGCTTAATTCATGCAACAAGGCGTGTACCTTACGTAGTGTTCTCGGGGTTTTAGTTTTGTGAGGCTAGTCACGCAATCATATTACATTATCAATTTATCGTTATTAGCAACAATAACTATAGATGTTGGCCTTACTGGTCTTCAGGATGTCAATGCAATGTAGCCTACCTTAGTGGAAGCCAGTTCAAACGCTGCTGCTCCATCTGTGGCTGCGAGGCTGATTCTTTGTAGGCTTCAATCCGCAAAATGAACGCTGTCGTGTAGGCCTACAGTTCGTCGCCATCACGAACATGAACACTTTGGTGTTTTTTAATTGTGGTCTCGAAAGTCGTGGCTCCTTATCGACTATCCAGCGTGCCCTAACCTAAAGACGTCACCGTCTGTCTGTATTTCTGTCTCTGTGCACGTATACACGTGTAGAACTAACAATGCACGTATTAGTGAACTTATGTGTGTGTGTGTGTCACTTATGAGCAAAAGATTTTGGAAGCAGGGCAATGTCAAATTTCAGTTGTATTGTATTGTAATTTATTGTAATTTATTGTATGTATGTATGTATGTATGCATGCATGTATGCATGCATGCATGCATGTCTGTATGTAGGTATTTATGTATGTCTGTATGTATGTATGTATGTATGTAAGGATGCATGTATGTGTATAATGTGTGATTGCATATCCGAAAACCAATTCACGGCCAGTAAGTAATATACTAACGCCATCTGCGGAACACGCTGGTTCCATTTCGAGCCCGCTTATATAACTAGTTTTCCAAAAGTTTTATATACATATAGCTTTTTGATGCTTCTGCAGATATTTTAAAGCACCTAACATTGCTTCAATATACATTTTTCAAATGTAAATTGGTTTCGTAGAGAGAATAATATCTTTCCTAAAGTTATTGTCTAAAGCACCTTAATTATCAGACATTCAAAATTACTTATACCGGTTAGCCTGTGGGTTTAATTAGCTTTGCGCAGTGGCAGTACCATAGCCGATGAGGTTCATCCGAGGCGTGGTTATTGCTAGTTGAAAACTATACCCAATACCCCGCGCTGTCGCTCTGAAATATGGGCGGCAAGCGCAATTTCTGATCGCCCCTACGGGGGCTATATAAACAAAAGATACAAACAACTTTTAAAAAGAAGTTGGCAGGTGTCAAAACTATGTCCTTTAATCCGTTGTATGGGCATAGTTCGCAACAAAATTGGAAACATCCGATCGAATCCTTATAGATGACCTCTGACAATTCACCATGGGACATTTGTTCTACATTGCTTAATTCATGCAACAAGGCGTGTACCTTACGTAGTGTTCTCGGGGTTTTAGTTTTGTGAGGCTAGTCACGCAATCATATTACATTATCAATTTATCGTTATTAGCAACAATAACTATAGATGTTGGCATTACTGGTCTTCAGGATGTCAATGCAATGTAGCCTACCTTAGTGGAAGCCAGTTCAAACGCTGCTGCTCCATCTGTGGCTGCGAGGCTGATTCTTTGTAGGCTTCAATCCGCAAAATGAACGCTGTCGTGTAGGCCTACAGTTCGTCGCCATCACGAACATGAACACTTTGGTGTTTTTTAATTGTGGTCTCGAAAGTCGTGGCTCCTTATCGACTATCCAGCGTGCCCTAACCTAAAGACGTCACCGTCTGTCTGTATTTCTGTCTCTGTGCACGTATACACGTGTAGAACTAACAATGCACGTATTAGTGAACTTATGTGTGTGTGTGTGTCACTTATGAGCAAAAGATTTTGGAAGCAGGGCAATGTCAAATTTCAGTTGTATTGTATTGTAATTTATTGTAATTTATTGTATGTATGTATGTATGTATGTATGTATGTATGTATGCATGCATGTATGCATGCATGCATGTCTGTATGTAGGTATTTATGTATGTCTGTATGTATGTATGTATGGATGCATGTATGTGTATAATGTGTGATTGCATATCCGAAAACCAATTCACGGCCAGTAAGTAATATACTAACGCCATCTGCGGAACACGCTGGTTCCATTTCGAGCCCGCTTATATAACTAGTTTTCCTAAAGTTTTATATACATATAGCTTTTTGATGCTTCTGCAGATATTTTAAAGCACCTAACATTGCTTCAATATACATTTTTCAAATGTAAATTGGTTTCGTAGAGAGAATAATATCTTTCCTAAAGTTATTGTCTAAAGCACCTTAATTATCAGACATTCAAAATTACTTATACCGGTTAGCCTGTGGGTTTAATTAGCTTTGCGCAGTGGCAGTACCATAGCCGATGAGGTTCATCCGAGGCGTGGTTATTGCTAGTTGAAAACTATACCCAATACCCCGCGCTGTCGCTCTGAAATATGGGCGGCAAGCGCAATTTCTGATCGCCCCTACGGGGGCTATATAAACAAAAGATACAAACAACTTTTAAAAAGAAGTTGGCAGGTGTCAAAACTATGTCCTTTAATCCGTTGTATGGGCATAGTTCGCAACAAAATTGGAAACATCCGATCGAATCCTTATAGATGACCTCTGACAATTCACCATGGGACATTTGTTCTACATTGCTTAATTCATGCAACAAGGCGTGTACCTTACGTAGTGTTCTCGGGGTTTTAGTTTTGTGAGGCTAGTCACGCAATCATATTACATTATCAATTTATCGTTATTAGCAACAATAACTATAGATGTTGGCCTTACTGGTCTTCAGGATGTCAATGCAATGTAGCCTACCTTAGTGGAAGCCAGTTCAAACGCTGCTGCTCCATCTGTGGCTGCGAGGCTGATTCTTTGTAGGCTTCAATCCGCAAAATGAACGCTGTCGTGTAGGCCTACAGTTCGTCGCCATCACGAACATGAACACTTTGGTGTTTTTTAATTGTGGTCTCGAAAGTCGTGGCTCCTTATCGACTATCCAGCGTGCCCTAACCTAAAGACGTCACCGTCTGTCTGTATTTCTGTCTCTGTGCACGTATACACGTGTAGAACTAACAATGCACGTATTAGTGAACTTATGTGTGTGTGTGTGTCACTTATGAGCAAAAGATTTTGGAAGCAGGGCAATGTCAAATTTCAGTTGTATTGTATTGTAATTTATTGTAATTTATTGTATGTATGTATGTATGTATGCATGCATGTATGCATGCATGCATGTCTGTATGTAGGTATTTATGTATGTCTGTATGTATGTATGTATGTATGTAAGGATGCATGTATGTGTATAATGTGTGATTGCATATCCGAAAACCAATTCACGGCCAGTAAGTAATATACTAACGCCATCTGCGGAACACGCTGGTTCCATTTCGAGCCCGCTTATATAACTAGTTTTCCTAAAGTTTTATATACATATAGCTTTTTGATGCTTCTGCAGATATTTTAAAGCACCTAACATTGCTTCAATATACATTTTTCAAATGTAAATTGGTTTCGTAGAGAGAATAATATCTTTCCTAAAGTTATTGTCTAAAGCACCTTAATTATCAGACATTCAAAATTACTTATACCGGTTAGCCTGTGGGTTTAATTAGCTTTGCGCAGTGGCAGTACCATAGCCGATGAGGTTCATCCGAGGCGTGGTTATTGCTAGTTGAAAACTATACCCAATACCCCGCGCTGTCGCTCTGAAATATGGGCGGCAAGCGCAATTTCTGATCGCCCCTACGGGGGCTATATAAACAAAAGATACAAACAACTTTTAAAAAGAAGTTGGCAGGTGTCAAAACTATGTCCTTTAATCCGTTGTATGGGCATAGTTCGCAACAAAATTGGAAACATCCGATCGAATCCTTATAGATGACCTCTGACAATTCACCATGGGACATTTGTTCTACATTGCTTAATTCATGCAACAAGGCGTGTACCTTACGTAGTGTTCTCGGGGTTTTAGTTTTGTGAGGCTAGTCACGCAATCATATTACATTATCAATTTATCGTTATTAGCAACAATAACTATAGATGTTGGCCTTACTGGTCTTCAGGATGTCAATGCAATGTAGCCTACCTTAGTGGAAGCCAGTTCAAACGCTGCTGCTCCATCTGTGGCTGCGAGGCTGATTCTTTGTAGGCTTCAATCCGCAAAATGAACGCTGTCGTGTAGGCCTACAGTTCGTCGCCATCACGAACATGAACACTTTGGTGTTTTTTAATTGTGGTCTCGAAAGTCGTGGCTCCTTATCGACTATCCAGCGTGCCCTAACCTAAAGACGTCACCGACTGTCTGTATTTCTGTCTCTGTGCACGTATACACGTGTAGAACTAACAATGCACGTATTAGTGAACTTATGTTTGTGTGTGTGTGTGTGTGTCACTTATGAGCAAAAGATTTTGGAAGCAGGGCAATGTCAAATTTCAGTTGTATTGTATTGTAATTTATTGTAATTTATTGTATGTATGTATGTATGTATGTATGTATGTATGTACGTATGCATGCATGTATGCATGCATGCATGTCTGTATGTAGGTATTTATGTATGTCTGTATGTATGTATGTATGGATGCATGTATGTGTATAATGTGTGATTGCATATCCGAAAACCAATTCACGGCCAGTAAGTAATATACTAACGCCATCTGCGGAACACGCTGGTTCCATTTCGAGCCCGCTTATATAACTAGTTTTCCTAAAGTTTTATATACATATAGCTTTTTGATGCTTCTGCAGATATTTTAAAGCACCTAACATTGCTTCAATATACATTTTTCAAATGTAAATTGGTTTCGTAGAGAGAATAATATCTTTCCTAAAGTTATTGTCTAAAGCACCTTAATTATCAGACATTCAAAATTACTTATACCGGTTAGCCTGTGGGTTTAATTAGCTTTGCGCAGTGGCAGTACCATAGCCGATGAGGTTCATCCGAGGCGTGGTTATTGCTAGTTGAAAACTATACCCAATACCCCGCGCTGTCGCTCTGAAATATGGGCGGCAAGCGCAATTTCTGATCGCCCCTACGGGGGCTATATAAACAAAAGATACAAACAACTTTTAAAAAGAAGTTGGCAGGTGTCAAAACTATGTCCTTTAATCCGTTGTATGGGCATAGTTCGCAACAAAATTGGAAACATCCGATCGAATCCTTATAGATGACCTCTGACAATTCACCATGGGACATTTGTTCTACATTGCTTAATTCATGCAACAAGGCGTGTACCTTACGTAGTGTTCTCGGGGTTTTAGTTTTGTGAGGCTAGTCACGCAATCATATTACATTATCAATTTATCGTTATTAGCAACAATAACTATAGATGTTGGCCTTACTGGTCTTCAGGATGTCAATGCAATGTAGCCTACCTTAGTGGAAGCCAGTTCAAACGCTGCTGCTCCATCTGTGGCTGCGAGGCTGATTCTTTGTAGGCTTCAATCCGCAAAATGAACGCTGTCGTGTAGGCCTACAGTTCGTCGCCATCACGAACATGAACACTTTGGTGTTTTTTAATTGTGGTCTCGAAAGTCGTGGCTCCTTATCGACTATCCAGCGTGCCCTAACCTAAAGACGTCACCGACTGTCTGTATTTCTGTCTCTGTGCACGTATACACGTGTAGAACTAACAATGCACGTATTAGTGAACTTATGTGTGTGTGTGTGTGTGTGTGTCACTTATGAGCAAAAGATTTTGGAAGCAGGGCAATGTCAAATTTCAGTTGTATTGTATTGTAATTTATTGTATGTATGTATGTATGTATGTATGTATGTATGCATGCATGTATGCATGCATGCATGTCTGTATGTAGGTATTTATGTATGTCTGTATGTATGTATGTATGGATGCATGTATGTGTATAATGTGTGATTGCATATCCGAAAACCAATTCACGGCCAGTAAGTAATATACTAACGCCATCTGCGGAACACGCTGGTTCCATTTCGAGCCCGCTTATATAACTAGTTTTCCTAAAGTTTTATATACATATAGCTTTTTGATGCTTCTGCAGATATTTTAAAGCGCCTAACATTGCTTCAAAATACATTTTTCAAATGTAAATTGGTTTCGTAGAGAGAATAATATCTTTCCTAAAGTTATTGTCTAAAGCACCTTAATTATCAGACATTCAAAATTACTTATACCGGTTAGCCTGTGGGTTTAATTAGCTTTGCGCAGTGGCAGTACCATAGCCGATGAGGTTCATCCGAGGCGTGGTTATTGCTAGTTGAAAACTATACCCAATACCCCGCGCTGTCGCTCTGAAAAATGGGCGGCAAGCGCAATTTCTGATCGTCTCTACGGAGGCTATATAAGGAAAAATGTTAACTAATGGTCTCTGCCACTGGTTGTATTCTGCCAGTACCAGTCCACGACTGAATAAAGGAGTGGGCGACTTTTTTACCAACTTAACCACACGGTGTCGTTAAACTGCAACTACATAACTAATGGCCTTCAAGTTATTACGTGAATCAAATTCTGCTGCATGGCAGATATGCAAAGTTGCTTACCACCGCCACCATGCGAATGAGAAGCTTAGTCCACACAAAGCCATGTCGGCATTACTGGTAATGATATAGAGTGATGGTATACACGCTAAAATTACTAGGAGCAATTTCACGATCCACTGTCAACCTCGTAGTAAGTAAGGAACTTAAAAAGATGCTTATAATGACACAGATAAACATACCATAGCTCCATAGCAAATAAAACATATGATAGCCACACATCAGGATTGCGCTATAAAACTCGGGAAACGACGTTAAGTAACAAAATCAAACTGGCAAAGGAAGATTAATGACCGGGTTAATGACAGGACGCTATGGCGAGGGTGAGTAAACCATTAACTTTTATGGCACAGCACCCAACCTGAAAATGTGACCACTCCAACTCTTAGACATGTACATCACTGTCTATTAGAATGTTGCAGCACAAATTGGAGTTGCTTTAATAAATATTTGTTGCGGTGATCGATTACCAAAAACGATCCAAGATCCTCCTCTGATTTAAATGCCCTTTAACAGGGAGGCTATTTCGGGGGTGGGGGGGGGCTCGAGGAGGCAAGTTCCCCCACCTTTAACAGAGAGGTGACACGCCACCATGCGAATGAGAAGCTTAGTCCACACAAAGCCATGTCGGCATTACTGGTAATGATATAGAGTGATGGTATACACGCTAAAATTACTAGGAGCAATTTCACGATCCACTGTCAACCTCGTAGTAAGTAAGGAACTTGCCCTTTAACAGGGAGGCTATTTCGGGGGTGGGGGGGGGGGGCTCGAGGAGGCAAGTTCCCCCCACCATTTACAGAGAGGTGACACGCCATACGTGTGTCTCCCACATTTTCTACCCCTCTCATTGGGTACCCCCACCTGTCAAATGAGATCGTCGCCTCTGCCCGTTAACTTAGTTTGTGACAGAGTGATACGGCAAGAAACATAAAACTGTGCCGACCTTTATTTTCATAATTTCCATAGATGTAACGCGGAAAAGAGAGAGCCACCTAGATCCAGGTTGAAAGCAATCAAACCCCGAGGAGAGAACGATTAATGAGATGAGAGTAGCGTATGAGCGAATAATTTATCGCGATGCAAATGGGGCTTCAGTGCGAGTAAATAAATTCCTTCTCCATACATCTCCAATGCCTCTTCAATACCTTTTCCTTACCAATCCCAACCTCTTCAAGACCTTTTCCATACGTAGCTCATACCCTTGAAATACGTTTCCCATAACTCTTCCATACCTCATAAAAACCTTTTCCATACCTCTCCCATACATCCCTAATACCTTCTCCATACCTCTTCAAAATTTCCATCAAATTCTATGCCTATCCTACACCTCTTGAATCTCTTCCCCATACCTATCCAATAACTCCTCACGTCAGTGGAACAATTACTTCGAACCTTATATGGTACTTTCAGCACTGTCCGCCAATGATTCATTGCATGCACCATGAGCTTGTTGCTGGGTCGTGCACAAGAAGTCAATATTGAGGCGGAAATTAATCACGAAACGGGTGGGAACGAAACTTAATATTCACGAGGCCATACTTTCTTGAAGAGGCATCTGTATTGTTTCTGGTCCAATTCTGGTTCATTGTCCGCAAAACGACAGTGGATACAATACAATGAAAAAAAACATGATTTAGGAAAAAAACGGGGATACCTGCTCAATTCACTCATGTCATTCCTAAGAAATTAAAGAGAACGTGGACTCGGTGTTGCATATTGCGTATTAACCCGATGTAGCCTTCTTTCAACGTAAGGCGAAAACGGGGCCAACACGAACGGATTTTTTAGATTCCGGATGAGCATTGGCCCAATGTATACTCGTTTATTGCAAAGCAATGTTGACACAGCGCAACAAAGAACGGAAAAGAGAACAAGGAAAGAGAGCAATAAAAAGATAAATGATCATAATAAGGGATTATTAGTCAGCGATGATACGGATATCGAAAGGTTACGGTAACAAATTTTAGTCAGGGTTCGTTCGACGGCAAGAGGCGCGTGGAATGATCGCCTGCGGATAGATGTCGCCATTGTCGTTGAAAGCGCGGCAGAGTTCGTGATTTGGAACTTGTTGTCTTCATTGTCTATTCGATGACTCTTTTTCGAGTTTCTTTGGACAGCAGGGCGTTGTAATTGTTTAGTAAGAGCTTACAAGAGTGGGAAACTAGTGGGAACATTGTCCTTTACAACTCGCAAACTGGCTTAAATGTCCAGATGATAGCGATTAATCAAGTCACCGTAGAATGGCTATAATCAACTTCTACAGCGCGTGTCCAAATGGAGCGCTACGTAAGTTAACAAAAGCAGAAACTAATCACAAATTTATCACTAATTAATCACTAATAAATCACTGATAATTCACTTATTAATAGATGTGTAGAAGTTAAAACCGGCTATACACCAAAACAATGAGGGTGTGTTTCCGTTGTGTGGCCGGCATGGCGCTCTACTCGGACCATACGTTCGACAGACTTTCTGTGGTATAAAGATTCTACAGAATGTCCGCTAAGCCGATCTTTATTGGCTGAGAATTGACGTCGATTCGTCGCTGAAGAGAAATCTCTTGCCGCAATTTTCTCTCATTGTGCGACGATAGCAACGCAGTCATTGAAGGCGTTTCATGGATACATTCACGCACACCGTTGCTTACAGATAAGCACATACACAGACAGACACAGACAGACACAAGCAGACAGACAGATACACACACGTACACAGCACTACACACACACACACACACACACACACACACACACGAACGCAGGTACACGCACTTACATACACACATATAAAAGAATAACGAACCACACATACAACCACAGACATATAGGTTCCTTCCTTTCTGTCATCCTTCCTTGCATCCGCTTCTGGTGTTTCTTCTGCCTACTGGGAGACTGCCTACGACAATGCGTGCATAAGTCGGCATGTCACTAGTGATGAATTGATGATGGAATGCGGGGTCTTTGAACTCTGCCAAGTCCATTGAACTCTCCTTTGAACTCTGCCGGGTCCATTGAACCTTGCGGGTTCCATTTCCTTTTAACTCTGCGGAGTCTTTGAATTTTTGCGATATCCTTGAATTCCGCTGGGTCTTAGAACTTCGCGTCCATATAAGGTTACAGTTTCTGTTTGCTCCAATTTCCGTTCGTCTTGCATAATGTTGAGGCAAAGCAGGGACGATATCGATCAGGCATAAAACAGGTGGAAACGCTAATAGGTACAACTTACTAAGCAGGTGCGTGGAGACATTAATAAGAAAGGTATTCAGTGAATTTTTTCAAAGACCAGGTTCTCAGCTATACGGAGAAAGGTTGTACTGTTTCTCGGTCGCCGATGTGACAAGGGTTTTGCTAATTCCTCGCGATCGTAGCCCCGAGTAAGGGAACGCCGTAAGAGGGCTAGAATTGATACGAGATTAACTTACTTTAAGTCATTGCTCTTTGCCGCGAAAGCAGCTTCTTTAATTAAAATTCTCGACCCCTTCGTAAAGTATTTCAAAGTAATCTTGGTTTAATGATTTCTATGATCCTGTTACCAATGTAATGCAAAGTAAATGTAAATTGGAGACTTCTCAGCGAAAAGTAGAAGTCGAGTCAAGAAGACCAGCTCATATAAAATAAAGTCCGCAACAGAAGGTTGAATAATCCACCTAAGTGCCAGATCAGGCCCGGGGAGGGGTCAAATCAAAGAGACAGCATGGTGATGATGATGATGATCCTGTGGTGGCGCAGCAATACTATCTGGTTAAGAAAACTTGAAGAGCTTGGTTTTCAGTTGTGAGTGGAAAGTTTCAGAGGAGAGAGACATAGACAGAGAGAGAGAAAGAGAGAGAGAAAGAGAGAGAAAGAGAGAGAAGGAGAGAGAAAGAGAGAGAGAGAAAGAGAGAGAGAGAGAGAGAGAGAGAGAGAGAGAGAGAGAGAGAGAGTGCAAGCCGTCTTCACTATCTGCAGAAGTAGCCACTATAAGAGCCTAATCCTTATCTCACCAATGGTAACACAATTTAATACTAAGTGACACAATAGATATTTAAAAAAAAATGGTTATTGTAGGACTAAAATTGTTGTTCTAGACGAATTGCTACAATATGTATACGTTACTACACTTACTGCGCTGAAGATTATATATTCTTGCGGATGCCCTCATCATTGTCTACTTGCGAGTGTATTAAAAGTTCGAGAAATAATTACTGGTTTGCACTAATTGCTCATTCAGTGGAAAACTCTACCAATAGGTCTACTATAACCGTTCAAGACTAACTAATAGGATGCTCCTATTTTAAAAGGCTTTTCTTCTCGTGATGGCTTCTTCAGTAGGCCTGTCCATATTTCTCTATGTTGCAGTAGTAATCCTTCGCTGCCCTTGTCCAAGCCTTCGTTTTTTGTCGCTTGTCGAATTCACCACAGTCACTCGATATTTGTCGTCCTCCCATTCCAGTACTGGACCTGCATAATCGGGTGCTATGGTTGGCTTCTCAACTCATGTGGCAGCTTAATAAGTTTGCAAACGAATCCATAAAACACACGCCCAGTGTGATGCATTGACTGGCTGTGCTCCAACGGATCTCATACTGCATTCCCTCTTTAATCTCTCGCTGCACTCTTGGTTGTGTCCCACCCATCCTACCTACGCGATATCTGTCGCCCAGTGTCTGGCATTGCAGCGCATCGGGTGTTGTACTATAAGCTCCACGGGCACCCTTGGTAACTAAGCAACGCCGATTATCCTCAGTTGTAGACCCTTCATTTGAAATGATCTCCCACTAGAGCGGCGTCCACAACTTCTCATCAACCCAATTTGGTTTTATAAGTCACTCAAGTACATTTTATTCTGTCGTGGCTGGGCCGTGAACGCTTCTTAGTAGATTTATTGAAATGGAGCTATATAAATTCTCAGAATGAATGAATGAATTGCCACTCTCAGAATAGCTCAGCCACAAAATGACCACGAAGCAACCACTCTGGCAATAAGAATAACTACCCAAGCGAAATCCACAGCAAACGCCACGCGTACGTGCGCACATACTCGCACACACGCAAACACACACACACATATTTAAAGCAAAAAAAGCTCTAAATGATACGTACTAACGCCAGCAGTGCTCTCATTTCTGGGAATTTTCCCCACAATCTGTGTAATTGGTGGATTGGCATTTCTAAGATTTTCTAAGGTCACCTACCTGTTTAGCACACTTTTAAACAGTTGCAGTTAATTAGATAAGAAAAGACTCGCTCAGTAGGTCTAAATCTCAATCTCGAGGTTTTGTGGTTTTTTTCGTACCTTCATCCATCCTTTCTTCCAACCATATGTCCGCCTCTATGTCCGTCTCTGTACCCCTCCATCTCTTCGTTTGTCCATCTTGTCGTCCGTCCTTCCGTCCACTCAGTCCTGAATAAACAGCAGTTCCTTTGCCAATATTGTCCACTGTCTAAATTTGCAGCTGCAATATACAATCCACAAAGAGCCTTATCGCCTTCTGCATAGAGATGTTCAGTACACTCGTCTTGCGCTGTATAAAGACACTCCAAGACGATGTCTGGCAAAAGCAGAAGCTATCAAGCCCACGTGGAAGACTGGAGCAAATGGAAGCGGTAGGCGCAACGCAACTGACAGCTACGAAAGACACGACGATTCTTTCTCTAACAGAGATCAAGTATATTCCCGACGGCCAAATAAAACTCGTGTTCAGGCGTCTTTGATCATTGCCGCTGTAATTGGGCATTTATGTAATTATGTTAGACGGGTTCGGGTGGCGTTGAAGTATGTGCTGCGCCTTCAATCAATCAATTTCAATTTGACATAGCGCCCCTTCAAGGTATCTACTCAGAGAGGCGCCTGTAACCGTAGAGTCGCAGATTCGAATCCGCCTGAAGTCATTGCGTGGCGACATTGCACAAGTTGCTCACTCAGAATTGTCTGCGACGAAGACAACGAGAAACGACCTCACTCATTTGTGTGAGTCTTTGCAGTTTAACGACACCGAGTGATAACAACGATCATTGGCGTCGCCCTCCCCGTTTATCAAGGCTTGGGCCTGGCACTGCCATAGTGCGAGCATGGTGGAGCTACGCAATCATCTCTTACCCAGGTGTCATGACATTGGCATATTATATATAGCTTTCCTTCTGAGTAGATTATATAGGGTGTACAGTTGGCATTTTGTCTGATGCCATTTGGACATGGAACCACAGTTTGCAGATACGTTAGCGCAAATATGGCCTACATTACATACGTACATCCTTACCTCTATGGACACCTACAAACATATATATAAGTTATATACATATATGCATATATATATATATTATGGTATTATTCTTCAGCGCAAGAGATGTAGATTTTTGGAAGGGTTGACATGATAGTAATGTCTCACTGGAGAAACATCCACAGCTTTTAGGAGTAAGCTTTGAAAATTGATCCATTAAGCACGATCATGTTCCAGGCTAATTTGCGACGGTTTTGACACAGACACGTCACACGTGATAGAATCGAGTAGAAATTAATAAGTACGGAAGAGTGGACAAGAGTAAGGTAATAATAATAATAATAATAACAATAATAATAATAATTGTAATATGATAATAATAATAATAATAATAATAATAATAATAACAATAATTTTCGTTAATTTCAGATCGACAGACCGCGTTGATTACAAGCATCGGGCAGAGAACTCATCACCAAAATTATACATGTAATACGTTTGGTCTGTAATGAGACAGGTCCATTGGCTTATTAATCGGCGGTAATAATCGCATTCGGATAGTTGCATTAATGTTATTAATCGCATGCCGTAT